>CAMXCT020000913.1:424880-759880 GCA_947184155.2 Cladocopium goreaui | reverse complement strand
CCAACGAAGCTACCTGATTGTATGGGATACAGAGCCTGATCAGCTCTGCGTACCTGCTCCAAGTTTTCACTGTCTATGGCGACCGGCTAAGCCAAGCACCGGCATGTCGAATTTCAACACCGGCCTTCAAACCAAATTTGATTTGTGCCTGTACGGTTTTCGCAATCTGAATTACTGCTGACTTCGTCAGATGGAACAGTTACATCTAGCAAGGACGTAGAAAGAATTCCTCCCCACTGTTTCTCACGCCTGGTCATTCACTATTTCCTGTCAGGTTTAACTGAAGTGTTTTTGCACGTACGATGCATTCCACATCAGTAATTCGATAAGATGTTTCTGAGCAAGTGTGTGTGAAACATCTGAATAGATGTAAAACTTCTTCCTGATGATGTCTTCTCGTTATTGGATTCCTGTGCAAGTAATCCACCGATGCTGATTTTTTGACTTTCTTGGTTGTCTAGTTTTTCACTTCAAAATTCAGCAGGGGGCAGTGGCCCACTCATGAGTCCACTGCCAACGAAGCTACTCATGAGTTGGGAGGATATCGGGACTGATCATCCCGACGTACCTGCACTTTTGTCAAATCCAATTTTCGTCAGGGGCAACCGGCTAAGCCAAGAACCGGCATGTCGTGTTTTAAAACGGCTTTTCAAACAAAACTCGAACTTTAGGACTTCCAGTCGATGTCAGGTGGGAACGATTTGGCTTAGTTGAATGATGAATGTACTCGTCATTAGGGAAGGGTCTGCTTCCAATTTTTCCATTCTGCACTGGCTATGGCGATGGCAGCTTCTTGATACTTTGCCGGGTCTCTTCACCGACCCATTCCTGTCAGGTGTAATTGGAGTGTTTTTGCACGTAAGATGCATTCCACATCAGAATTCGCAAAGATTGTTCTGAGCAAGTGTGTGATTCATGCTGGATTCGTCACGGTGGCATGAACCCTTCGGGGAATACCTTTCCAGGTAGGGAGTGAATCCTCGACCTGATCTCTGAATTTACAGTTTTCAACCTAGTAATTCGTCTAAGTAAAGTGAAACAGCTGGCCATTTTTCGGGTCTCACCTGTCACCTGTCGATTTGTTAAACAGTGGGCCGCTGTATTGGGCTTCACCTTTTCCTCTAGATCCTTCGACTTGATCTCTGAATTCATAGTTTCAATCTAGTAGTTCGCTTACGGAAGTGAAACAGTGAAACAGTTGGCCATTTTTCGGGTCTCACCTGTCGCCTGTCGATGTGTTAAACAGCGGGCCGCAGTACTGGGCTTCACCTTTTACTAACATGGATTTCCAGGTATCAGGACATGCTTGCAGGTATGGTGACTCTTCTTTTTATGGTCGCTGGTACGGTTCAAATGTGCACGTAATTCGAGGGTTGACGACGTAAGCTGTCCATAGGGTTGACTTGACGACCGAGGGCCTTTGAGCCTTATCACGGATCTTGCATGTTTTGTGGATGCATCATTTCACTAACTAGTCCCCCATGGGTCCCCTATTTCATGTGTTCTCCTCTCTACAGGTAGGTTGGGTTCTGCGCGTGCTTAGGTAGGCGTAGGTTTCGCTGTGGTAGGTTGGTTTAGGCGCTTCCGTCCTCCCCCCCCTCCGCTGGTCTTGTTCCGTGTCCGTCGGCCTCCGCTTTTCTTTTCCCTTGCCCTTTCAGGGTTTGCCCGCTTTGGGCCAGGTCCACTTGTGTTGGTGTTTGCTCCTTCCTTCTTCTTTTGTGTTCCCCTCTTCGCGTCCTGGTTAAGTAACTTTCATCTCAATTTCATCTTCACCTCATCTTCATTTCCTTTCATTTTCAATTTCATCTCATTGTCCGGACCTTAATTTTCCCACCCTCCCGCGGGAGGGTGTGTGTGAAACATCTGAATAGATGTAAAACTTCTTCCTCAAATCCTCCAAAGGGTCTGGCCAATGGGCCGTCAACCAACTGTGTGCTTTGATATGCTCCCCTTTTGCAGCTGACAAGAAACAACCCATGCAAGACACTGGAGCTTTCCTCGGCTTGACCCATGACCTCACTGACATCAACAGATCTTCTCGCCTTCATGACAAGGTCAGAGACATTATGTCAACAGCGAGGCGTACCGGGAAGTTCACCCGTGGCACGGCGTCCAAGTTATACGGCATTGCCAACTTCTTGGAGCAGGGCATCTATGACCATCAAAGCCCGCCAAGACGAAGCCACAGCAGTGCTGACCCCTGAGATCGAAGAATGCTTCGAGGTGATCGAAGCCGTGATGCGCTTTGAGCCCAAACGTGAATATCCAGTTTTCACTTTGCAGCAACATCGATTTTTGGCAGCATCTGATGCTGCCGTCGAAGCTGACAATCCCGGATCTGGTGGTTTCCACCTTATCTTTTTCCAACCAGACGGATCTCAAACCCGTCTCAGTTTTGTGGCAACCAACTGCGCAGAGCTTCAAACCCTGTGCCAACCAGCGGAGACCCACATCGCACGGCTCGAACTTTCGATGGTGCTGTACGCGTTGATTGAAAGGCGTGGCTAAGGCCGTTGGTTACTTGACAACGTGGCCGCTGTGATGACCTTAGTGAGGGGGCGCTCTAGCAATCCCGATCTAGCAAAGCTTGGTCACCTAATCCACGTGGCCTTATTTGCCTTGCTTGCCCAGGGCTACTGGGAAGAGCAAGAGACATTGGGCAGACGACATTAGTAGATTAGGTTTCGATTACTAATGCCAACGACCCTCTTGGGGGAAGGGGTAAATGGTACAAATTCGAAGGGGCCTTTATTTTAATGTTTTCAATTTTGATTCTTGACAACTTGGAGAGAAATCTGAACGCCGCTGTTTTAGAACCTTTCCCAGTGATTCTTGAAGGCTCTTGGCAAATGCAAGAACATTTCTGATATTGGCAAATCCATCCCGCATGGTTTTTTCTAGAGTGATACATGTGATTTTGCAAAATATATTATATGAGTGTATGACAGCTTACGCCGCCTGAAATTTGGACCCCCAACCCAGTCATGTATCGGAAGAGCATTCTAACATCGCAAGCAGGCAACAAACACAGCTGACCAGTAACCAATTGCACAAAGCAATACATATCATATATATATATATAATATAATTATATATATATAAATATTATTATTATTATTATTATTAATATATATATATATATATTTGTTTAAGTTGTGTGAGCACGTGAAACTATTGTTTGTGAAGTGCAAAACTGGGATCTACAGGTAGTACAGGTAGCTAGATTTTGGAGAGAGAGAGAGAGATAGAGCCGAGGGAGTCACATAGAGTGATATAGAGTCAGATAGAGTCAGATGGAGATACTGTAGATAAATAGATGCTTGCATATGGAAAGATAGATAGATACGTGGAGGATAGATGCAAAGAGGGACAGACGGATAGACAAAAAGTGGAAAACCGGAAAATATGAGTCCACAAAGATGTCATGAGCACTCCAAGTCGAACATTTTGGGATAAGTTGATGAAGTTGTTTCGTTGCTCTGGTGATAAGTTGAACATATTTGGATTGTTGTGCAACAATGTAGGGGAACGGGTGTAACAATGCATCAAACCATTGTTTCATGTGTATTTATAAAAGTACATTTGCACAAACATATGTCTATTCAGTATTTATTCATACATATATGCATATATATAATATTTACATTTGTGTTGTCAACATTGTTTTTCCTGGAAGTTCCAGGGGCTGCCTCCATGGGATCGTAGTTTGAAAAGTACGATTGCGGGGCATTTGTCCGCTCTAAAACTGCTGGGAACCATATGTTGTTGGCCCTTGAAGCAACCCAAGTCCTAGAAGATGAGCACGATAGAGTCGTTTTTCAATGTCCAGTTGAAGTGTCATCAGTTGGTTCTGCCTTTTTTCCCCTTGCTCGTTTTTCCCATGGGCATGCTGTGGCATCTAAAACCAAACCATCCTTCAATCAGTGCCATGCGACTGTGCATGAGCAAATTGCCCTGGAGATGTGTCGTGAATTGGGGGATTTTACATGACATGGCATTTCCTCCGCAAATCAAATCAAAGCCTCGAATGTTGGATGCAGGAATCCCGATCCTACACACCAACCTTGAATTGGGCCCATCAGCTTCACACCATTCCCAAGAGTTTCTGTCAGATAATCATACTGAAGCTCTTTTCTGACCTCGCAAGAAGATACATACTGTACAGAGGATTGATGGGCTTCGTGTACACTTTTTCCTCCCCATGTGGCAACCCATGGCGCGGACTTGCGGAAGACCATGGCACGAATCTACTTTTCAAAACATGGTTCATGAACAATTTGCTCCTGTCGATAAGTCGCAACAGCTTTTCAAAAATTCTTGAGACTTTATTGGAACAAATTCGTTGATGTCATTCTTGCAAAAAGGTCGACAGTTTTGCTGGAAACATTGCTCATCTTTTAGCCCTCAGGTTCGTCAACGTAAGTTCTTCAACCGCCTTGTAAATTCCCCCCCCAAACAGTTCATTCCTTACAACCCTTTTGCTCATGAGGCCAATGTGGCCAATGTCTTGACCATGTGACAAAAGTATACGTAAGTTTTTTTTCGATTTGCATTGAGTTGCTAGTTTTTCCGGAAGTTCGTCAATGTTCCCCCGCCCCCCCAAAAAACGCGCATTTTTTTTGCATATGGCAAAGTTTGTCGATGGACCTCAAAGTCCACCGATCAACCCCAAATTCATCGATGTAAGCCCCAAAGGCAATTTTTGCAAAGTTCGTCAATGGGCCCCGAGATTCCGTCAAGGAACCCCCAAACTCATCAATGAGCCTCTAAATTCGCAAAAAGGGAAGTTCGTAAACGAAGCATGCAAGTTCGTAAACGAAACGCCCGGTTCGTAAATGAAACCTAAAGTTCGTAAACGAAACACGCAAGTTCGTAAATGAAACCGAAAGTTCGTAAACGAAACACGCAAGTTCGTAAATGAACTCTAAAGTTCGTAAACGAAACGCAAAGTTCGTAAATGTTCGTAAATGAGTTCGTAAATGTTCGTAAATATTGGTCAAAAACAGGGGAAAAGTTCGTAAACGGTTTACGAACTTTCTGTCCGTTTACGAACATTTACGAACTTGCGTGTTTCGTTTACGAACTTTAGGGTTCATTTACGAACTTGCGTGTTTCGTTTACGAACTTTGGGTTTTATTTCAAAGTTCGTAAACCGTTTACGAACTGTTCTTTTTCGTTTACGAACTGTGGTCTTTTAGGGCCATTGACGAGCTTCCGGGTTTTGATTGAGCAATTTTATGGCTGGTTGACGAACTTCAGGAAAAAACACGGAGTTTTTGTGAACCTTTTGAAACAGGAAAGTTGACAATTTACGTCAATTCAAGAGTTCGTCAATTTCGCAAAATACATCAAAATACTTTGTCAACAAGTCTGTGGGGGAATCGATGAACTTGAGGCAGAAAAATAAGAACTGAAAACATCAGAGACAAATCATCCAGATAATATTGTGACCATGCATTGACGAACCTTCGATGCTACAACCATTCCTTCCGGAGCATCTGTGCTGCAGATGTATTAATACAAAAACTTGAATTTACATTAACCTACTTCAAAGTAAAGGCTGAGAGATGCTCACAATTTTTCAATGGCAAACTTGATGGTCCACCAAACCATTCCATATTGGCAAGTTTATTCAGCAAACCTTGATGCATTTCAGGGGGCAATTAGGTCTATAGAGGCAACCCAAGGCACCTAACCAAGACCACACTGCACTCACTGTATGTTTTTAGTGCCGACACTGTCGTATAATGTGCTATACATTTGGCTCGTGCCTCTTTTGCCATTTTCACTCGCGTGCCTAAGCAACCAGTTTATAATCCACACAACTCATGGCATTGATGCACACATACGCACACTGAAACACAACATACCATCACGCAAAGGCGCACGACCACACACACACAAACACACAAACGCCCACCGTATACCCATCACCCACCTTGCTCAGGCAATGCTTAGACCCTCTATATATATGAAAAAGAACAATGAACCTTTGAGCGAGTTGTCATCATTGGCCAGCGATGTGTGTGTGTGTGTTTGTTTGCTTGCTTGCTTGTTTGTTTGTGTGTGTGTGCGTGCGCACAGCGTGGGAACAATTTTCGCCACCACACGAGGTTTCAGGCAACTAACGAGGTTGATCCCAATCGAATTACATTTCGCATATTCAGTTTTTGTGGCTAGGCCCCCAAAAAAATCAAACCTGAGCTGGTGTGAATTGGATCTTGTGCGTTCGGTTTATTAGTTTCTATAAGTGAACAACACTTCCAACCAGGATCTGAAATGAAAGGCTTGTCAACCGTCAAGAAGAGGGCGCGCTCTTCCAAGGTAATGAAAACATAATGTGTCCGGGCGGACGACTTTTTTGATAAGATTGTAGTAACTCTAGTTGCTCTCTAAAAGTGTCAATGTTGAAGCGGATGAACTATGATAAACTATGTTGCCACATTCACACATGTATCTGCCACAGCCCATTCCCCAAAAACAGGCTGGTCCCTTGTCCCCGCGAAGGAAGAGGGAAGGATTAACAGAATCATGAAGGGGTTTCCAAAGAACAAACAGTGCCGCAACAGCTTCACCACGCTTTGTGGTGCCTAGAGGAAAACAAGCTCACCCTCACGATAACCCCAAATCATTCACACAATGCTTGAATTTGTGGACCAATGCTTGCAATTGTTGGGGTGTTGCAGGTCGTGGAAACCCAACACATTTGCCTTATAGAACCAATATTTTGGATGCGTGTTTTTTTGTACCTTCCAAAAAAAAACATGAAGAATGGCATGATTTTGCCGTTTGTCACTTCCAACATGCTCACCCGTAAGCGACCCTTCCCCCGTGAGGGGTCGTTGTCATTAGTAGTTTCGATGATCCATCGTGGCGCTGCCATTTTAGCTTTTGTTCCAGGCTGGGTGACCAGGGAGCTCTGACCAGGTGGCAAAACTGGTCTGGGGCAATGCGCATGTCACATAGTGACCGATCCAAAGCAAACCTGAAGATTGCAGGTGAAACTGACAGACTCTAGGCAGAGGATGGCAAAAGATGCGAGTCTGGCGAGAGTAGTACGGTTAGTCATGTTGTCACTTTGAGATGTACCCATGCATTGAGTTTGGCAGGCTTGCGTGTGTATGTATCATCTTTAAGTGAGGCATGAATGCTTTCATTTTGGCTCAGGTTGGAGTTGAACCAAAATAGCATTCATTGCTTTTCTTTCCACACCCACCCAACCCTAAGAGCCAGCCTCCCGTGGAGAAGCCCGCCTAGGAGAGGGTGCCTGCTAGGCAGGCGAGCGCATAGCCTCTTTTTGGAATTTTCCTGGGAGACCAGGAAAGTAGTTACCTCTCCTTTTGGTTAGGAGATGGGTGATACCTGCAAAGGCAGGTTCCAGCCTGGGGTGACCAGGTGGCGAAACTGGTCTGGGGCTATGCGCATGTCACATAGTGACCGATCCAAAGCAAGCTTGGGGATAGCAGGTGAAACTGACAGACTCTAGGCAGAGGATGGCAAAAGATGCGAGTCTGGCGAGAGTAGTACGGTTAGCCATGTTGTCACTTTGAGATGTATATGAATAAATAAATAAATAGATAGATAAATAAACAAATAAATAAATAAACAAACAAATAAATATAGGATTAATATATATAAATGAACAAATAAATAATATATATTATATATGTATATATAAATATAAATGAATTGAAACTAAATAAATGAATAATATATATATAAATGAATAAATGAATAAATGAATAAATGAATAAATATATATATATGTATATATAAATGAATAAATAAAAGAATAATATATATATATAGATTACAGGGATGCACGATGAACGATTTGTGACATAAAAACGTCCATGACATGTTGATCGCCATGGGCAGGTGAAACCTTGGCGTGGCATCCGCCACTTAAGAACCCAACCGTCACCACGAGATGGCCACACGATGGTCCTGGATGTGCAGCAGAGGATGTGGGTCTTTGGGGGCTATGAGCCGGTTGGCCCCCCGTTCGGGGCCCAAGTCCTGGCATGGTCGTCCATTGTCGTCCTCGTTGAGAAGGGATTCGGAGAAGATTTTGTCAGATTCGTTGTGGTGTTTGCGGACAGTGGTTAGTGTGGCTGCAAACTCCAGGTGGCCGAATGAATGACCTGCATTACTTCGACATTCAGGCAAGGCCAAGGTCGAAAGGCTTGAACTCTCTTTGTTGTCGGTTGGTCTCGGGCCGCTTTTCCACGATTCAATCTAATCAATTTCATACTGTTGGCTGATTCCATTGATGTCACAATATACAGTTTGAAGTTTGAAGTATTGGAATGCCAATTTTTCAATTTTCGTCTTCCTGCCCTAAGCTGTGAGGCCAGAAAGTGGCACGAAGTCAATGTGCGCAATGCGCCCTCCGAGCGCTATGGTCACACCGCCGTCCTAGACACGCAGCAGCGAATGTGGATTTTTTGGGCCGGAAATTTTTGGAACAGTCGCTGCCCCAGAGCCCACGATTTAAGCAGTTTGAGATGAAATGAGTTCAGGCATGTGATGCCTCAGTGTCATGTCTCGATGTCATTGGTTTGGTGTTAACGTCGCGATGTTGAACCAGATTGACAACAGATTGGAACCGATTAAAAATATTAAAACCAATTGTTCACCATGATCAGTGACAAGTGACCGTAGTCTCACACCTGGGCCTGGGTTTGGTTCCAAGTTGTCCCAAACTGTCCCAAGGTGGTTGGCTGAATGACGTGCACTACTTCGACACAAAGGCGGGAAGTTAACGAAGTTGAGTACCTCTAGGCATCTCTGTCTCTGGGCTGTGGGTTTGGGTATGTTTGGGTTCAGCCCAGGTTGTCAAAGTGCCTCTTAGGGGAATACAACTTGAGGTTGAGGATTGATATTGGATGATGCAGAGTTGCAAGCAGAAACTCAGAGCTGCAGACAGAAACTGGAAATCAACTAAATCATGCGAAGACCTCGAATTTCATCCGGTTCCCATGGGATTGTCCCGAAGTCTGTGGAAGACCTTTTCAACGAAGCCCACTCTTCGGTACCTCGCCCAACTTCCCCAGGCCAGGCAGTGGCATGAAGTCACTGCCAAGAATGCAGCTGACGCACCCGTGGGGCGGGAGGGCGCCACTGCAGTTCTGTATGGCCTGGAAATGTGGATCTTTGCGGGCTACAATGGCAAGCAGCTGAGTTGTGGCTGAGTTGTGGCTGGGTTGTTTGGCATGTCACCATGTCGTTGTTACGTGTTGTTGCTTCGTGTTTTTCAGACGTGTTCCAAGTTACGGTTGCGTGTCGCAAGGCGGTTGGCTCAATGACTTGCACTACTTCGACATCCAGGCAACGCGGGGGGCAACGTCGTGAGGAAGACTTGGGGCGGGGCTGGGGAAGGCGGGGGGCCCATGGGGCAATTGGATTTGGCGTGTTTGAATTTCTTTGATTCTAAGGATGGTTGCAAATTTGAGACGTATGGATCTGAATGGCCGCTGTTGGCCAATTAGGCAATATATGTATGATTTGCTTGGCTGAGATGCGCCTCAAATTTGGCGCATGATTGGAAACGTATGGGCATGCAATGATTCAAGTTTGCGGCAGCTAATTCTGGCAGTGAATGACGGGAATGCATGCAAGACAAAAAAGGATGTAATCATGTGTTATCAAACCGTGGGCGCAGAATAAATTTTAATTGTTTTTAGTTCCCAGTTAAGTTCTCACACCTTCGCTGAACATCTCAGACCATTCCAACCTGGATGATTTTCAAATGGCTATCCAAAACCAAGTTGGTATTTGAGATCATTTCCAACTATTAGCCAAGGGTACCATGGTGGGCCTTTTCACACTGTTCCATGGCCTGTCGCCAGGCTGAGATGTGGCATGAAGTCATCGCAAGCAACGCCCCCTCGGAAAGATATTCTCACTCCGCAGTGCTGGACGCGGAGCAGCGGATGTGGATTTTCGGGGTCAAAGGGCGTGACGACTCGGACAGTAGCAGCCTCAAGTTGTCAAATTTCTGTTCATTTGAGCAGGTCATAGTTTTTGTGTGCATGTTTTTTTTTTGGTGTGTGTTTTACATTGTGACGAACAAGTGTAACGCAGATCGTTTTTTCATTGCTAGTTTTGATAGTTTTGTCAGCATTGTTAGCATGGTTTTCCGTGTTTTTTTGGTGGCTGGTGTAAACACGTTGTTTGCAATGTTGCCCCAGATGTCTAGGTCAATGGGTCAACGATTTGCACTACTTCAACCTGAAAGCCTTCAACAAGGCAGCTTGAATTGTGGCGGCTGCTTTCCGGGCTCTTGGGTTCTTGGGTCCTTAGGGATCCTCAGGGTATCTTAGGGTCAGATGAATGGCCCTTGCTTTGGATATCGGAAGGAGTTCTCTAGTTTCTCTCAAACTTGGACGGATGTATTGCGCTAAAAAGATGTGATTTTGAGTGCATGAATTTGCAAATATGAAATATGCTGTTTTTTTTTTAAATAAATGTCGATTCATAATGTTTCATTAGCTTGCTGGGCTTTCCACTCTCAACTGTGTGAGCGCGGTCGTTACGCTAGTCACATCACTTTGCCTTTGGTCTGGTTTCTCTGGGTTGGATTTGGTTCTCATCAATGGCTACTGGTCTTGGTGGAAGTCGGCACATGGGTTGCTGCCGTCCATGGCTCAACTCACCAAGAAGTGCATAGAGCTGAGGATCAGATTCCAGCAGGATAAAAGCTATGATGTTACCCGTGTTGCTGTCAACAACTTGATCATTTTGCCGAAGCCAAATGGCGTTGGATGAGCAGTGTCCACATCCATTCTGGTAGTCAGATATTGGTAAGCTGGTCGGGGCATGCTAGCAACTACCAGGTTATCAAAGCTATGTGTTCTCAACTGGTTGATCATGATAGTCCGGGCTTTGCTTTTCCCACATTTATAACCACTCTGTGATTAGTTGAGAAGAAACTTCATATCTTCCATTTTACGCCAATCATTTTGGTGCATGTTGGTTGCTTGTCACATGTGGTGTCCCAAGGCATTCTTTTCTCGTGCCATGAATCAGTCTGTGTACTGCTCAGCGATCAGGATGATCCTCTCCCTGGACGGAAGACGTCTGAAGCTTATTTTCAATGAGATTCGTAAGAGGGTTGAAAAAAGGCTTTCTGTGAAGCGGCGTTTCATTCGATGAGATTAGGCTTCGATTCCCCCCCTCACGCTTCGAGGTTACCTTGACGCGCATGTGATGTGCAAAGGCTGCGTGTTGCAGAGTGTTGTGCCGCACACGACACACTTTTTAGCAGAGATGACAACGTATGAAAACTGATTTAAAAGTTGATCAAGTTCTACTTTGAAATTGAGAATTTGCCAGGTTAGTTGCAATGCACTGCATCTTTTGGCCACAAGCATCCTGTCAGCACTTTTGGCCACAACAATGTCATGGAGATGATGACCAAATCATGATTGAACCAAAACGGCTGATCCCATTACCAAATCAACGTGAATCAGATGATGACCAAACCAAGAATCGTCGTCCAATCCGAAAGTCATGCTGGGTCAGAGATGGTCAAAGAGACAGTCATTTGGATCATTTGGTCATTTGAGGTCTTCGATGGCGTCAAGCTCAGAGAGTTGGGGAACCAGCCGTTGAGAATCCCAGGCCCAACGAGTCCGTTGAATTGTGCCGAGCACAAACCTATAAGCACAAACCTAAGCCGTTCTTGTGCCGAGGATGCTCCGTTCTCATTGGAGTGCAGGACAATGATGCCTCGAAAACAATGATGCCTGAGCGTGCTCCGTGCAGTCACGTTGGCAATGTTTGACTGCACGTTCGCATGGGGCAGCATGCAGCTTGTGCGTGTGGATCCGTGCTTTTTTTGTGCTCAAATAGAGAGAGATCTATGTTTTGTCGAATAAAGATTCCTTTCTTTTGCGAATCCTCAAAGATGGGGCAAAACGAGGAAGAGGTTGGCACATGGTTTGAGAAAGATGAAGTGGATCAAGTTGAGATCCGGACGACTCCCCAGACAGTCTATTTGGCGCGGCATGTGGTTGGCAGTTCACATAAAGAAAACAAAGAGGCGAACAGCCAAATTGAGATTTGGAGACAGGCCGTTCGTCGAGCGAATGATGTGACCCAGAAAGAGATGAAACCACAAGAGGTCGCTTTGCTCACCTGCGTTTGCACACTTTGTGGAAACATCGATGGGAGAATCGTCGGTGCCCATGTCTATTGCGACAAGAGGCTGGCTTGGGACAACGGCGAGTGGACTGCTCATGACCTCACATGTTCAAGCCCCGAGGGCGGCAAGGAGGACGACGAGGCGACCTAGCATCCAGTTGCTGAGTTGTCGTGTTATGTAACGATATTATGTTGTTACTTTATACTTGAAAGATATGCAGTAAACCTACAGTCTTTCATACATGTATATACCCCTCCAGCTCAAAGGTCCGCATGTCACTGACATTTGGCTCAAGATGGCAAAACAAGCAGGCCGTCTTTGCCCTTCAGTTGTATTTGCTTGTGTTGCTGTTTTCGTGTTTTCTTTTGGGGTTTGCAGCCATTTGACCGTTTTATTTGGTTATCAGCCGTAGTTTGCTCTTTGTTTACCCCCAAAATTTTCACATTTCACTCTTCGACGTTTGGTGGTATCGGATAAACCACCGCATGTCTGGGCCGTCCTCGTCCTCTCGAGCTGCTGACGATACCGCGGAAGGTGAGGCAGTCTCGTGAGGCAGCTCGGGAGTACGAGACAGCCTGGGGTCATCCGGGGACTCGCCGTGGGATTCGTTCAGGAAAGAGTGCAAAGCGTAGAAGAGACGCTTACATCAGACACGTCTCTGAGCAACAGTGCGTTGATCCGTTGGACGTTCCCATAATCCACCAAGGTGGCCAGCAGCGACCTCTTTACACGTCAAAGATTTGGTCTCCAAGTCCATCAGACGCTGAGGAGGATAACACTGTTGATCTTGTTGAGCAGGATCAGGTCACTTTAGAGGTGTCTTCGGAGGAGGAGACGGTGCAGCTCGCTCAGCAGGTGCAGCCTGTTTGGCTTGGTCCTCGACCTCGTGTGCCTAAGGCTCAGGGTCTGGCTCCGGCTTTTGAGCGAAGGGGTGTGGCTTCAGAATCTCGATCTTCTTCAAGGGTGATCTCTGCAGGGGAATCGGTTTCAGTACGGGCCACATCATCATCATCTGCATCAGTGAGACCCACATCATCTGCATCTCGAAGGCCGCCAGAGCCTGCGGGACCTCCGCCACAGCGATCTCAGCAGTGTCTTAAGACAGAGGATCTTCCAGGGGTTCGTGTGTGGAGGGTTGGTGGTGACTTCGTCCCTCACGAGATCTGGTTGGAAGAGGTGGCAGTGGTTCAGGGCAAGCTGATTGCTTTTGACTGGCATCAGGTCACTGACGTGTGCAGGTATTCTGGGCGTCGGCACGTTCAAGCTGCTGACAACGGACAGGTTCCGGCCGACGTTGCAACTTGTTACAACAAGGTGAATCGAAGGCTTCGTCTGGGCGATCTTCAGGTTATCATCAGTCACATCGAGAGAAGTGAGGACAATTTGCGTCGAGTCCTGAGAGGAGTTCAGCAGCCAAGGTTACCAGATTCTTACATCTTCATCACTGAACGACGGGCAGGGATTGGTGGCAAGACTGAAGTGGCACAAAATTTGGTGCACTCTCTGAATCTCCAGGGCTGGGCCTCTCTTTGTGACGACAACATTGAGGTAGCTGAGGAGTTCTGCCAGGCAGGAGGGACCGTCTTCCATACCAAGAAGCCCAGTCTGAGGGGTCAGTTGCCGCGGCATTGCACAACACGTCCAGATCTGTGCAAGACTGCGTGGAACGTGCTGCAGCATATCTCTGATCTCGAAAGTTTCATCTCGACCAGGCAGAGTGTTTCAGTTACGGGGATTGTGGTTTGGCTGCAATTGCGCCTCCCACCTTCTTTGCATTTGGATTCATTCCCTGGATATTTGCATCCGATTTTTTTTGGCATTGGTTTTGACAATCCGCTTTTGCATCACTGCGTCCGTTTAGTTTGATTTGACGTCCAAGTGGAGTTTCACAGCGGACTTGCTGCAGTAGTGGAATTTTTTGTTTGGTGAGCAGCCCAAGTGATCCGACCGTGTGTCACTGCTTTTTGTCACCGCGTCGTGCAAGCTGTTTCACTGCAAGCAGTTTCACTGCGGTAGTTTGTTTGCAAGAGGTTTCACTGCGTTGATCTGAATTCATTTTGCGGGTTTGTCACGTCATTTTACTTTTGATCCACCTCTGCTTTGCACCGTGGACTGGCATTTTGCCAAGAATTTGCATTCGAATTTTGCTTTTGTGTTTGAATCTTTCGCCCCTGTCTGATTGGCTGCACAAGCGCCTCAGCAGGTGTATCGACTCTTTGAGACTTGTGGTGTTAGGTTCAAATGTCAAGTTCAGATCCCACATCGAATCTCGAAAGTTTGAACATTAGTAGTGAGTCAATGGATGTCCCAGCTGTTGTTGGTGAAGCATCTCAAAGATCCAGCAGAAGCGCGTCGTCGACTCCCCGGCGTGCCCGTTCCAAAACAACCCAGGGTGGTGGGACAGGAAGAAAGCCAGTGTCCACAATCATGAACGCGTTGCCGAGAGCATCCCATAGTCGTGGTCCTTCTCCATCCCACCGGGGTCAGGGTTCAGTTGATGTTCCAAGTGAAGTTCATCACCATCAGGAATTGCATGTCCATGGTGACAGAACCCAAACGGTCACGATGGGCGTTGATCCTGTTGAGTATGGTAGAATGGTAGGTGAAGCCCAAAGACTTCTAGATGAGTCCAAGAGCCGTGCCGATCATTTTGAGGGTTTGTCGAAGGAAATTTACTCTCAAGCCTGTCAACAAGTTCAACAACTTATGACGATTGCTCAACAACTTCACCAGTCATGCATGGAGAAAGATGAGTCTTTGCAGAAGCTGTCTTTTGAAGTTCAGAGGGTGAAGGTTCAACTTCAAGATCAGATTTCGCTCAATCATGATGTGATGACGCAGTTTGAGTCAGCAAAGTCCCAAACCCAGAGACTGTTAGGCCACAAAGATTTTGAAATCTCCCGATTGATGTCCGAAGTGTCCGATTTGAGTTCTGACAAGACCCGGCTTGAGGAGAGATTGGCTGCTTTAAGCGCCGCTCCCTCATCCGGACAAGTTCCAATGCAGGCACCGAGGAATTCTGGTGAAGCCGAGTCGCATGGCCTTTCATTGTATGATGTTCAAGCTGCAGTGTCATCTCAACTTGCACCTGTTCTAGAAGCCTTTCAAGAGCTTTCAGGTCGCATGATGTCATAATATGAAAACAACATGAGCCGACATTATACGGAAACACACCAACCTTCACAGCCACCACAAGCTCGTTTGACTTTGCCTGTACCTCTGCAAGGATCCAGACATTCAGATCTTGTTGGAGGAGGAGCTGGTCCACCAGGCGCAGACGATCCAGGCTGGGGGGATGATGACGGTGATGAAGATGAGGAGGAGCTAATTGTTGACCCCACTCCAAAAACGGAGCGTGATATGGTTGATAGTCGTGCCCTCCAACATGCAAAACTAGATGTCATCCCCTCTACTGCCTCGGAGTTTCGGGCGCGGAAAAACTCGATCATTTTGGTGTTCGGGCGCCTGGATATCTCTGAACAGGATGTTCTTACCAAGTGGTTGGCGCAATCCTTCCAAATTGGCTGTGAAACGGTTGTTCAAGAATCCTTGGGACAATTTCCAAGACTGGACAGATGGCTGGCTGCCGAGCTAATCAAATGTTTGAAGCAACTGCCGGAGTTGCAGTTTGAGGTCCAGGGCTACATCGAGAGTTGCACACGTGAAGCCACTGCTCCGCGGGGCCGAGCGATCCTGCACATGATCTCTCGTCATTTCGATCTCGATCGCCACAGGGGAGCTCTGTTGACTTCCCAAAGTGTTTTCCAGATTGAATTGTCAGGTTACTCTGTCAAGGACCTTCAAGAGTTTTCAAGCCAGGTCATGAGAACACTCAATGCTATTCCATCTCAAGATTGGCCCAATAAGAGGATGTTAGGTGAGTTTTTGTTCCACAAACTTCGCACTCTTGAAAGGGTTATTGATGAAATCAAACGATCTCCGGAAAATCCCAGCATGAGGGACTTTGATTATCTTTGGGGACGTTTGCAAGAATTCTTGGTCGAAGAGCGTGAGGATGTTAACGCCAGGTCCATTGAACTTTCACTCAAGAGCCCAAAGAAGTCGTCCGCTCCGAAGGCTGGGACACCGGCCGTGCCTGCGAAAGCTGCTCCGGCGACACAGCCCGATGTTGCTGCTGCAGTTGGAGCTCCTGCTCCTCCGAAAGCTGCTGCGAAGAAAGCTGGGGCAAAGCCACCACCAAAAGGAAAATCGAAGGGAACAGGAAAATCTCTGACGCCGGCCGAAAAGGCCAAAACTCCATGCATTTTCCATCAGATGCCATCAGGTTGCATTCATGGTGCAAAGTGCCAATACTCACACTCGAAATCCCCACCCCCGAAAAAGTCGGAGCCCGATGCTAAATCTAAGCCCAAGGCTGCATCCGTGCCCAAGGTCCCAGCTGCTGTCGCTATCATTGCGGCACTGAGTTCAATTATTGCCCCATCGCAATCTTCAGGCACTCTTGAGTGGTGCGCAGACACTGGAGCAGGGCGTCATCTGACCTCCTATGAGGCGTTGAGTAGCCAAGGTTTTCAGTATGATGCAGTGTCGAGCTTCGCCAACGATTCCAGCGAGAACCTCAAGTTTTCAACCGGTGGAGGTGAGAAATCTTCTTCCCAGACAGTTGGTTTGAGAGACAGTTCAGGTCTCCTCAGTGATGCAAACCATTTCCTTCTTGAATCTTGCCCATTAGTGCGATCTATTGGACTCGATGTTGAAAAGGGTGGACTTGGATTTGTTTGGATGCCGAACTCACTTCCATATTTTGTCAGGGATCCATCGACGTGTAATATCACGTGTGATGAGTCAAACAAGTTTTATGCATCTAGAGTTTCCCAAAATGTTCCTTTCTTCAAGAACCAATTCACTGTGATTCCTGGAGTTCTGGCTGCTGTTGATCCCGGAGACATTGAAGTTGTGACACCACCTGATCTTGTTGAGGAGCCAGTTGGTTCAGCTGTTGAGCCCGACATAGATGTTGGTGATCGATCTTCAGTTGCAGCCGAAGTCAGAGAAGTAGCTCCAGATGTTCCTTTGCCAAAGTTGCCTGAATCAACTGTACAGGCGAGAGCTGAAGCTGTGTCGATAGAGCATCGCATTAGCCATTTTCCAAAGCATCCCCTGTTTGACATTTGCAACCGTGCCAAGCTCTTTTCAGAGAGAATCAGAAGTCACCGGGTTGAAGACCCAGAAGCTGACCTTCCTGATCCATCAAAATTTGGGGAGCAAGTTGCAATTGATCACATGATTGTGTCACGGTCATCTGGTGGACGTGAATTTGTGGTGTTGATTGTTTATGATACCTTCAGTGGAATCTTGAACGCCTATCCAGCATCATCCAAAAGTTCAGACTTTGTTTACACATGTCTTAAGCACTTTGTTGGCCTGCGATATCAAAACCCTGACACAGTTTGTAGATCCGATGCTGCACCAGAATTGGTGAAAGCCATTCGTGACTTGGGATGGTTGCCAGAGACGTCACTGCCGAGGCGTTGGCCTCACAACTCAAAGTGTGAGAGGGCCATAAGATCCTTTGAGGAATGTTGCCGCTGTTTACATCTCCAGGCAGGTTTCGCCATCATGCCCAGGCTGTGGACAACCACATGTCGATATGCTGCTGTTGCCATGAGCATTGACAAGTGGGAGACTGCATTCGGATCCAGCTTTCATGGTGCCAACTATGCCCTAGGTCAGTTGGTGTTTTTTTAATCGGACTAAATCCCAATACAAACCGAAATTGGAACCAAATGCTCAGCCTGCCTTGATGGCTGGTTGGAAGCTTGAGTTTGGGTTGCGGTGCAAAGGTGTGTTGATTGTCCTTGACTATGAGGCTTTGCGTGAGGGCAAGATTGTCAGTGTGCAAGCTCCGGACCGTGAGGTCTACACTCGTGACAGTGTTGTTTTTCCACTTGCCGAAGTTGCTGAAAGGGCTCTTGACCGCTTTTCTGATCCATCAATTGTTGATCTAGATCCCCAATCTCCACTTCCAATTCCGTTTGTTGAAGATTCACCTGAAATGAAAGAGAAGTCAAGACGAGTGTATATCACCTTTGGTAGGATTCAAAAGCTTGGGGCAACGCCCGGTTGTCGTGCTTGCCTAGCCTTCGCTCCAAATCACACTCCAGAATGCGTTGCTCGGCATGAAGAAGCCTTTGGTTCTAAGACTCCTGGTCCTGAACCCAATGCGCCAAGTGATGAGTTGGAGAGGTTGCTTGATGAGAAACTCCCGCCAGGTCTTGACTTTGAGTATGAGGCTTCACTTGCATCACATGATCCTCTTGACGAAGTTCCTGAATGTCCTCCGCCTTTGCCTGATGATGTGGTCGATGTTGACGAAGATCCCATTACCGGAGTCACGTCTGGTCTTGATGTCACTGCAAGCATTGCCTGCGATGCAGCAACCATCTTGCGTCAGGAACAAGTTCAGGAGATCTTTCAGGATGTGTTCAATCAGGGGGGTCAATTCAGCGTGCATGGTGCCACTGCCAGTCCTTCCGAAGTTGATTCGCAATCTAAGAAGCCCAAACCCAATAAGAATAGACATAATCTCCCTGGTAGCAATGTTCTTTTCGAATTTGCCTGCGACAAACATTCAAATCTTGGAACTGTTGGTTCCGAACATGGCATCAAAGTCTATCGTTTGTGCAAAGAGGACATCGACCTTGAGGACCCTGAGAGCATTGATCTGCTCATCCAACAGGTCAAGGCTTTGCCAGGATGTTCCATCCATTGCTCAATCGAGTGCAAGCCATGGTCCCAGTGGCAACGTCTTAATCAACGTAAGTATCCAAGATTGTCTGCGAGCTGCGAGCATTCGTCAGGAACGTGAACGAAGTGAAGAATTGTTGAAACAGTTCATTCGTGTTGGCAACACTTGTCTTGACAACGGAGGTGATTGCAGTTTTGAATGGCCAAGATACTGCTCAGGATGGGCTCTGCCATGCTTGCAGGAATGGATCCTTGAAAGGAACCTTCGTTCTGCAGCATTTGATGGATGTGCAGTTGGAGTTGAAGCAGACGGCAAGCCAGCGAGAAAGCCATGGCGTTTTGTTTCTTCTTCATCTAGACTTGTTGAGAATCTTGCTGCGCAGAAATGCACCCATACTGCACATGAACCTCTTCAAGGGAAGTGGGCTAGAATGTCAGCCATCAATTCTGAGAAGCAGGGACTTCTCGCCAACGGCACGTGGGATGAATCAACGATCCGACCAAAAGCTGAGGTTCTTGCCGAAGCTCGTGCCAAGGGTCAAAAGATCCATGTTGGAGCCTTGATGGTTATCGTTAGCATAAAAGGGTATGAAAAGTCGCCTGCAGAGTGGTCCATCAAAGCTCGCATTGTCTTTAGAGGAGACGCAGTGCGGGACGAGGATAGCCAGGCAGCCGTGTTTGATGAGCTGGCTGCATCTGCACCGACGAGTCTTGGAGGGCTCAACCTCGTGATCGCTTTTGGACTTCTGGATGGACACACATGTTCCACGTCAGACTGCATCAAAGCTTATGTCCAGAGCTTTCTTGACTCATCATGCCCCACGTATGTTTTGCTTCCAGCAGAGCTCGTGCCAGACTATGCTCGCCACATGCATCAACCCGTGGCACCACTCATCGGATCGTTGTATGGTCATCCTTTGGCGTCAGCCAGAATCACCTTTCAAATATTTTGTCAACTCATCTTGGTGGCTATGAATTGGAAGAACAGCCAAGTTGCTTCCATTTTCCTGCTTTGAGTCTTGCTCTCAGTGTTTATGTTGATGACTTGACATTGAGCAGACCAAAGAAAAACCATTCTCAGTTTTGGTCAACATTGCGGAAACATGTTCAGCTTGAGGACCCTGCCGAACTGTCAAAAGTACTTGGTAGGAATCACGTTCCTCAGGATCAGGGGGGTCTTGCATTGCACTCGGCAGATTTTGCCAAGCAGTGTGTTGAGCTCTATGAACAGCTCCCAGGCAAGAAAGTCAAACACTTTCGCACTCCTCACTGCGATAGTGGAACCCTCGTTGAAACTGATGATGAATGTGTAGGACAGCTTTCAGCTTCATCCGCTCGATTGGTCATGAAACTGATGTGGTTAGGAAGGATTAGTCGCCCAGACATCCTTGTCGCCATAAACACATTAGCCCGACACATTACAAAGTGGAGTGCCAACGATGACAAGAGGGCTGCTCGTCTTGTTGGCTATATCGCCGCCACCATTGATCACGCTCACATCATGCGTATCAATGACCCTCCAGCTGAGCTGTGGTTGTCACTTTATGTTGACAGTGATTTCGGTTCTTCACCCGACATGAAGTCGACAAGTGGCTTTATTATCGCTCTTCAAGGCCCAGATTCATTCGCTGTCATCCTTTGGGATCAAAAACTCAGAGAGCGGTATCAAGATCGACAACGGAGGCTGAATTTGTCGCTCTGAGCACTGCGCTGTTTGGGAATGCTATTTCTCTTTTGGCTGTTTGCCAGAAATTGATTGCGTCCACTCTTGTGCTTAAGGTCTATGAGGATAACCAAGCAGTGCTGGCAATAATTGCCAAGGGCTTCAGCCCTAAACTCAAGCATCTGGCCAAATTCCATCGCATCAATGTCGCAAGCACTTGTGAAGCCTTTTCGGTGGAGGATATCCTCATCGAGTACATCAGTACAAGCCATCAAAATGCAGATGTCATGAACAAGGCTTTGCCAGTGTCGGTCTGGCCACATGTTTTGGACCTGCTTAGCATCAAGTCTGTTCCAATCACTTAGACTTTTGTTTGCTTGCGGTCTTTTGTCACAGCTTTCTGGTTTGCTTGTGACTTCAATCTGGTATCAACTTCATTCACTGCAATCATTTGGATCCAATCTCTACTCCAACTACTGTAATTAAATTTCAGTATGTTGCAAGTCGCTAAGCGCACAGCCATGTGGATGTAACTAAGTTCCATCTGCATTCATGTCCTTTTGGATTTTGCTCAGTCACTTCCATTGGACTTTCAAGTCAACTCTCGAAGCACAGTTTGACTTTCACTGATTTCAGTTTTCTTTGGATTTGCTTTGTCATTTCCATCTATCAGTCTTTGGATTTTCAATGTCTTTGTTTGTCCTTTCCCTGGTGGAGATTGGCTGCATTAGCGCCTCTCCAGTAGCATCTGATTGGACTTCAAGCATCGGTAATTCATACACCGCACAGTTGTGCATGAAATTGCCAGGCATGCAGAGTTCGGTCACAGAACTCTTCCATATCTTGCCTGAAATTCCGCCTGAGCTAAGAGACATGGTGATTAGCTTCTTTCGTCTGCCCGGCCAGCATTCGATAGCTGCATTATGCGTTGACCTTGTACAGTTCGGGGTAAGGGGGGACTTGAAAGATATGCAGTAAACCTACAGTCTTTCATACATGTATATACCCCTCCAGCTCAAAGGTCCGCATGTCACTGACATTTGGCTCAAGATGGCAAAACAAGCAGGCCGTCTTTGCCCTTCAGTTGTGTTTGCTTGTGTTGCAGTTTTCGTGTTTTCTTTTGGGGTTTGCAGTCATTTGACCGTTTTATTTCTTATGTTTTATACAGGGGGGATATGTGTTCTTTATTCGGCATGATCGTTGTTATGATTATATACGTCTTCACCATGATTATCGTCGTCATATTTATCACCGACATCATGACGGACAGTTCAGATTATTATCACCGTTAACATAGACCCGGGCAAGCCGGCGGCGGAAGTTTCCCAAACATAAATGACCTATAGTTCAAAGACAACCTGTCCCGACCGTGTCCTTCCCTCGACACTCCACACCTCACACTGCACACTGCACTCTTCGCACTCCAAACTTCAAACTTCACACTCCGCACTTCACACTTCACACTCCACACTTCTCACTTCTCACTGCTTCCTTCACACTCCAAACCTCACACTTCACACTTCACACTTCACACTGCGCTCTCCGCACTCCAAACTTAAACTTCACACTCCACACTGCACACTTCACACTCCACACTTCACACTTCTCACTTCCCACTGCTTCCTTCACACTTCACACTTCACACTGCACTCTTTACGCCCCACACTTCACACTGCTCTAAACCTACGTGGAACCAAAAAAACACTAATGCGACAAAATGGAGAAAATCTGCGGACAAATCACTGTGGCAGCCTTCATGCAGCCACTCCAATACGATTTACGAAGTCGAGCTGCAAAAGACAATAGTATGACAAATGCAGCCACAGCACGAAGCAACCTTGACGCAGCCATTACAATGCGATCTGCAGAGACTGGGTTGCAAAACACAATAGAACTACGCGCAACGGCGTCGGAAATTGTAGCTCCAAAACCGGATCTCGACGCCAGAGCGAAAAAAAGACGATTTTGAAGCACTTTTGAAAAGGATTTTTAGAAGGAAAATCACTAGCGCCAAAATGGAGAAAATCTGCTGACAAATCACTGTCGCAGCCTTCATGCAGCCACTCCAATACGATTTACGAAGTCCAGTTGCAAAAGACAATAGTATTGCGCATGCAGCCGCGGCACCAAGCAACCTTGACGCAGCCATTACAATGCGATCTGCAAAGACTGAGTTGCAAAACACAATAGAACTACGCGCAACTGGGTCGGAAATTGCAGCTCCAAAACCGGATCTCGACGCCAGAGCGAAAAAAAGACGATTTTGAAGCACTTTTTTAAAGGATTTTTAAAAAGAAAATCACTGGCGCCAAAATGGAGAAAATCTGCTGACAAATCACTGTCGCAGCCTTCATGCAGCCACTCCAATACGATTTACGAGATCCAGCTGCAAAAGACACTAGTATTACGAATGCAGCCACAGCACGAAGCAACCTTGACGCAGCCATTACAATGCGATCTGCAGAGACTGAGTTGCAAAACACAATAGAACTACGCACAACGGCGTCGGAAATTGTAGCTCCAAAACCGGATGGATCTCGACGCCAGAGCGAAAAAAAGACGATTTTGAAGCACTTTTTAAAAGGATTTTTAGAAGGAAAATCACTAGCTCCAAAATGGAGAAAATCTGCTGACAAATCACTGTGGCAGCCTTCATGCAGCCACTCCAATACGATTTACGAGATCCAGCTGCAAAAGACAATAGTATTACCAATGCAGCCACAGCACGAAGCAACCTTGACGCAGCCATTTACACTGCGGGAACGATCCTACAGTTGCAAATCACAATGGAATTCCATCGGCAACTCATCCACCAGCAACACTTGCAATCCCATTTACATTGCGGGAACGATCCTACAGTTGCAAATCACAATGGAATTCTGTCGACCGCACATGCACGAAAAACACTTGAAACCCCATTTACAATGCGGAACCGATCCGACCATGATCCGACCATGGTCCGAGAATGATCCGACCATGGTCCGAGAATGATCCGACCACACACGAGACCGTCTCGCACCCGTCGCACCGCAGAGGTAGATCATCGACGTTCGGGGACAGACTTTGTATGGAAAAACATAGGCTTTCGTGCATCTGCTATCTCTCAAAAACGCATTTCGTGCGAGACTTCCTTCAAAACTCCATCGGCAACCACTCCACCAGCACCACTTGCAATCCCATTTGCAGTGAGGGAACGATCCTAGAGTTGCAAATCACAATGGAATTCCATCGGCAACTCATCCACCAGCACCACTTGCAACCCCATTTACAATGCGGGAACGATCCTACAGGTTGCAAATCACAATGGAATTCTGTCGACCGCACATGCACGAAAAACAGTTGAAACCCATTTGCAATGCGGAACCGATCCGAGCATGATCCGAGCATGATCCGACCACACACGAGACCGTCTCGCACCCGTCGCACCGCAGAGGTAGATCATCGAGGTTCGGGGACGGACTTTGTATGGAAAAACATAGGGTTTCGTGCATCTCCTATCTCTCAAAAACGCATTTCGTGCGAGACTTCCTTCAAAACTCCATCGGCAACTCCTCCACCAGCACCACTTGCAATCCCATTTGCAGTGAGGGAACGATCCTAGAGTTGCAAATCACAATGGAATTCCATCGGCAACTCATCCACCAGCACCACTTGCAACCCCATTTACAATGCGGGAACGATCCTACAGTTGCAAATCACAATGGAATTCTGTCGACCACAAATGCACGAAACACAGGTGACACCCCATTTACAATGCGGAACCGATCCGAGAATGATCCGAGAATGATCCGACCACACACGAGACCGTCTCGCAACCGTCGCACCGCAGAGGTAGATCATCGAGGTTCGGGGACGGACTTTGTATGGAAAAACATAGGGTTTCTTGCATCTGCTATCTCTCAAAAACGCATTTCGTGCGAGACTTTCTGCAAAACTCCATCGGCAACTCCTCCACCAGCACCACTTGCAATCCCATTTACAGTGAGGGAACAATTTCTTTGCTAAATCTTTCTGTGACTAACTCTTTCCCTCACTAACTCTTTCTTTGACTAACTCTTTCCCTGACTAACTGTTTCTTTGCTAACTCTTTCTTTGACTACCTCATATATCCTGACTACCTCTTTCTTTGACTAACTCTTTCCCTCACTAACTCTTTCTTTGACTGACTCTTTCCCTCACTAACTCTTTCTTTGACTAACTCTTTCCCTCACTAACTCTTTCTTTGACTAACTCTTTCCCTGACTAACTCTTTCCCTCACTAACTCTTTCTTTGACTAACTCTTTCTCTGACTAACTCTTTCCCTCACTAACTCTTTCTTTGCTAACTCTTTCCCTCACTAACTCTTTCTTTGACTAACTCTTTCCCTGACTAACTGTTTCTTTGACTAACTCTTTCTTTGACTAACTCTTTCCCTGACGAACTCTTTCTTTGCTAACTCTTTCTGTGACTAACTCTTTCCCTCACTAACTCTTTCTTTGCTAACTCTTTCTTTGACTAACTCTTTCCCTGACATTCTAAAAGTCCGTAACACGGAAGTTTCTCCCCCTAAACTTCCTTTGATTATGATTGTTCATCGATGTCATCGCCAGCAACGTGACTATTGCCTTCAGGGTTCATTATCTTTTTCCGAAAGCGGGAATGCTGGGTGCTATTGGAAGGAGAAACAATGAGAAACGCAATTGAATGGTCATTGTAAAGTACCCCGCTACTGCAGTTCTACCCTTTGCACGCCAAAATGCTCATTGTCTACCCTTTCCATGCAGGTTTTTTTGGAGGCGAATGAGCAGATAGACATCGAGGACGAAGACCGGCCCATGGGCCTGGGCTTGTACGAAAAATCGTTCAGAGAGACTTGTTTCAAAAAAAGACTGGATGAGGGCAACCTGTGTCCAGAGGGCAACCTGTTCTTGGTGCCCATGTGCGACACATGCAACAAGACACAAGAAACAGCCAATTTTTGGTTCGAGCTCAAACCCGGAACTATTTTAGTAGAAACCTGTGTCCGGGAGAACTATGCAAAGAAAAAACGGCGGCTGGTGGTCTATTTATGTCCGAGCAAGGATGGTGCTCGGCTTTGGCGACCTGATTGTTGTCTCGACAACAAGGGTCCGAGGTCCTCTGCCAAAAAACATTCTGGCATCATACCCAGAACCAGCCTCTTGAGCTACCGCCTGGAAAAAAAGAAACGGAAAGTAGCTTTTTGGTGCATGGCCTGTAACGATTGTGTCGAGGAGGATGTGAAGTATAAGGAGGACAAGATGGACAATTTTGCCAGGATGAGTAAGGTGTTGGTTGGCAGAGCACCTTCCGGCCGATGTTGACAATTTCATTGGCTTTGTGCTCGTCCAGGCCATTGAGTTATTGGAGATGGCAGTGCAGGCGTTCATCAAACAGCTGGATAACGTGATCGAGATCAAGGATGTGAAATTTCACTTTTCGAGCCTTCGTATGACCTTTCAGACAACGCCGGCGAACGAAGAACACCTGAAACAACTTGCGGATGAGATGGACAGCAAATCAGTGGATGAAGCCTTGATCAAAACAGAATTCGATAAAAAGAAGAAAAATGCCAATGAGGAAGATTCAAAAGCTTTAGAAGAAGCTGAACAGTATTTCCTGGACTCAATCATGCCATGTAAGAAGAAAACAGAAATCATTGATCTAGGAGGCACCTCACAAAACAAAGGAAACGCTGCCAGCATTGACAGAGCAGATCCTTATCCTCAAACCTTGGAGAGGGCCAGGACGAATGCTGCCAATGCAGCTGAGATGACAAAAAGGATGTGTGATGCCGCTGCTGAAGCAGCACATGAGATGTGTATGGACAAGATGGCTTGGGCTCAAAGCCATAGTCTCGATGCACCTCCGAAGCTCGGAGAGAGTCTCAAAGAAGCAATGATGAGACGTGAACATGTGAAGCCATCCTCAGAGATCTCTGATGTGAACCGCCTCCTCCAGATGTGCAGTGGAGGGCGGGCATTGAAGGGTTGCATACCAACCACGCAATTCTGGAGCAAAAGTCCAACTTTTTCCCTCATGGGTACTCCCAAAGATGCTGACTTGAAATCATTGTCATGGCACAAAGATTTTGAATATCACTTCGGGAGCCTGGATGAAGCAAGTGACACATTGACCATGGCCAAATGTTTTGGAACCTCGAGCATTGACAGCTTTGTGAAGGACACGCGCCGGAGCTTCTTGGGCTTTTCTGGAGGCTCAGGCAAATTTGAGTCGACCTCTGCCGAGGAGACCAAAGAGAGTTCCAGCATCGCGTTGACGCAAAAGTCTCGTGCTCAAACGGTCCACAGTCTGCGCTTGAAATCCATTGCAAGATTCAAGATCGAATTGCCACAAGAAGGACTCCCGCTGTCGCAAAGAGCTCTTGAGGACTTGCGTTCACTCTACGAGACATGGAAATTGAGATGGAAAGACCAGAGCGGTTCAGCTTCAATAGCTGGAGATCAGGAGACGCAGAAGTTTTCCGAGGTGAATTTAACAGGTGAAGTCAGTGAATCAAGCTCTAATATGTTCTACTGTAACGGTTCCTAATTGTTGTCAGATGCTTTTGGTGTTAACAGATTGCTGGAAACAAACTGTGTCAAAGAATCTGAAGCCGTGTCCAACTTAATGATGTTTCCAATGTGTTCATCATGTGTTTGCTTCCAGGAGCTCAGTAAGTGGTTGCGGCAGTTTTTCGAAGATTTTGGTTCCCATTTGACTTCTGGCACTTTCTCCTTGGGAGGAATCTTCATTCATCAAGGTGTCACAGTCTCAAATGAGAAACTTTCTGCAGCAGCTGCCATGGATGCCTTTTCCCAGGCCCGATCAAAATCCAGCAGTTCTGAGTCCAACTCGGGCTTCGATGGAGCAGTGCTGGGGGATGTCATCAAAGATGTTGGCAACAGCATGGAGCAAATCGGTTCAGAGGCCGCACTGTTGGCTGAAGGCGCAGTTACAGTGGCGGCAGTGGCAGAGGGTGGGCCTGCTGCTGCAGGTGTGGGTGCACAGGCCGGCCAGCTTGCAACCGCTGCTGTGAAGATGCAGACGAAGGCAATGTCAGCCATGACGAAGAGTGTTGGGGCAGTGATGAGCAGTATCAAGGCGGGCTGAGCGATTAAGCTGCTAGTTGTGTTGCTAGCAGTGATGAACAGTATCATCGAAACTCATCAAACCCTAAACGTTGGTCAACCACAATAAGGTCTTCCGCTTCAGGGTTTGATGAGTTTCGATAAATTTTGGAAGATTCTTCAAGTTTTTTCTTCCAAACGAGGTCTCAAGTTCCGTGGGGCAATCCTCCCAATCTGCGAGCCAAACGAGTGAGGAGGTCCAAAATGAGTCTTCGGCTCGCCATTCACAGACAGCTACCTGCATCACCTGCAGCACTTACGGTGGTGCTCCTACACACGACGTCCAATCTTGGACTGACTCCATCATGCAGGATGCAGTGTGATGCAATTTATGCATTTTGCCGACCGATTTGCTTTGATTTTTCCGACGAGTCTGTCATGTTTGTGAAGTGTCAGACAGTTTTCCCCCGGGAAAGTAAAATGAAGTGTCAAATGTGAAGTGTCCCATGGGTCCTATTTGCGTTGGATTGTTTCTACTTCCACTCTTCTTCCAGCCTTGCAATGGGCAGGAGCGGCCAGTTTTTCCCGAGAGCGCCTGCGAAGGGTTCTTCGTAAAAAAGCAGCCGTTGTAATACACCTGCTGATCTACATCTTCACACCTTCACATCTGCTCATCTACATCTTCACACCTTCACATCTGCTGATCTACATCTTCACACCTTCACATCTGCTGATCTACATCTTCACACCTGCACATCTGCTGATCTACATCTTCACACTTTCACATCTGCTGCTCTACATCTTCACACTTTCACATCTGCAGATCTACATCTTCGCACCTTCACATCTGCAGATCTACATCTTCACACCTTCACATCTGCTGCTCTACATCTTCACACTTTCACATCTGCAGATCTACATCTTCACACTTTCACATCTGCAGATCTACATCTTCACACCTGCACATCTGCTGAGCTACATCTTCGCACCTTCACATCTGCAGATCTACATCTTCACACCTTCACATCTGCTGATCTACATCTTCACACCTGCACATCTGCTGATCTACATCTTCGCACCTTCACATCTGCAGATCTTCTCTCTCTCGCTCTTCTTTCTATCTCTCTCTTAAGGCGGGGGCGGTGCCGCCGGAGCGCCACGAAACGCAACCCTTTCGCACGAAATGGACGTTGGACGTCAAAAACTGAGGTAAAATTGCAATTTTGATCGTTGGACGTCAAAAACTGAGGTAAAATTGCGATTTTGAGGAAAATTGCGATTTTGACAACCCTTTCGCACGAAATGGACGTTGGACGTCAAAAACTGAGGTAAAATTGCAATTTTGATCGTTGGACGTCAAAAACTGAGGTAAAATTGCGACAGATTCGCAGCACGTGCGGCAAGAAGTTTTGCGCGGAGAACGGCGTAGTGAGCAAGGCAACGAAGCACAGGTGCCCACTGTGCCGGACGCTTGTTTGGTCTGCGCGTGAGTCCGGGCGAATCCAAAGCAGGCATATTATAACGCACCGTGTGGACGGCCGTGTGGGCAGAAAACTTGGATAGCAACGTAAGGATACAAACCCAGACACAGAGCCTGAGCTTTGCTTTGGGAGCGTACGTCGGCCTTGGTTGCAGTTCGAAAGCTTACTTGGATGGCCCACGGGGTTGCTAAGTTTTACAATGTTTTACAGAAGTTGTCGGACTTAGCTAATTATTTTACATTGTTTGCTAGATAGGCTAATGACTTAGCTAAACCCTTAGCTAGAGGGTTAAGATAACCATTTAGCTAAGGGTTTAGCCAAAGGGTTAGCCAACTTGGCTAAGGGTTTAGCAAAGCAGCTAATGTATAGACAATAGCATTTTTTGAAGAAAAAAATCAAATTGTTTTCATTTTGTCTTTGAAAAAATTTCTTTTTCAATTTTCACCATGTTTTTTTTAAAGATTCCATGGTGCATCAGCAAGCAGTGTGTAGCCAATGTGGCTGGCCAGCATAGAAATTGTATTTACTGGTTATGCAGCCAACACGCATCAGCTTTTTCTTGAGCCATGCAACAGCGTATAAAGAGGATTATAACTATGTACATATACTAGTACTACCTATAAATACCCCCCGCCGCCCGCAACGTAGTGCAGGCAGGAAGACGAGGAGGTAGCACCAGCGGACCTGAGACAAAGACAAGTCAAAATTATTAACATGTACATAGTATGACTCTAGCTGTCGCAAGAAATATGATGTTCAGCACAATGGCAACTTGCAAAAGGGTGCATGGAAAATTAGCTATACAATGCACGAAACTGCAAAACATGAAAACACTCGAATGCAGAAACGGATGCATTTATTTTGGCTCGGATGCAATCGGATGTACCTGGCATAAAGACATGGCCGGACTCCCGTCACGGCTTTGATGCACATGACATTTGAAAGAGTCACACGGACATATCAAGACACGCCTGTACAAAAGCAATGCCCTAAAAACGAATGCACATGGCCGGGCTTCCGCCACGGCTAAACTTCTACTCCTAGCCATGGGGAAGATTGGCAAAAATGTGCTTCAAGGCAAAATCGAAAGACAAGTTTAATGAGATTGATCTCACCGACGGATATAATAGATTTGAATTCAACAAAATTTTTAAGCTGATATGTTGATATTTTGATAGCCTTTTACCAATAATCCCGTTCAACAGTGCCATCAGGAAGGGTGATCTCAGTGTACATAGTGCCATCGGCTTCTTCCACGACACGTTCTCTGATCACATCATGGCTCGTCCGGGTTTCATGGGTCGTAGCATCAATGATTCTTGTGTTGCGCCCAGGACGATAACTTGGAGGTGGAGGTCCCGTGGACGAAGATGCACCACCAGATGGAGGTGGAGATCTTTCACGTTCACGATCTGCGGCATACCCTCCCGAGTAGCTGCGTCCTTTTCCCTTGCCTTTTCCTTTGGCAGGTCCTTTGACGTAGCTTGTGTCGTGAGTTTTGCCCTTGGGATCGTTCTTTCCTTTGCCCCACCTTCTGTCCTCGTACCCATAGTTCCATTGACGCCAGCTGTCAGCATAACGCCATTGGTCGGCATACCACCCTGATCTGCGATGGCCGCCACTCTCGTCTCGGGCATATCCCCATTCTCCTCTTTGAACACGACGCGTGTAGTGAGCGCCCATGCCGCGATAAGGACAGTCCCTTTGCCAATGATCTTGGGCTCCACATCGATAACAGCCCTCCTGTGGCTCATCGTATGAGGACATTCTCCAAGTTGTGGCCTCGGGACGATATCTCTCCGTGATCCTTGGATCGAAGTTCCGGCGTGGGTTGTCAATCAACCCTTCCGTCTTCACTGGACCCATGGCTGCCGGGAATGTCACTTCACTTGCCTCAGCAAGGGGCTCATCAGTGTGAACATTCCAATCCAAGGCACCGTGATTGTCGGTCCAGTTTTGGATCGCGAAGTTGACGAGATCGTCATAGTTTTCCTTGAGCGGCTGATCATCGAGGACCAAGAGGCTGCCAGAGAATCCAAAAAGAGACGGCGCGGGTTCCCCTCGCGCTGGAGCCAGTTTCGAAGTGTAAACTGCGAACTGAGCCAGGCTGAAGAACCTGCCAGAGTGGCACACCATTGCCTCCTTGGATACGTCGAGGGGCTTTGCGTGGTCTCTGTTCTCAAACGGCATGAAGACCAGCCTCGTCCTGACGTCAGTGCCTTTGCCCTCTCTTCTGGCCTCAAATGATCGCCCCACGTCCGGAGAAATGCAACTTCCGAGTCTGTGGAGGAAGTCACAACATGGAGGAGTAAGTTGGGCAATACTGCAATTATACATAAAAAACGGGTCATTCTCCATCCTCTCTTTGATGGTTGCGAAGCCAGTCTTTTTGAGCTTTTTGACTTCCTTCTTCGCCCCGTCTTTCATGACTCCGAAATTGGAGCGCCCTGCACGGTTCCTTTGACGTGCCTCAGATCCGGCCCGGTGCTTTCTGGGCTGCACCTGGCTAACTTGGCTGAGGGCGAACACGCCATGGATTTCCGCGGCACGGCTTTCCAACCGGCAGACTTCAGTTGCCACACGATTGTCACTCCATGCCTCCATCGACACGTAGCAAGATGGGCATTTGGCAGTGCCATCGAGCATGTTGTGGTCGCACTTTTCACACTTCCTGAAGGGAATTGTCACCTTTTGTGCGGTGACGCAGTCTCGGTATTTCAGATCTTCGATCTTCATCTGAGTGATGACACCGGCCTTCCCTCCCGGGTGGCGACCCTTTCCTTTTCCTCGGTTTTTGCCCTTTCCCTTTCCACGTCCTTCGATGACTTCGGAGTTGGAGACCGCCGCATAGTAGGCAAACAAGTAGTTCTTCATCTCCTCAGATTCGATGCCTTCGGCAGCCTCCATGTCACGGATGACACCTGAAAGGGCTTTGGGCTTGACCAGCGAAAAGAATTTTCCGGGCTCCACTCCTGTCAAAAATGACGACCACTGCTCAAAGAGCAAATCCATGCTTCTGCCACGCTTCGATTGGGTGAGGGCCTGAACAACACTGTCGCCCTGATCCTTCGATCTCTTGACCCGTTCGTTGTAGCTTTTGCGTCCGGCAGCATATGCTCTATTCGACCAATAGAACTCCCGTTCGGCCGCATTGTACACGCAGATGATGGTCTCGTTGGGGATCCAATCTGGAGTCATGATCGCCTCGTCCGTTCGAAACAGACGCGCCCCCACTTGCATTGCCATCTCCACGTCAATCGCTACATAGAATGGCTTTCCGGCTCGCGTCCCCGCGAGCTTCTTCATGTTGGCATCCCATGGGTGCGTCGCGATGAAGTAGCTGTGGGCGCGTCCTGAAGACTTCGGCCACCCTCCCGGGATCAAGCCATGTTGGATGATCTGTGACACAACCCCCTTGTCGCAAGAATGGTAGATAATCCTGGGGAAGCTGTCAAATTCCGGGACGAGATCGGGTCTGAAATTCGCTCTGGGGATGTCACCCGCGTCAACCTTTTCCTTTGTGAAATCCGGATCCAATGAGTAAAGATCACGGATCATGGGAGCAAACTTTTCCTTCTTGAGCACAAAGGCATTGTGTCCTTGGTAAGCTCGGACACGAATCGGCTGCCACGGCACACCCTTCCAGGTGGCTTTCTCATTGTCAGGTCGACAAACTTGCAACTGGAACCTGCGGGTGTCGCTGCTGCGAATGACTTGAAGAATTTCCCAATCAACCACGTTCCTGATTTTGTTACCTAAGTGGTTGCGCAGCTCGACCCAATCCATTGACAAGTCAGTGAAGTCCATCTCCGGTGATGGGTAACCATCAGCAAGGGCGTGGCCACGGAGGAACATCGACATTTTCCCTGAGATTTCTCGGAGACGGCCATTGGCATTGATGTTCTTGTACGGGATCCTGCTGTTCAAGTCAGTCGGATCAAGCCATACAGAATCTTCAAGCCTTTCCTTCGCCTGCTCGAGCTTGAGCTTGGCTGCATCATCGATCATCCCAGTGGGTGCCTTGGCTGTGTGATGGCTCAATGGCTTCTTCTTCACCTCAGGCTTGGGCTTCACTGATGACGATGCGGCTTTCTCAACATTGGCAGGCCTCCCGGCGAGCTTTGACCCCTCAGCTGTGGTGGTGTTGGCTTCGGCAGCAACAGTCTCAGAAGCAATGACGTTGCCTTCCGTTTTCTCAACATCAACAACAGGCACAGGGTCCCCCCCGGCAACAGCCCCCTCAGCCTCAGGCGCCTTGGACTCTTCAGTCGTGACCTCAACCGCAGGGTGGCCGGTCTCTGGCTCTTCAATCACCATGACATCGTCCAGGGCCCCGGCATCATCCTTGGTCTCGGCCTCGTTCTTGTCAACGTCCATGGCGTCGTCCTGGATCACGATGGCGTCAGCGAACTCATCAACCGGCTCCACATTTTCTTCATTGCCTGCCCCATAGTCCACCTCAGTGTGGCTCTCGACATTGTCCTCACGATCAAAGATGTTGTGCACAATGTCGGGGCGGGAGTCGTCGATGGCCTCCCACTCATCGAGTCCAGGGATGTTTTCCGTTGCCTCGCTGTGCACAGAAGACCAGTCAGCATCGGCAGCGTCATCAAAATCTGCCTGGAGATGCTCCCTCAACCTGGCTTCTTCCTCATCAGAATCCACGTCGTCTTTAAAGACTGGCACAATGGACTTGAGGTCACTCTCCGTAAACTCAATGGGTTGCGGCGCACCCTCCCGGGTGGCTTCATCCTCGGCGACTTCATTCAGTTCGGCCATGTAGTCCATGAGATGCTCATCAGCAGTCTGGGCTTCTTGGGCGAGAGAAACTGGAAGTGCCGCTTGGGTGAGAGCCGCCTGGACTTGGTCCGTCTTGGAGAGAGCGAATTTGAACTGGGCCAGGTTCGGGTATTGATAGACGATCTTGATGCGCTCCTCGGGGTCTGCGTCCAAGAATGACGCCTTTTGGCGCAAGAGTGGCTCCAATTCTTCGATCTGTGTCACGATCAAATGGGCTCGAATCATGGACCTCAAGAACTTTATCATCAGTGTTCGATTCGATGGGAGGTCCGTCATGTGGAGTTTGTCGTACCTCGTACTTGCCATGGAGGGCATGCACGTCGAAACGCACCTCACACCCCCAGCAATGAGATGTTCGAAGCAACGACCCATCTCCAGCCCATATGATGGCGGGAGCCCATACGCATAGGATTCCCCACAGCCGAAGACGACGATGTCGAAGATCATCGTATGCCGTCGCATCTTGATGATTTCGTTCATCGCGTTGATGACCCTTTGATGCTGCTTCTCAGTGAATTCGGCAGCGACCTTCCGGTCGGCAGGAGTTCGGCTGTACCGTGACTGGTGGATCCACGTGCATCCACGATATCCACCCTCACCGTACACGTCGTTACCTGCCCACCCAATGAGGACCAGGGTCGGTATCTGTGGGATGCCGTCCTTCTTGCACGTCTCGGCAATCTCGTCCATGGCTTCCCAGATACCTGTGTGAATGGAACCAAGGCCTTTCCCCCAACGCATTTTCCAATGGACCTTGCGCACACCAGTAGGCGGCGATTGTGCAAGGATTTCCCCCAGGCTGATCACCTTTCTCTTCCTGGGATCATCTGGATAATCAACCAGGGCCGTGGAGGAATCACCAATCACAAGCACATCGACCTCACCTTCCGGCGGGCAGTCCGCATGGCCGAAAATGGCCAAACAAAGTCAGGATACCCTTGTAGGACTTGAAATTCTTGTCGATGTCCGAACAAAGGCATGTGTCGATCACAATGTCAACCGGCTGCTGGCTCCCGCCGAGCGTTTGGACCCCTGTAATTCCATCTTCATAGGCGACAGATACACAGGAAGACCTCAGCTCCTTCAAGCGTTCCTCCCATTGCACGATGCGATGATAGACCGAGACCCTCTCTTCGTCGGGCACCCAGCTTGCCAACGCCTCGGCATTCTCAGGAGGACCAGCCATCGGATGAATGCGAACAGCGACGAGCGTGATGTGAGCTTCAAAAGATGCTGATCGGAAGGCCGAGTGAACAAGGTCCGTCATGATGAACGTGTACCTTTCTGTGGCCTTAAGATCCTTGCCTCTCCCTTGAACATGCTCATGTGAGTGGTCACATTGGAACTTCGACATTTCACATCCCAGTGACGACAGGTTTGTGGCAATGGTCCAAGGCTTCTTAATGGGGATTTCGTCTTTGTTTCTTATTCCGACCATGCATCCATGAAAATTGAACGTAATCAGTTGTCTTGAGTTCAAAAACTGTGCAACTTTCCTCAACTTCCAGTATCGACAGTTGCGAGGCCATTCAATTGCAATAAACACTTCTTTCTTTATCAAGGACATGAAATGCAGGAAGGCTGTCCAAAGTCCATGGAAGATCTTGACATGTCTTCTAACTTTGGCCGCTGCAGAGGGGTGTTTAAGGTTAACATATGACCACGACGTTCCCCCCGTGCACGGTATACTAACCCAGACAAGTACTTCACCATCAAACTCATTGACTTGTCGGGCAATTTCCTTCCGAACCTTCACATCAAGAAGATCATTCTTTTCAGTGAATTGCAATATGTGGCATCCCTTTGATACTTCACGGGGTTCACTCAACTTGGACTCCTCGTGGCAACAGACCTCCACCAGTAAACGATTAGGCTTCGGACCGGCTCGGAGTTCCCTCGAGCAGCCAGGTGCCGCAGCAGCCTGATTGGGTCCGGTGGTCTTGGACTCATTTTTCTTTGGGCCCTTGGGGATGACATGAACATGAGACAGTAACGCCAACGCAAATTTCCATTTCTCGGAATTGGTGAATGGCTTAGTTAGTATGTCTGCAGCCTGCATCATTGAGGGTCCATGAACAAGTTTGTACCACCTTCTTTTAAACTGACCCTCCTCTGTACTACCAGTTTTTTTTCCTGGGGGTTCAGTACGCTTTTAAAAAAACACTATTTTCCAAAAATCTAGCAGACAGTGGGTGAGGGTCCCAGGGCATGATATGGGGCCAGGAATAAAATATCATACCAAAAAAGGCCCAGAATTTTTTTCCTGAAAGCTTCCTGACGTACAGTGACAGGAAATCAATTTCTGCCTGTTGTGATTGAGGGGGGGTTGATCTATCAGTCTGTGTATGTAAGGCATCAGGAAATCAATCATGAATGACTCTGATAACGGGTAAGTTTGTAGAATTCCCAAGGTTAGTAGCCAGGAATTTGAAGGTGGATGGATCAAATGGGAGTTTACTAGAACATATCTAAATGTCAACCCCAGGAAAAAATGTACCATGATTAATTGAGGGGGTATGATTCTTTACATGACTTTGCAAAAGGGTACAAACACATATGTTCACCTTCACCAACCAAAAAAGTGACTTCAAGAGGCCAAGGCGCAGGGGTCAAAATTAAAATCCAAGGGGCTGGACCTTTTTTGACTGAATACTTGCGGATGATTTTCAAAGGTTGGCCCCACAGGAAAAAAAGTCGCATCACCAGGCCAATCATCCACAGATAGGACATGATGGGACGAAATCAAGAATTTTGTGTCAACGCGCGCCCAAATTGAAAAACACATGTTTTTTTGCTGAAAATACAGTTGTCCTTGCAAAAGGGTACAGACACACATGTCCAGCTTCACCAACCAAAAAAGTGACTTGAAGAGGCCGAGGCACAGGTGTCAAAAATAAAATCCAAGGGGCTGGACCTTTTTTTGACTGAATACTTGCGGATAATCTTCAAAGGTTGGCCCACAGGAAAAAAGTCGCATCTCCAGGCCAATCATCCACAGATAGGACATGATGGGACGAATTCAAGAATTTTGTGTCAACGCGCGCCCAAATTACAAAACATATGTTTTTTGCTGAAAATGCATTTGTCCTTGCAAAAGGGTACAACCACATATGTTCAGCTTCACCAACCAAAAAAGGTGACTTCAAGAGGCCGAGGCGCACGTGTCAAAAATAAAATTCAAGGGGCTGGACCTTTTTTGACGGAATACTTGCGGATGATCTTCAAAGGTTGGCCCCACAGGAAAAAAGTCGCATCACCAGGCCAATCATCCACAGATAGGACATGATGTGATGAAATCAAGAATTTTGTGTCAACGCGCGCCCAAATTACAAAACATATGTTTTTTGCTGAAAATGCATTTGTCCTTGCAAAGGGGTACAACCACATATGTTCAGCTTCACCAACCAAAAAAGTGACTTGAAGAGGCCGAGGCGCAGGTGTCAAAAATAAAATCCAAGGGGCTGGACCTTTTTTTGACTGAATTCTTGTGGATGATCTTCAAAGGTTGGCCCCGACAGGAAAAAATCGCATCACCAGGTCAACCATCCATAGATAGGAAATGATGGGACAAATTGAAGAATTTTGTTCCAACGTGTGGCCAAATTGCAAAACAGGCGTTTTTTCCTGAAGATACATTTGTCCATGCAAAAGGGTTGCGCATTGCCGTGGGCATCTGCCGGACCGCACTCGTGAAGCCGTGGATTCTGAAAAACTGCGAGCTGTCAGCCGGGAAGTCAGGTGCCAGGAATTCATTTTTTCCGTATCAGATTGAGGGGGTGAAGATATGGCATGTTACCAACGCAAGCATCCAGGAAATAACTTTTTTACTTGGATATCAGAGGGGTAAATTTATTGGATGTTGGACGTTGGGCACCAGGAAATTAGCAAAGAAAATTCAAAAGGGTGGTTGGAAGTGAGATTTCGGCTTCAGAGGTTAGGAGCCAGGAATTTAAAGCTCTAAAACCTCTCTCAAAGGTTAGGGGTCATAATTTTAGACCAATTTTTTTCTAGGACTGTACCCCACGTTGGAGTACAGACGGGGATTAAACTGCTCACTTAACCAAGATAAGTTAACCCTTTGAGTCTTGTCGGTGTGTCTGAAAGTTGGGGACTTGCCATTTTCCAAGATTCTAATTGTTGCCTGGTTGTCTTCAACAAAAACTCCTTCAAGGCTCTTCGGGGGAAAAAGGGAAATCATGTTTTCTCCCATTTTTTCCATTCCAATGAATTCCCAGTCTGTGAGTGCTTCTCTGAGCTCATGGGACTCCATGTTGTAGTCCACCTCATACGGACCATAGACCCTGAAGTAGGTCTTGCCCTCCCAGATGTCTCCCGATGTAGAACTTCGATTCCGTCTCCAATGGTCCTGACGGAAGTCGATGCCATCCTTGGTGACCATCAACGTAGTCCTTGCATTGCCAAGGCGGTGAACCGGCAACGGAATGGTTTTGCTGGTGGTTGGGTCAAATAAGGATGATCTACTTTTGGGGTGCACTCTCACTAGAAGGCGTCTATGTCTTATGAATTCCCAGTACTCTCCATCCTTTTCTTTTTGGGTAGTTTCTGAAGTGTTCGGCAATCCTCCCGGAGTGCTATGCTTCTTGGCCTCATCTCCCCCCGCGTTCTGGAGGTACGCCCATAAACCGGAGGAAGGTAGACCTACAGCACGCAGGGATATATTTGCTGCAACCACTTCAGATTCAGTACTGGACATTGACACAGATGTCTGTTTCTTTGAGAATGCTGTTAATGGGAAGTACGTATTTGGTCCAATAAGCACTAGGAAACATCCTGTGGTACTACGATTATCGTATTCCCCTGCATGATCTGCGTCAGCAAAACACCACAGCCGGCATTTGCATAAAGGATCACCTATGGAAGCCTTCAACTTCACATCTATGGTTGAGTCTATGTAACAGACAAGTCGATGCAATGCCCGGTCACAGTCGGCTGACCATTTCGTCACACGAGCCGCTAAGCCTTGGACGGCTCTAAGTAAGTCGTACCTTGCCATTCTAGCTGCAAAGACTATCTTCATTAAAACCCTTGCAGCTATTGGTGCAAGTACTCCTTTCTTTTCGGACTCATCAGTGACGGGCCTAGCAATCCGTTCTTCATGAAACGGTGTTGCAACCTTTTTGATCGGCTTGGCATCCCTACCAGCTAGTTGAACATATCGGTCCACACATGATTGCAGGAAGGGCTTCATGTCGTATAATATGACTGTTACTGGTTTTGTCATACATGGTTGATCATCAAACAATTGGTCCAAGTATGAAAAACCTTGTGCTCTGGCTTTCTTTTTGGCTTCACCTTTGTCCCTCTTAATTGATGCCAGTGCAGCCTTTGGATCAGCACAACCTTTGGTAAAAAGATAGGTTGCTCCCACCCACATGTTGGCATGTTTCTTTCCCTGGGTTATTTTGCCTGACTCATCAACATATTGATCCCATTCAGGAATGGCGTCACCTTCCGGTGAGCTGAACATTGCATCGGTACAACGGATGCTTGACAACCCACAATCTCGGATGACATCTTCGTCAGGCACATAGTAACCCTTTCGGGGTTGGCAGTGGTGTCGGATGTAAACCCCTCGTCCTGGCTCGACTTCCCAAAAGTCTTGTGTCCTGTGCGCTGCGGCGGCGGATTTCGCGGCCGGGTCAGGCAAGGATTTGTCGAAAAGGTAGGCAAACGGATGATCATCTTTAGAAAGAACAACATTCTTTTCTTGAACATGATCGCAACCAAGATATCGATTAACTTGCCCGGGTATGTCCATGTCAATCTTGGATGCAATTAGTTTCCAGCCCTTCGACATTGACTCAATGGGTCCAGCCATTTTGAAGTCATCTACATATACCACTAACAGAAGCTTAAGTTCGGGATGAAAGAATACTGACGGCCAGCCTTCCGGATCTGGCATTATGAACCCCACTGCTTGGAGCATAGCTTCACAATGGCGCTCCCACAGGCCCCCCGAGTCGGGGTGCCCGTACAATGCGATTCTTAACAATACCACTGGTCGAATGAATCTCCCAACCCAGTCTTTAGGCCATCTATCACGGGGAATTTCAACCCACGTTTCAATCCCCTCCATCAATGCTTGAGTATATGCTTGTACTCCGTCATTTTGTTCTGCTGTATGGCCCGGTTGAGATCCGTATGCATCGACAGCTTTACCTGCTTCCATGGTAGCTGGGGATACCCTAATTCTGAAAACAATGCTGTGTCAGAATTTTCGTCCATCACATTGTTACCCTGAAAAACAGTTCTCCCTTTAAATTTCCTGAGCTTATGGCCTTCAGGGAGTTCACTGCCTTTTTCAACACAGATCTCAAATACCTTTCCAACATGAACCTTCTTACCTGATTTCTTGGCTTTGTCTGAAACAGTCTTCCATTCGGCTACAGTGTCGTATAACCAGGCCGTCTTCTTGACCAGTTTATTCCATTCTACGTCCAATGCCTCTTGGGCTTTGGGACTGGATCTAATTTCCTTGCGGTTCACTGGTCTGGCTACTAAGGTATTGATTGCCCTTTCACCACTTTGAATACTAACTCTGGCTAATTTAACACGATGTCGTTGTTCAGAATAGGCACAAGTAGGCATGACAGGTACTTCACATTCTTCATATGCATTGTGGAGTTGGTTGATGATACTTGTGACTCCGGGTTTCTTCTTCTCAAGTCTTTTTAGCTCGGCCTCGGATCTTGCCTTGAGTTTCTTCTCGGCTTCCTTGGCGGCGATTTTGACCGGTTCCTCCCGGATGGCTTCACGTCTGGCCTTGATAGACAATGCTTGCCAAACAAAAGGTGGGATACCTTTAGGCTTACTGGACTTGTTGTATTTTCTAGCCTTGAATCCCCCCGCATCATAGAATGTGGGATCATTCTTCGATATCTTTTCAACCTCACCGGTCTTTGGGTTAATAACCTCAATAAGATCATCTTCCTCGTCGATGGGGTCAGGGATCACTTCCGGAGGCTTCTCACAAAGTTCAATGGGTTCTTTTGAGAAAATCGTGGTCATTACCTCACACGGGAGCGTTCCCTCTGCTAAATCCCCATCTGGTGGATCAATGTTCAGATTTGATTCAAGTACATGCCATACATCATCCAACTTATAACAAGTAGTCCTAAAGGGAAATTCTTCTGTCTTGAACTTACTTGTTGGTTCAATGAAGTTCTCAGAAAATTCCTTGACATTTATGTGAGCATCGGCATATTCATACCAACCCTCTCTGTTGTCAACATGTCTGAGAAATCCGAGCCATGTTGGATTATAGACGGCACTAGCACTTGATGATTGAGGCATCTCCCCATCTTCAATCTGTTTCACCGTCGGCTCTGGCTCCCGCGCAGGCTTTGCATCTTGATCTGAGAGGTCACGATCGACCCCGTCATCATCATCTTGATCATCGGATGCGATGCCCTTGAATTGAGCAGGCCGGTTGGATAGAGGAAAAACGATATCATCTACTCGATTGATCTTAATCACTCTCATGATTTGTGCGGGTTCATCGAATGCATTGTCAATTAGTTGTTTCAATGATGCAACAAAGAATTCTTCTTTCCACATGAATTCCGGATGAATTGCGTACCCCATGAAAATTCCTTCACTTGATGTAGCTTCAAACTTGAGTCCATCCTTAACCCGTCTCTTTCTGGGACCATTCCAGTAGTCGATACGACATCCAAACGGGATCAGTGGACCTTCAAAGTTTTCCCCAAAACGAATCTTCCAGGGAGTATCAGACCCGGTCCGAGACATGACATTCTGCATCATGCACCAATGGCGTGCAGCATGCGGCCAGTACATGTGATGTAACCCAGCTTGGTGGAGATTGACCCTGGCACCTTCAAGGACTGATCTAATGGATCTTTCGGCAATAGCATTGGACTTTGAAATGTACTCCTTACTTAGCACATGTCTCCATCTGAGATCCTTTAATGCACTCAAAAGTTCAGGAGCATTGTCACTATACATTATGCCAACTTCATCATTGTGTCCAATGAAGTGCTTTAAGGCCAAAACAGCATCCTTGGCCGTTCTCCTACCACTGGGATATATGTACATGAAATCAGTAGCCACATCCTTCACAACCATTGCGACCTGTTCTCCATCAAGCCCCGCTTCCTCATCGGTAGCGGCGATCAGAAAGTCGGCAGTGATGTGCTCTGCAAATCTTTCGGCATCGATGTGCTTGGACCCCCCGGATACTCTGGATGGGGGCTTCAGCATTTTGGCTTGTTGGCAGGTCTTGCAATATGGGTTCTTGGGCAAATGACAAAGTAAATGGCTCTTAGATTTTGCTTCTTCCCTAAGTGCCTGTTCACCTTGGCTCCGTTTTGATGAGAAGTCTACAACAAAGGCCTCTCCTTCCGGAGGACTAGATGAATCTTTGCCCTTATCTTTCTTTTTGCCCGAAACATCCACATGCACAACGTCAGGTCTGGAACTATCTGGTCTGGATGTTCCCTTCGGGGGATCTGATGAAGCTAACTCTTCCATCTCAGCAACGAACCCATCTATATCGAGAGGAGGCTCATCCCTTTCAATATGGATAATAAACTCCCCTGGATCCCTTTCTGGTTCCACGTCAGCGACCGGCACGGCCTCCCGGCGTGCAACCTTCTTGGCGGGTACGGCAGTGAGACGTCCTGGCTTGGCAGCAAGGTAGGGAGGGTACATAGTCGTTCACGGTCAATGGGACCGTTTTGCCATCAGGTTTGATGAAATAGGGGTCCTCACCCTTTGAACCCTTCCAAATAAAATCATAACCATCGTCAATACATCTCATGCCAACTGAAAGTACGGCAGGAGTACTCTTGACTAGGTATGGATCCACCGTTTTGCCCAATCTAGGGACATAAACTTTTCCATGTTTTGTGGATGAACTTTCTCCATTAGCAGTCATCATTCGTATTGGATTGGCTGAGTAGTACCCAAAATCATCAGGCAATTCACTTTGAGAGACAAGATCTTGTGCACTGCCTGTGTCGGCAATCCAATCGAGCTGCAAGTCGATAGAACCTTCAACCATTTCCCTTGATTCGGCAGGGGCTGCAACAATGCCTTTCGGAATACAGTAATCACATCCAAATTCAGTATCACATTCGCAATTACATTTGGCTGTGATCCCCTTCAGAGAATTTTCAACAGCACCTGAAAGCATGGTGGCAGACAATACACTATCTTCAACAACTTGTTGGTCAACCTCAAACTTGTGACCCCATGGATAAGTGGTTCGATTCTTTGGTTCGCCGTTTACAATTGGCCACATGTTCCCACGGGCTGCAATCAGATGCACATCAACCTCGTCGGAGAAGCGGATGCCAATGCTGGGACAGCATACCTTCATGGGATCGACTGCAAAACCACTGGCCACGGATGCAAGCATTGATGCTACCAAACAAACTGCTGCTGGAGTGGCCTTACCACTGCTAGAGCTATTCTTATTTCCCTTAGGTGATCTGGAATTTCGAGGGCTCTTCTGCTTGCCAGGGCTTCTAGACGGCTTCCTGCCGGGACTCCTAGATGTCTTCTTACCCCCTTTCTTTCCACTTGAATTGGATCTTGCGGGAGTAGCTTGTCTGGGCTTCCCAGCAGGGCCATTGTGCGAAAAATTGCACTTGTCACCCCGCTCACAACGTCCCCTTTTCCAGAAAATGCATTCCTTCTTCTTGCCCTTACCTTTGGGTGATTGGGTTCTTGATGGTGATCGTCCACGACTTGAATCCCTTTTGGGTTTGGTGGATGGAGTTCTTTTGGATGGAACCTCATGTTTGAACGTGCAATTCTCATTAGTGCAACCCCCCTTGTTCCACTTAACACACTAACCCCGTGGAATGAAACCTACCTTTCCTTCGACAGCAGGTGCGGAAGGTTTGGCGGTACCTGAGAGATTCCGAGCAACCCTCTCTCGGTTGGTCTCCAGGCGTTCACGATCCAGGTGCCTGCGCGCGGCGGAAACAAGGAAGTCATACTTTCTCTTTTCTGTGCCTTCATCGGCTCTATGGTACTCATTCAAATCATGGGCAATGGCCTTGCAGTTCTTGACCTGATTATAGAATAGTGTTTCCAATACTGATTCCTCAGGAACTTTCACAATACCTGCTAGCACTTGGTCCCAATTCGATATGAACGTTTTCAGGTTCTCTCCCTTGAGGTGGACACTGAACAGATCCTGAAGGGCGTAGGTTGAGCCATGTTTCATGTTGGTGCTGAAATGGTCATGTAACATGAAAAGAACTTGGCGACCCCTAACGATTCTCCCCTCATTGGCTTCGGTCTCCTTGAAAGTGTCGACCTTTCGGGCAAAATCCCCCGTAATGATGTTGGTTAGAGCTGACAGGAGCTTGGCATCTAGTGTTGCAAACGGCGCCACCTTCCGGAGGGCTTCAATGGTCTGACCTTCCTTCCAAACCTCTCCAATCCATGCAAATGCTGAATCAGGGTTGGTAGAAGCTGCGACTATTGCCTCTCGGGTTTTGATGCGCCAGTTTCTATATGTCTCCGGACCTGGGATGGCTGGAAGCTTAATGGTATCTGCCTCCTTGACCTTGGGCTTTTCATCATGCCCGCTTTGGTTGAAACCACCCCCCAAAAACTTCTTCATACGTCGAACAAACTTTTCATCACTGTCATCAGAATCTTTGTCTGGGTCATCACCTCCCCCTCCTCCATCGCCGCCTGATGCCTTCTTCTTGTCTTTCTTCTTATGGGCTTCGGGCATTGGTGATGGTGATGGGACGGGTGAGCCATCATGATCATCCCCATCATCGCCATCATCCCCCCCTCCGGGTCCTCCATTCCCATTTCCCCCTGTATTATTGCCATCATTGGGATCCTTATTAGGCTTATGACCAGAAACCCCGTACGGCACTGTACGACCAGACATTGGGGTGTGATCTCCCGAGGCACTGTTTAGGGGAACTTGGTTTGAGGGACCTGGGGTAGACCCTTTCTCAGCCTTCTTACAGTAAGTGATGTTTATACCACCTGCTGGGATTCGGCCTATGACCATCTCCTCGACTTCTCCGTCGGTGTTGCCGGCATACGGGCCAGACAGCATCGGAGGAGCAGTATATGGTGGGTTCACTGTCTCGGCATTGAAAAGGTCAAGGGACGGATGCACGGAAGTGGCCGGAGAGCCAACTGTACACGCTGGGATCGGGGCTGAAATGACATACGGTTCCGCCGTCCTAGTCAAAGTCGCGGTTTCCACAACTTGGACAGGAGGTGGTTGCGACAGCTGAGAGTCCAACATACTTTGGAGCTTTTGGTTGTGAAGACTCTGTTGCATCACAAGCTCTTCGAGCCTTTTGATGCGTTCTTCCTGAGCTCGCTCCTTTTCAGCGGCCTGACTTCGGAGGCGTTCAATCTCACACTCCTTCGTGGCCATTGATTGACGGAGGTTGGCGTCCAAGATTCTCTGGTACGCCTGAACCTTTTCTGTACACTGAGCCTCATGGGCACGGACATGCTGAACGGCCTCACATTTGATGTTCTCCTCATTCTCCCGCAGAAACATCCTTGCCTGATTGATCTCTTGGGCTTCACGAATTTGCAGCGCTTCCTTCAGACTTCCAGTCAAAACTTCATGACGGTGATTGGCCTGAGCTTCCGCTTCGGCTATTGCCATGCGATGACGCGCTTCGGCTGTCTGCTCAAGCATCTCCGTATATGCTGGATCATGAGTCTGAATAAGTACTTTGTTGTTCTGCACGAAGTGTTGCTGATCAACAATCACACGTTGATCGTGGTTTACATTCATTTGATTGAACACTCGATGTCCAGAACTTCCAGTACCATGAACGTTCGGCCCACCCTCCCGGGCAGCGGCTGGCAAAACACCTCGGTGCGAGAATCCTGAGTTTTGTGGCATCATTGCGACAGCCTCAGTGAGAGATGTTCCACCTGCCCGCTGGCTCCTTGATCTTTCGGAGCTTGGGGGAGTACTTATGTCGATCGTCTCCGGGGAGTCAACAATAGGCAACACGGGATTGGCCATGGCACAATCTACACGGCAAGGGAAAAACCCGATACCTCACGATGGAAGCAAACGTGAGAAAAGCTACCTATGGGGGAAAACTAGGCTATACGGCTGATAACCTGTATTTACTGGTTATGCAGCCAACACGCATCAGCTTTTTCTTGAGCCATGCAACAGCGTATAAAGAGGATTATAACTATGTACATATACTAGTACTACCTATAAATAGAAACCATGCAGTCACACAATCCAGAAAAAACAAGCACTGCAAGGGAAGCAAACAACAACTGCAAGTGGGTTTTTCACCTGCATTCCACTGGCAGTAGCACCATGACCTGGCCATTTTTCAGGCCTCTGTGAAACAGAGAACATTTGATCTCAGAAGTGCTGACAAGCTGTGGGTTATCTTGCGTTTTGCAAACCCAATGTGAAACATGGTTTTTCCATGACATCTCAAAAAGATAGCAAAGCTACATTCTCCCCATTGACTTCAGCAAAAAGCCGCACTTCACAAATTTGTTTTGTTGATTTCAGCATTACCACATCTTTCTTGTTGGCCAATCCAGAAGGAGACAGGTGTGCACAAACACACATATAGCAGGACTCAATAGTCTCCCCCCACATTTGTGCAAAGAGGTTGTTTACCTTCTTTGTTGCTTGGCACTGTTTTTTTAACCTGGCATGTTGCCCAAAATAATCTTCATCAAGCAAAAGAGCCAAGTCATGAGCCACAACTTGCACCAAGACATGCTTTTCATAGTTCCTGGTGTTTTGAATATCTTGGGAATACCTCTTGACAATTCGATGCTTCCTTTCATGCACCCAGCAGCTCACCAATAGAGAGAATCTCTCAAGGTGTGACCCCAAATGCACCAACCAGTGGAATTTGCTGTGCATCCACTCGCTCCAGCCACATTCTTCATACTTGTCCTGGATCTGACTGACCTTGCTCCTGATGTTTTGAGGGGATGTGCATCCATGAGGAATGGCTTGTAAAAGCCCTAGCAAGTCTGCAACTGCCAGTAAAGCTTGACATTCTTTGTCACAATGGCCAGATTTCAAAATGACATAGAACAAACATCGCCAAAATTGGCATGAGTGCCAGCACTTCAGAAGCATTGCGCTTGAAGGTCTGAGCTTCTTTGTTTGATTTCTGTCGTTTGGTGCTGAATAAGCTTTGTAAATTCATAGGCTTGGATTGTGGCAATGTCCACAGAGCCATGTACCCTGCAATCATGGGGTACAGGTTCTGTCCAGTTTTTTTTTGCCAGCACCTTCAATGTATGCAGCCTACTTTTTCTGACCCTTTGGTTCAGATGGCTTCTTGCTGTCCACACTCCTGGATCTAGACCTAGCCCTTTCACTGCAAGCAGCCTGTGTTGTAGTACATCTTGAAGATGGCTGCCCAGCAGCTTCCTTGTCATCCTCCTTGTCCAAAGCATTGAAGAACATATAGGCTGCCCCCATCCAAGCTCCAGGCCTTTGAGAGCATGGGAAGTAGCCAAACATGTCCAGATCTTCATCAGGCTTAGAATCAGCAGCTGACATGGTTGCTCGCAGCACAATGCAGCACAAACCAACAACACTACAGGTGCCAGTGTTTGATCAAACAGGCTGCACACCAAGGTCTTGATGATAATGTGCAATGTGCCAGAAGCCAGTTGGTATATTATTTCAATCAAGATAGTGTGTAGCCAAAAGGCTGGAATACCATGCAAACAATAGCAACAGAGTCTCTAGACTTCCTGGTTCAATAATACATGCCAACATGTGAGTGAATGGCCAAAATTCTTCCAACATACTGGTGTGTAGCCACAAGGCTTGTGCAGACTGCATCACATGGACATTGGCAGTGAGTGTGTAGTCTGATGGCTGATTGAATGGACTTTGTACACATCATGCCAGAGTTTTAGAATTCATTATTCCATCCATGGGCATCATGCTACAACTTGGGTGCAAATACAAACTGTGACCCTTGAATGTACACATCCAAGCTACATTACCATATGGTGCAATTGACTGCATCAACAAAGACTAAGGCTTGTTGAGTTGATTGCAAGATGAAGTGCGTGCATTTCAGCAATATTATTTCACACTTGCACAAGTGTCTTCACTGTTCAATCTACCTCACAGTCCTTCTTGGCCAGAGCTGGAGGGAAGGGCAGAACCAGGAAACATTGCTCCATCTCTCAGCCATGGCTGCACATACCTGATGGCAAATTCACTGTACACTTTGTAACAATAGAACATGCGCTCAGTTGCATCACCCAGGCCCTTGCACTTAATGATGGAGTCTTCAACATCAGTCCTTGGTGAATGTCATGTGTAAAGTGGTACATGATATGAAATGTAAACTGACATCTTCTACAGCATTCCCACACAGGATGGAAATTACTTGGCTATTGCTGCATGATACACAGTGTCAATGCACAAGTTATTGCAATCTAGTCTCCATTCCTGCCACCCCTGTGCGGTGGACCTCCACAAACCACAACTTTGCAGTTCCATCTGAAGCAAACTCAACTTTTGTGGTAGGAGTACACAAAGTCATCAGCACTGGCAATGGACTCACTGTCAAATGCATCAGTTTGGGAACCATGTCCTCCTCCAATACCTTCCTTACCACCACTCTTTCCTTTTTCATTCCCTTTGCCACCATATCCCTTTTTACCTTTACCACCCATGGCAGCCACACACAGCTACAAACACCTAACCAGCTATCAGCTGCAAGCCCAAATTGTTTGATGTATATAGCTCATCATGTCAGTGAGTCTCACCAACAACTATGATTTGAATCCACAGAATACATTGTACAGCTACCATTGTGGCACAAAACATGCTCAAGGTTCAATCCCACACATCACAATGACCTCATGCACAGTTGCAAACTGTTGGACAGCAAGAATATCATACATACCCAGCTAATCAACTGCATCTCACTCAAATCATGCAAGCCAGAATTGGCTACACATGGTACATGATAGCAGAGTGGTCCTGTGCCAATGATGGCATACCAAAGCAAAAAGCTCAACCACATGTTTTCACCTTTGGCTCGGCATGGGCATGACAGAATTGGTCGGAAAGATTACGGGCCAGCAGGTCTAGTGCTCAGGTCCATCAAGCGGCGCAAGGTGCTTATGAACCTTTCGCTCAAGTACCGCTGCCTGGGTGAGAATGTGCTGGCGGAAACTTTACCAGATCCCACTGCATGCAAATCCAAAAGAAAATGGGAGACAGCAATGCAGAAGGCGCGTGAGACTCTTCCACTCATGGCCCCAGATGTTGATCCTGACGCAGATGTTGACGACAGCCCTGCTGGCACTGATGCAGTGCCATCTGTTTCCGAGGGGTGTGAGCTGGAGCTTGCTGGATCTGATGGCGCGCCAGATTTTGATGGTATGCCTGATTTTCAATGGATTTGAATCTGGGGCAACTGCCCGTGTAATTACACGCTTTGCACTTCTGGATTTGAATGTGGTCATGTTCACTGCGCATGTCCACTGTTCCAATGGAATTGAGTCCATGAGTAAAGATCTTTGAACAATTGAGTCCTGTCGTCCTCGATGGTGCAGGGACTGTCCGTGCATCGAGCGACGTGGTTCTCATACAAATTCGCATGCTATGCGGTGGCTTGCACGTTCTGCACTAGGAGCTGGCATGCCTGCCTTCACGGTGCTTCGAAAAATGTACGAGTGCGCTGACAGTGTCTGACACGGGCAAGTTGGTTTGACGTGAGTGATCCAGTTAGATTTGTGAAGTGTTTGGCTTGCAACGCACTGTCACACTTGGAAGTAAGTAGTGCAGTTGGTAATCCGACCGAGAAACGGGGACATGATGCAGTTTCATGGAAATTATCTTGATTTACGACCGCACTTCGCGGTGCTTGCTGAAAAGTTGTCGCGTCCTGAAAAAATGTGGTGACGCATCTCTATTTGAAATGCATGTTCTGATCTTTCAGTCTGTATCTGTAAAGTAATGTAACATATGTGATCTACAGCATCATGGCAACGAGTTTTTAGGCCATTTATGTAGGAATTTTCACAGTGAAATTACCTGGTGTGGACTGCAGTTTTAACTGCTTTGACGTTGGCGGGGTTGGCTGTTGACATGAAACCTGGCGCCTTGCGTCGTTGTCTGGATGACATCTATCTCCATCGAAGCGAACGCGGTTCAACAGCGTCAGCTGTCCATGAACAGATGTCGCCGAACTTGGCAGAGACACAGCCCATGTCGGTGGAGATTTGTTTTCGTTTGAACATCTGGCCTCTCCAGCAGCTGAGTGCCCTTCTTGAGTTTCATTTTCTATTAAACATGGACCCACGAGATGCCAGCGTCGATCTCGTATACCAAGAGCATTTACTGCAGTGGATGACTGTGGGAGATTTACTGGCCGACTTGGTTGGTTGCATGGAAACACATTACGGAGGACGTTGTTGCAAAATACATTTGCATCGCAGCGGAAGGTCATCGCCAATTCGCGACTCGAGGGTTTGACTATCCTTCGTGAGCTGGCGGATGAGAATTCTGTGGTCTCTCTTGTCGCTCGCCCTTCCAGTGTTGGTAAACAAATGCTGGCTGAATTCTGGCTTCCCAAGCTTGACGCGAAGTTGGCAGCTCCAGCGTTGGCCCGACTGGACTTGCGTTGTTTCCAGGTGATTCTGGCTGGGGTGTCACTTTGCGCGTGGTACAAGGTATGCAGGGTCAATAGACAGTGGAGTCGCTGGCTTCGTGCAAGTCCGCCCTTTCAATCTATGGTGTCGGATGCGCGTTGGGCCAAGGATCCCGAGTTGCTGTCCATCCAACAGGAAGTGCGAGCCAATGAGGATATTGATCCATTTTAAAAACTGAATTTTGACGTGCTCGATGCTGCAGGGACTGTCCGCGCATCGAGCGACATGATTTTGCTGTTGTTCGCATGCTATTTTGCAGCATCGCGCTTTGCGCGGTAGGAACTGGCATGCCTGCCTGCACGGTGCTTCAAAAAATGTAAGAGTGCACTGACAGTGTCTGACACGGGCAAGTTGGTTTGACGGGAGCGACCCAGTTAGATTTGTGAAGCATTCGGCTTGCAACGCGCTGTCACACTTGGAAGTAAGTAATGCAGTTGGTAATCGTGTTCATTAAACCTGGTAATCAGCTTAGACCCAAATATGCAAATTTGCAGCTGGACCTTAGCGCGCCTGTGGTTGAAAGCATCATTGGGTGCCGTACCTGTATACATTGAAACAATGACTCGTAGTTGTGCACCTGTACTTGGTTGCCACGGGAGGTAGTTTTGTCCTTTCACTGCGCTTGCATTGCTTTAGTTCGCATGGCTCAGAATGTAGGCTCGACCCAAATCTGTTGATTGATTCAGGCAACATGTGTGAGCGAGATGCGTCTACAAAAAGGAAAACAGTTGCATGTAGAATTTTGTTATTACAATCATGTTCAAGATTTGAATGTCGAACGTGCAATGTCAAACAAGCCACGGTTTGGGTTGGGACTGTCCGTGAGACCGCGGCTTGTGTTTAAGCTTGTATGAAAACAGCCTATTGTGTATTTCTGTAGGGACTGTTTGTTAGATCACAGTTCCTGCCATGACCACCAGCGCTCGCGAGTGGAGAGCGGCGCGAGAAGAGGATATCAGGAGGGCTTACGCCGACAAAGAATGTTGGAATGACCTGGGCCGCATTACCTGGCAGCACCCTTACAATTTCAAGTCCATAGAACAGTGGCCGTTGGACGCTGCCGTGATCTACAAACCTATACGGATCGAGCGTCGGTGTTGCTTGGAAGCATCAAAGCGGCATGCGGCTTGGAATACATTTTGAAGACTCTGTTGGTGAAGGTCACCGTGGTCGTGACCATGTGCGCAAGTGAAATGGAGATTCGAGGCGCCCCGAAGGATTCTGCCTTGCGCGTTTGTACTTGCTGAACTTTAAGTTGTTTATAAGTTGCCTATAAGTATGTTGTACCATCGTCGTTGTACTAACTACAACTTCGATAAGTATACTTACGGGAAGCATGAACTTAGGGTAAGTTATAAGATAGATACTGTAGATATAACAACTTATAAGTAGTTATAACTAAAATACGTTTTCAGGTGGTTTTTCCTTTTACAAAAAAATGCAAAACCTGAAAACTTATATAAGTTATGAAAACTTTTTTTTGCTGCAAAAATCCTAAACTTGAAAATTATACCCTTTTTCTTTGTTTTTCCGTCAAATTTTCGATACCAGGTGAAAAATCAATATCTTCGCGTTGCTCACTGGATCTGATGCGCAGCTTCTGTTTGCATTTGTTGTTTCATTTTGGTGGCGCAAAGCATTGCGGAAACGATTTCCGCAGGAAAGTGTGTCACATGCTGCTAGCCTAGATTTTTCAATTCAATAATAGCTCATGTTTCATCATCCATGTATCTATTAATGTATCTTAATGTATCTTTAGGTATCTTTATGTATCTTTATGTATCTTTCGAAACCGGTTGAAAAGATACATAAAGATACGTAAAGATATGTACGTATCTTCCGGAACGGTTTTGAAAGATACATAAAGATACGTAAAGATACGTACGTATCTTCCGGAACGGTTTTGAAAGATACATAAAGATACGTAAAGATACGTCAGAAACAAAAAGATACATAAAGATACGTAAAGATACATAAAGATACAAAAAGATACATAAAAAACTATAGCAAACTCTACAAGATTACATACGTCACCTCGTTGCCACAGTTAGCGTCCTTAAAAAAGCATTGTTTTTTTCTCATATGTGCCTTGTTTGAAAGCGATGCCTAGCTACAGCGCGGTCCTCTTGACCGCGTGGTTGCGGTCCTCTGGATCGCAAAGATGCGGTCCTCTGGACCGCACAGCTTCCAAACACGTGAAAATTCATACAAAACCATGAAAAATGTTAAACGCCAAAATGTTGAAAACCTAAAAACTTATATAAGTTATAACAACTTATTTGAACTTATCGAAGTTATGGAACATGGTTCTTTTCAAGGAAAACATAAGTTCCATAACTTCAATAAGTTCACTTATATTTGCCACAACTGCTATAACTGCCACAACTTACTTATAACTTCCGCAAGTACAAAGGCGCAAGGCAGTTGGGCGCGGTATTTCCAGCAAGAAAAAGTCTTTCACATCAAGTGTCAGTTGGAGGACACGACATTGAAGCCGCCGCACCGTTGGGAGGAACGAATCCCTGACTTGGTAGCTTCTTGTTTGGAACAGTGGAAAATTGTCTGTGGCCAACTCTGGAAACAGTCCATGCTGGCAGTGATCAGGGGCGAAGCCATGCACGTGCTCTTCCATTGCTTTGGAGGCATCAATCGAAGCGCTGGGGTTTTATGTGCTTGGCTCGTCGTGGGTTACAACTACTCTGCAGAGGATGCCGTCCAGTTGCTGCTTGAGAAAAGACCTTCCTTGCGCCCTTGGCACAATCGCCCCTATGTCTTGGAGGCTTTGTGGAAACTGGAAGGTTTGCGCACCGAGTGGCACATGGAATTCACTGCGGCGGACGGAAACTAATTCGCACCACTGTTCGTCTGGTGAAACTGTTCGTGGCGAACCTGCAAGATCAGTAGCCAACTGCTGTTCGTCTGTAAAGACTGTTTGTGACGAACATGTGACCGCATTAGTGCGACCAGCAGTTCAAATGTTGAAAAGTGTTGTCTGCGTGTGTGTGTGATCCAACTCGATGACAGACGATCTCATCTTGGTACGAGTGAACAACTATGCATGATCGTGCAAACTGAAATTTCCGAGGTGGCTCTTGCGCCAGTTTGGTACCGGCCTGGGTTTTTGATGGATGTTTTTGGTCGTGAAGTAAATCAAATCACTGGAATGTGTCCAGCGCTGTGCTATGCACTAAGGTTGGCACTTCTGAGCCACGACGTTTCACTGCGATTTCAAAGCATCATTTCGTGTTGGTATGTGTTGTAAAAGCGTCGGCGTGTAAAAGCGCCTGTGTGTAACGGGTTTTGTGTGTAAGAGCGTCTGTGTGTACAAGAGTCTGTGTGTAAAAGCTTCTGTGCGTGTAAAAGCGTCTGTGTGTAAAAGCTTCTGTGTGTAAATGTGTCTGTGTGTAAAAGGGTCTGTGTGTAAAAGCGTCTGTGTGTAAAAGTGTCTGTGTGTAAAAGTGTCTGTGTGTAAAAGCTTCTATGTGTAAATGTGTCTGTGTGTAAAAGCGTCTGTGTAAAAGCGTCTGTGTGTAAAAGTGTCTGTGTGTAAAAGTGTCTGTGTGTAAAAGCTTCTGTGCGTGTAAAAGCTTCTGTGTGTAAAAGTGTCTGTGTGTAAAAGGGTCTGTGTGTAAAAGTGTCCGTGTGTAAAAGCGTCTGTGTGTAAAAGCTTCTGTGCGTATAAAAGTGTCTGTGTGTAAAAGTGTCTGTGTGTAAAAGCTTCTGTGCGTGTAAAAGCGTCTGTGTGTAAAAGTGTCTGTGTGTAAAAGCTTCTGTGCGTGTAAAAGCGTCTGTGTGTAAAAGTGTCTGTGTGTAAAAGTGTCTGTGTGTAAAAGCGTCTGTGTGTAAAAGTGTCTGTGTGTAAAAGTGTCTGTGTGTAAAAGCACCTGTGTGTAAAAGCTTCTGTGTGTAAAAGCGTCTCTGTATAAAAGCGTCTCGTTTCTGGACATCCACGGAATGATGGTACCGAGCTTTTTCGGCAATGTGTGTGTGGGAATTTCCATAGCAAAATGAGATAACATATGTCATTCGCAGCATCATGGTACCGAGCCTCCCGTGCACTTTTGTTGCTCACATTATATTTCTCCATGTTTTCTCTCTCTCTCCCTCTTTCTCTCTCTCCCTCTCTCTCTCTCTCTCTCGCTCGCTTTCTCTCTCTCTCTCTCTTTCTCTTTCTCTCCCTTTCTCTCTATCCATGTCTCTCTGTGGTTGCAAGACACGTGTCATCTGATGCCCTTTACCAAGCAGCACAATGCATATGCATGGGTTGTCACAAGTATCCTCTTCTTAACCAATCTTACTTTTCACACCTTATCGTTATCCCTCCATAGCTCATATAAAATTCACCAACCATTCACCGACTATTTTTTACGACTACCATACTCAGAGCTGCTTGAAAAATGTCTTTTTCGCTCTCGGGCCAACCGTCGTCTAGTTCAGTAAGGAGGTTGTCCCGGTGTTTGGCTTTGCAATCGTTTCTCTTCCATGCAGTCTTACAAGTCTTCTCACATTCTCAGATGTTTCTCACCTTCCGAGTCTTGTTTGCATTTCTGCACTCGGGCGGCTTGTCTTGTGTGCCATGGATATTTGCGATGATAAAAGTGTTTCGCACCGGGAATCATTTCAGCACCTCATCAATCTTGTTGTTGCACAGTAGTACTCTTAGTATAGGTCATTTCACCCGTATTACCCTGTGGCTGTGGCTCAAGAAATAGTGCGGTGTCCACAGGTAGTATCTGTTCATATATTGTGGTGTATCCCGGCTTTAACCTAGTTTCTACAGGTTATCAGCCGTATCGCCAAAGGTGATTGGTTGATTTCATTTGTTTCACACTTTTCGCTTTTTGCCTCCTTGTATTCGCCATGTCTACAACCCCCGCGCTCCCTGCCCCGGGCGGGAACGCCACGGCTGCTTTAGCGTTGGCGAACACTACACCACCGGAGGAAGTGACAATCCACTCAGGTGCTCCTACAACTGAAGGTGATATGAGTTACTTGGATGAAGAGTTTGACCCATACCGACACGATCCACGCAGAGACATGCCAGGTGTTTTGGATGCAAACGTTGACATTAGTCAGCTCAATACGATCAACTTCCACAACATCGACAATCGAACAGCACAAGTTGCAGTGTTACACCAAGGTCTTGATCCTACTCTGGCAAGTCAATTGATGGCTGCACAACAGCAGGCATTGCAGAGTGAAGCTAATGTGCGTCACTCTGAGGTCATGGAACGTCAAAGAGATGAGCTTGTGAGTGAAGCTCGAGATCAACTTGCAAGCATTGAACAACGAGCAGCCGACGAGATCTCCAAGAGGAACCTTCTGTTGAACGAGCAAGCCGCCCAGGCGATGAGTGAGCAGAAATCTGCTCAACTGCAAGTCCAAGCGCAGGATCATCGCATCAGGGAACTGAGTGCCGAACTGACCCATGTAGTTGACAATGCAGGTATTTTGACATCGTCTGCAGAGAAGCAGAATGCTGATTTGCAGGCCGCCCGTTCAGAACTTGCAGAGTATCGCGCTCAGATCGATGCAATGAATCAACATGCATTGGACATGAGAAGAATGGCAGACAATCAAAAGAAAGACTTCGAGGCAGAGATTGACAAACTTCGGAAAGAGCAAAAAGACCTTATTCGAAATTTGAAGTCTCAACCTCTGGAGGGAACTCCTGGACTGATGATTCATTATGGACCAGGACAACCAGCTCCAGGGGCATCACAATCTTCAAGACCTGTCATTGAAGAGTTGGTTTCAGGTGGCAGAAAACCCAAACATTCATCCGATGCGGATGATGAGCACTTTATGGCAGAACCCCACAAACCTCCAGGACTTCCTGGTGGTGGACCTCCTGGCGACGACGATGAGGACGATGACTTCAACGACAACAGAGGTCACAAGGACAGGAAAGACAAGAAGAAGAAGGATCGGAAAACGAGTCGTGGTCGTTCTCGACGACGTCGACGAAGGGATCCATCTTCATCACCTTCATCATCTTCTTCGCCTACCACGTCCAGTTCGGATTCTGAGAGTTCCTTTGCACGAAAGGTCAAGAGGGCCTTAGAGCGTTCTAGGAATACTGATAATAAGGCCAAAGAGTCTGATAGGATCCTAGTACCTAAGTTCCCTCAACCAGAGAATTATAGGAATTGGAGAATTCGAGTAAGGGATGCCGTAATAGCAGCTTCAGCTAAACCTGACCTAGCTTTTCAGTGGGTTGAGGAAGTGTTCAAGACAGATCAGTCTGTCGAAGCCTTGAAGGACTCAGGTAAGTTCGTGACCCTTGACGCAAAGCTCATGTCTTCGCTCACCAACATCTGCGAAGGGGACTTTGCACGGCAACTTGACATTTTCAAAGAAGAACAAGCCAAGTCAGGGACACCAGCTAGGGGACGTCAAGCATTGCTCATGATCCACAAGCACTTTAGCACGAGTAGGAAACATGGTGCAGTGTACGACATCGAGGACCTCATGGCTGTTACCTTAGTCAATGATGATCTCAGAGGTTTCATCACCCGATGGGACGCTGTGATCGCTGGAATGACTTCCGAGCCTGACATGATGTGGAAGCAAGCCTACTTTCACAACGCCATCAAGAACTTCAAGCCTCTCTCTCATGATCTGGCCGTGTATGATCGCACACCGGAGGGGGAACCCAACCGCTCTTATGATTTTCTCATGAAAGCTGCTAGGGATTACCTTGAGAGGAAGCGTCTTGAAAAGATGCGACAGGCCACTAAGAAGTCAGTTTCGGGTAAAAGAGACGCCACACCAGCGCCCACCAGACCTTCGTCTGCGGGCAAACCCTCAGGCATTTGCTACGACTTCCAGGCTGGCAAGGGTACTCGGGGAAAGGATTGTCGTTATAAACATGAAAAGTCTGACAAAGGAAAAGGCGGAGGCAAGAAAGGTAAATCCAGGTCCAAGTCAAGAGGCACTAGTCGGTCTTTGTCTCCAGGATCTAGGAACCAAGTTTGCAAGTTTTGGAAGGCAGGCAAGTGTCAACGTGGTAGTGACTGTGCTTTCCAACACCCTCCAAAGCCTGCAGCTGCATCTACCAAAGATGACAAGCGTGGAAAGGGCCAGAAAAAGAAGAAGAAGAACAATGAAGGGTGATCGCTCCAGATCATCCAGTCGAGGTTCCAACACTTCGAAGGGCTCGCAGAGTCTCAAGGACAAAGGGGGAAAACCATCTTCCTCTGGCTCAGCTGCAGTTTGCCTGATGCGCGCTCTGATGATGGTCGCAGTCGTCAACCCTTCGACCAGTACTCATCGCGTGCCGGAAGGCATTGCCTCTCCGCATTTTCTCAACCAGCATTTTGCCATGCCAGTTACACCCAATCGCACTGTTTCATTTGGGGGCAACGATGAAATCTTCGAAGTTCCCATTGGGCATGATTGCCATTTGAATCCATGCCAAGCCAAACATCGGACCCACAATCCAGTTCGCATCACAAGGGACGATCGTACTCGTAAAGATACGATCGAATCAAGAGAAAGTGATGCTATACTTGCAGCACAAATGTTGCAGTCAGCTGTCTTTCGGGAGTTGCATGGGAAATCTTGCAAATGCAACTTTGCATGTGACAGTGATATCGGCTGTCGCCATTGCATCCGTTCCGACCTGAATGCCCTGCCAGGACACATGCCGTCCCAGCAGCGTAATGCATCCGCCGAGATAGCATGGATCGCAGACACTGGTAGTGCACAGGACTTAGTTTGCAGTAAGATGATTCCCAAAGATGTTGTGTATCACTCTCATGAACCCCTTGAATTAATAACTGCAAATGGATCTCAATCAGCTGATCAACAAGCTTCTGTTCATATTGATTGCATCGACAAAGAAGTTCATCCATATGTTCTTCCCGATACCCCGGCTGTAATATCGGTAGGGATGAGATGTATTCAAGATGGATGGGACTTTGTTTGGAAAAGCTTTAGTCGCCCATATTTTCGTAAGAAAGATGGAACTAAGATCCAACTTGAAGTCAAAGATTTTGTTCCTTATTTACCATCCAGAGATGGCCAGGTACCCGCTGCAGTAGGGATTCCATTTTCATGGGACTCCGCTGCCGGGAACGGCAAGCCCATCATCTCACCTGTTCGAAGGTCTCGCATGTCAGCTGTTGGCACTGAGTCCGAGGATGAAGTCGAAGAGGTCGAAGAACCTTATGAAGCTTCCATCGCAGACGACGATGAAGTTCTTGGACACGGTGACGATAGTCTTGAGGAGTTCTTTCCTGGTGAAATTGCACCAGGACCTCCAGCAGCCATGACGCCCGACGTTGTCGAAGGTTCGGAAGATGAAGCCGAAGCTCCTGAAGAACCAGTTGACGGTCGACTTCAGTTGCCTGAACCTAAGGCGATTGATCGTGGTGAAGCTGCACTTCGAGAAGAGGCCAGGACACTTAGGCACATGATGACACATACCCCGAAGAACCCTTTCTGCGAAACATGCAAATGTGCTAAAATGTACAAACCAACCAAACGTAGTAAGTGAGAATCATTGACTGTGGAATCCAACAAGTTTGGGGATCACATCACCTGGGGACCATCTTGTGACTAGGGATGCCAACGAACAATCAATTGATGGTGACAGGGTTGCTATGGTCATGAAAGATGTTGCTACCAACTTTCGATGGGTTTATCCTTCTGTTCGAAGTCATGCCAAAGATTGTGTTTTAGCTTTTAGACATTTCGTTGCACCCGGTGAAGAAGTCGGAGTGTTCTACTCCGATGCTGCACCATCCATCAAGCTCGCCTGTCGGGAAGTTGGATGGAGACAGAACACAAGTGTTGCATATGTCTCGAAGTCGAACGCAGTCGCCGAGAGGAATCTCAGGTCCGTTCTTGAAGGGACTAGAGTGAACCTTGAGCAGGCGGGACTTCATCACTCCTACTGGAGTTATGCTGCACGACATTGGTGTATGGCACACAACATCCAGGATCACCCCGAAATCAAATCCCCCTGGGAACTTCGTTTTGGGGGCTCGCATTGATTACTGGACTGGACCAAAGTTAAAACCCAAGAAAGATTTGCGGTTTGATCCAACTTCGAATCCAGGTATCTTTTTGGGATATGCCATGCAACCAGGTTTCATTTGGAGAAATGAATATCTTGTGGCATCTTTGAAGGATCTCATGGAAAAAGATTTCAATGAATCAGTTCAAGTTGTTCGTGTCAACCAACTTACTGTACCTGATGGACCAGTTGTTTATCCTTTGAAAGGTAGATATAAGGCCATCAGGGAAGGTTTATATGAAAGTCTCAGCCTTGAAGCTCCTCCAGATCCCAAAAGGTTGGATGCACAGACAATCGAAGACTTGGTTGCTCCAAGGAAAGCTGTCGAACCAGGACCTGTTGAGGGTGAAGAGGAATTCGAGCAGGCTGGACTTGAATCTGATGATATCGAAGTCATTAACCCGAAAACTGGTGGTACTGAATATATCTCTAAGGATGACCCTTCATACTACGACTCTAGTGGTTTTAAGGGAAGACGTTACAAAGGTTCCTCCAAACCAAAGGACATTCCAACATTTCTTTGGCGGGGGGCCTCCAAAGCGGCTAGAGAAAGAGCCAAGCGTGAAGCCTTGTTGAAAGAAGCAACCGAAAAGCATGATGCAGCCGTTGCCAAAGAACGTAAGTATAACAGGGTTATTGATCGCTTAGCAACTTCAGCTGTGCAAGAACCCAAAAGTACTGATCATGCAGATGACTTCATTCCCGCAATGCCAGTCACCTTTCATCCGGGGGGCTCGCATGGTGGAAACCAATGCCATAGAGACAAGCTTAGTGATCAGTCAGAGCTCATGTGCTTTCACTTTTCCAACGCACTCGTGGCCAGACCCGTTGGACAGAAGGAGATCGACAACACTCCTGCTGCCCAAGCTGCACTCGATAAGGAATGGAATAACCTTACTAGTAAGGGTGCATGGGATTATTCCACTGTTAGGGAATGGGATGATGTTTCAAGGGAAGCCATCAAGAACAAAACTAAAGTTCACGTTGGTAAGATCTTCGAAATTTGTGTCGAGAAGGGAAGTGAGCTACCGCAGGGTGACCCCATGCGCAAGTTTAAGGGTCGCACCGTGTTTCAAGGAAACAACGTCAAGGACGAGGCGGCAGATGTTGCTTTGTTCGCGGAGCTCGGAAGTTCACCGGCAAACATGGAGGCAGGTAAAGCATTGGATGCTTATGGCTCCATGCCGGGGAACCGGACATCACAAGGTGATGGTAAACAAGCTTACACCCAAGCATTGATGCAAGGTATTTTAACTTGGATAAGGTTACCAAGAAACAGATGGCCGAAGGAATGGATTGGGGTGTTCAAAGATCCGGTTGTTCTTCTTATTTTGGCATTATATGGTCACCCCGATTCGGGGGGTCTATGGCAACGTCATTGTGAGAAAGCTGTGTATGCAGTCGGATTTCATCCCTTGTATCCCGAGTGTTGGCCGTCAATGTTTTGGCATCCAAAGTTGAAGTTACTACTTGGTGTATATGTTGATGACTTCAAGATGTCAGGACCGTCAAAGAACATTGATGAAGGGTGGAAACTTATTTCTTCTCAAATCGACATGGATACTCCTGAAGATGCAGGCAGATACCTTGGATGTGAACATGTGTTCAAACAGAACATCAAATTAGATGTAAATGCTCACCCATTTGCTCATGTCTTCGATGCCAGCATTCCAGATCCTTCTAATAAGCCAGCCAGTCCGGCCCGCCGAACAAAGGACCACTGGGAGCACATGCCAGAACTTGGAGTTTACGTTCATCACCACCTGCAACCTCGTAAGAAGTTCCAGGACAAGCCGAAGGACAATTTGTCTTTCCGGGCGGGAACGCACCGGCTTACCGTGTGCGAGCCTTGTCAAAACAATGATGAACCCAAAGAATATGTTCATGATATGGAATCTCAAAACCCAACTGGACTTCCATTTTGGTGGACGGGATCAACCTACTTCGTGGACAAATCCATCAAAGAACCTTCAAATGTTTTGGCAGCAGCAAAGAAGATAAGAGACAAATCAGGAGCAAAGAAAGCAGCTAGGGCACAAGGATTCACTTTCCTTGATGAACTTGAGCAAAACAAATCAAAGTGCATGACAAAGAATGTCAATACAGTCGAATACGACATGCGACAGTTTTTACAACAATGTATCGATCGTTATGTTGAACTAGCAGGACCCAACGTGAAGTTCAAGAAAGTTTCAACTCCGTTCTCAGATGACAAGATTGCTCGTCCAATCATGGACGAAGCAGAAGCTCGGGGGGAGCTCCAGCCTATTGCATCACGTGTGTTGATGAAAGTGTTGTTCGCAGCACGAATGGCTAGATTTGATCTTCTCCGTGCTACTCAGGGTTTAGCAAGTAGGGTTACAAAATGGTCACCCGATTGCGACAAGAGTCTCCATCGATTAATGTGTTACATACATTCAACCCTTGATCGAACAATGGTTGGTTTCGTTGGGGATCCACCTGAGGCTTGCAAGACATGGTTATTTGCAGATTCAGATCATGCTGGGGAACATGACAATCGTTCAACAAGTGGTTGCCTTCTCGCTTTGGTAGGACCAAACACGTTTTATCCACTCACAGCTTTTTCAAAGAAGCAGACTTCAACGGCTATGTCATCGACAGAGGCTGAAGTCACTGCGGCGAACCTTGCTCTACATGCTGTTGGTTTACCTTCCTCCTGCCTGTGGTCAGTCATACGTCACGCAGGGGGAGATAGCACTCAACAAAGGCAGTCCCGCAGAGTGGAAACTCGTGCCAAAAACCCCAAAAACTCGAAAGACGACTATTGGGAGCACGTTCCATTCACCAATGAAGTTACCAGAGTCCATGTTAAACCCCGAAATAAACTGTATAATTAACCCAATTGATTCGGATTGTCCAGTGAACCTTCAGGGATTGGCAAGGCAAAGGTATACTATCATGAAAACGAAATCTGGTGATGTTGAATTTGATTTGACATGGGACTGGACGACTCCTGATGCCGATGTTGTCAATGATTTTGAATGGACTGGGAAAACTATCTTCAGGATTCCTGGACCGAATGAAGTGGATTATGGGGTTGAGTCACGGGAAATTAGATCAGCATTAACTGATTTCAAGTATATTGGATCTGAAAGGCGGGGGGATGAAAGTGTGTACATGGCAGGACCCGGTAGTCTTGAGGTAATCTTCCTTGAGGACAACCAAGCGACCATTCGGATTCTTGAGAGTGGAAGGTCACCATCATTTAGGCACACTGACAAAACACAAAGGTTGAACTTATCATGGTTGTCGGAACAATTCAAACGGAAACATTTCAGATTGGTCTATGTTGGTTCAACACTCCAAGCAGCAGATACTCTCACAAAGCCTTTTATAAACTCCGAGAAGTGGGAATCAGCTCTGCGATTGATGGGTATTTCATCACGGCCTCTTCCCCGGAAGGAGCAACAGAAGATGAAAGCCTGCGCAGGGGAACCTGTACCTTCTACAACGTCTGGTTCTCAGCAACGCACAGGGGCACCTGCTTGCCCGTCCATGGCATCTCATAGCAGGGTACTCATTGAATTTTGTTGTGGACCTGATTCCAAGCTTGGTGATCGATCAAGGAAGCATTCAAAAGATTGTTATGTCATCAGATGCACTGAAGAAAGAGATGTTACGTCAAGATCAAATCAAATGGACATTAGAAATGAAGTTATTCGAGCAATTGAAAGTTCAACTACTCAACCTTGTCCTGTTTTGATTTGGATTAGCATCCCATGCACTGGTGGCACAACTTGGTCTTATGTGAACTTGCAACATGAATCAGCCAAACTCAAAGTCGAATATCATCGACATGTATTTGAGAAGATTTGGTCGTCAATGGTCGATTTTCTCAATCTTATTCGTCATTTAAATCCAAAGATCGCCATTTAGTGGCCTGCCCATTGCATCTATTGGAAGTTTGACAGAGTCGAGAAGTTTTGTGACAAACATCAACTCATCAGAATTTCATTTGATGGATGCATGGTTGGAATTGTCGACAAAGAAGGTATTGCTATTAAGAAACCATGGGCTATTAAAACCGATTGTGATTCAATTGTCACTGTATTCGATGGATTGTCTTGTGATGGAAGTCATACTCATGTTCAAGGCAGAGGTCATGACTTGAAGGAAACTGAAACGTACTCTTTTCAGATGACGGACATGATCCATCAAGCTTTCATTGCAGCGACCAGCTCAAAATCGAAATCGACGACTTCTACCGCTCTTTGCGCTGTTTCATTCTCTTCTACATCAACAATGGCCTACTACCGACGATTGCCGGAAGCCGAGGTGAAAGAGGCAGACTACTCTGCTGCTGCGGAGGCTGCTGGAATTCGACCCGGGGAACCGGCGTCCGAACCGGACGATACGCTGGGACCAAACGGGAAGGCGTGGATGGAGTTGACCAGTAACATCTTTTGTTCGGTCACCCAATGCCGTGTGGTGAATGAGTCTGACGTCATCTCTGACCTCACCTCATTGATGGGCCAGACAGACAACTCTTTGTTGACGAAGGGCTATTTGAAGGATGTGAGCCCGGAAGATGCGCGACTCCTGGACGGTGTCTCAACCTTCTCATTGAGGGGGATGATCTGCCCAGGGGAACCTGAGGCCAACTTCATTTTTGCTGGAGATTTTTCGCTGGCATTGGTGGACATGGTCGACGGGTATGCATCGACTCGACGCAACATTGGGGAGTACATCAAGCAGAAACCGGATCTTCTTCCTGCAGGACGCAAGATGGTGTGGCATGATCTCAAATGGGGTCGTGGATTGCCAGACATCATCAAGGGGGTCGAGCACTCTCTTGAATGCCTGCAGCGGAGGGGAACCTCTCGCCCATCCATCATTGTCATTTCCTACGCTGGAAATGATATTTTTGGAAACTACGGATTTATCCAGTGCGAGTGGCTCAATCAGGAAATGGCCTGTTACTCGCAGAGGAGGCGGGATGCTGCGAACAACTTGATGGAGGAGAGGGTCAATACGCATTTCGGTGCTCTCAACGACCTGGTGAAGCTTTCGACCAGATCCGACGTTGGGAACATCGTCCTGATCATGCCGTGGTACGGCCGCGGTTATGGCTTGCATCCTGACTATGATCGTCAGATGATCCGAGAAGCAGAGGCCCTCAGGAAGAGGGGTCTTTGCGTGTTGGATGCAACGTCATTGATCAAATGTACGACCCGATATGACGGACAGCACATGGAGAACACCGAGCACAACCGGTTGCAAGCCATCCGTTTCTACTCCGAGGCGGGCGCTTTGGGCTATCATCTGTTCAGGCTCAGGTCACTCAGGTCATGCAAACCCTTGATCGAGCTTGCAGAGATGAAGAAGCACCGCGAGGAATCGCTGGCCAATCCGCAGCCAGAGAACAATCCTCAGTGGGAAGAGATGGAGGAAGTTCTTGTTTCCATGGACGTGGACGGATGGGAGATCTACGTCAAGGAGACCAGGCCAAAGGGTCAAAGACTTCCAAATGAGGTCGATCCTGAGCGTGCCCAGCTTCACTATACTCCGCAGGTGAAGGAAGGCTCTGAGGCCGGAACGGCTTCGAGCTGGGAACTCATGGAGTCTGTGGACGCGGCACTGCCGGGGGAACCCGAGCACTTTGAGCCCCACGAGGTCAAAGAGCCCGAGGTGGATGGTGAAATTATCGACGCCATCCTGAAGCCCTTTCTTGACCAGCTTCCAGGTGTTTCTGACGAGCGCGACATCGACGAGCCCGATGACGATGAGGAGATTGTCTTCAAGCACCCCATCGTCGGCGGTTCGGCATCTGCACTCGGCCAGCGGAAGCTGCGCTCCCATCGGATGAACAAGATCCATGCAGTGGACTTCAAGTTGGATGGCTCGGGCGTGGTTAACATCTTGGACACTGACGTCACCAGGGACCCGACGAAGCTTGAATTTCGACAGGAATCGACCCAGCAGACTGATGAAGGTGCCGTGATCATCCGTCGGTTCGATCTCAATGATGAAGAGAAGCACCGGCAGATGGAAAGGGAGATCTTCGAGGGGCCCAAGACCGCGGAGGAAAAGCTTCGCACGGGTGACCCCGCTGCCTCTCTGGAGATTGTGTCGAAGGCATAGGGGTTGGGCGTCCCTGGCTGAGAACCTGGGGCTAGTGCCACCCTTTTTACCACCGGAGTGGTTTCTGAAAATATGTGGCTTCTTGAATTTAGTATATTTTTGAATCTTCCATTGGTTTTCACAGGCAATCGGTTTTACATATTTTCATTATAATGGAGTCACTTCTTCGTCAACGCATTCGGAAACTTTCAACTACACCTCGGTCTTCTGATCCACCTGTGTCGCTGCCGCATCGCCCACCAACAGTTTTTTGTCAAGAGCTTGGATCGACCGTTAATGGAGTGTGGTCAAGTTATTAAGCAACAGTTGGGCTTGTGAATCTTGGGCTGAAGGTTTTAAGCATCATATGCGAAAGTAAGCTGTTTTATGTTGAAATGTTGGGATCAAGGTTTTCACCTCTAGGTTAGCGAAGAACCTCAAAATTGCTAAAATGTTAGGCCAAGGTTTTCAACCCTGCCTTAAAAACCTTGGACCCTAGGAATCCATCCACCTAGAGGTGGCTGAATACCTTGGCACTAGGCACCTGGGCACACCCAACCCCTATCGAAGGCCAAGAGCAAAGCTGCGGCCAAGTCGGAAGCAGCTTCAAGTTCGAGTGGCATCGCGCAGGTGATCGGAGATACAGTTGGGCAATTCATCAAGCCGAAGACCAAGGACCAGGCAACTATGGCTTCGTACAAAAAGGCACCACAACTGCCTAAGATTTCGACGGCGACGGGAACATCGCCTTTGACGTCCCCAAAGCCGAGTCCTCCGCCGACGCCTAAGAGCATGGTAGGTTCTCCAAAGCCTGAACCTCCAACGGTCCCAGCGGAAGCTGCGGACCAGCCAATGGCCAAGTCCGGAATCCCATTCAAGGCACCACCACCTTTGTTGACAGCTGCATCGCCAAGGGCACCACCACAGAAGTCAGCGGCATCTGCTGCTGCTCCTGCAATGCAGCCGGCACCCAAGATCGCCAAGAAGGAGCCGCCTATGGCAAGTGCTCCTCCCCCGGGAACGGGTGGACCCCAGCCTCCTGCTGATCCGCCTTTGCGACCAGAGGGATATCCCAAGTGGTACTTCTTCTCACCGGGAACGGGCGAGCGCAGAGACTTCACCATCAGGTGCACTGATCTGCCTGGCCTACGAGATCTTGGACGCTTGAGCTACGACGACTTCAAGTTCGCCAAGCGTGTGTCTGGTTTGTTGCGCGGCTATGACCACAAGTTCTTGCTGCCGCACCACCGCATCATTCCCCCTGACTTCGACAACCAGCTGTACCTCAACTTTAAGAACATGTACACCTACTTGAAGAGGAGGTACCGAGCTCAGCTGTCGCGTCAGGACCTGTACCTGATCTTGAAGACACAGGACAGGTTCATGTGTCAGATTGAGACGGGAATTGTCGGGGAACTGACAACTTTGGACATGCCGTACCGCATCACTCATGTGAAGGCTTGTCAAGGTCACGATCAGACCCTGATTGACAAGGTGGGCACAGCACCTTTGGTCAAGCAGATCATCTCGTTCGACTACGACTTCTCCGCGGAGGATCTTGGACGAGGGCTCTATCCCAGAGTCCCCATTTACCCCCACCTGGCGGAAGTCGAGGTCCCAGAGGAATTCCGCACTGTGTACCATTATACGTCGTGGAGCTCCCTTCAACAGACAGATTATTTGCACTGGCATTTTCCCAGGAGCCTCTTCTTGCAAGGGGCACGTGTACATGACACGTCATGCGCCTTGGGAAATCGAAGGCAAGGATCCTGGTGTCAGGACGAATCGTCCATTGTGCTTGGCAATCGACACCGATTGCGCATTGCATTATGGCATTCGCCTGGTGGAAACCTTGGCCGGAGCAATCATCACCGAAGACTGGGTCCCCAACCATTGTCTCATCTACGCTTTCGATTGCGAAAAGTCCCAATACCTTTGGGCCAACCTTGGTTACAACGGGGTCAAGAAATATCTTCGAATGAAGGGTGCTGAGAACGCCTTGATCTGGGAGCAGAACGAGACTCGGAAGGGTACTCCTGGCTATTAATCTGGAGCGCTACGAGAGCTCCGACCTGGAGGCCTTGAAGATCTTGTTCACCAACGAGTACCCCCAGTGGAAGGACGTTGTCACGTTGCGGAGGCCTCTCATCTACAAAGAAGTCCCCACTCCGTACGAAGTGGTCGACGAGCTCTTGCCAAAGCACAAGCAACGCCCCTTGGACTTCAAGAACCTGCTCTGTGTTGCTCGCAAGCCCTCTGTCACTGCAGCAGGCTTTGAGATTGCCCCGGACAACGCGCGGGAACGCCGTTCTGATCGCTTTGATCAGGATGCATTCGATCCTGCCGCGGAGGGGACCTGGGAAGCCATTCGTACTCTTAAACCGGGTCCATACCCTGAACGGCCACGAAAACGGATTTTCATGGCCATTGGGTGTTTTCACGTCCATTGGTGATTTTCACGGCCAAACGGTGTGAATTTCATGCTTTTCACGGGTCGGGTTGACACGTCCAGGGTTTTCACGGCCAAATGTGTGAAATTCACGGTTTTCACGGTTTTCACGGCCAAATGTGTGAATTTCACGGTTTTCATGTGCCGGGTTGCCACAGTCAGAGGTTTCACGATTAAAATGTGTGAAATTCATGGTTTTCACACGCCGGGTTTGCCACGGCCAAAGTTTTCACAACCAAAATGTGTGAAAATCTTCGTTTTCATGGGTCGGGCTGCCACAGCCAAAGTTTTCACAGCCAAAATGTGTGAAATTCACAGGTTTTACTTGTCAGGTTATCACGGTCGAATTTTCACATCAAATTGTGTGAAATTCACGGGCTTTAGGGTTTTCACGTTTTTTTTATTTTCTGGGGTTCAAAAACTTTAGGTTTAAGTGTTGTTGCATTTTGTTTCGCATGGTCTTTGTTTGTAAATATGTTGTACAGCTCCGCTACCAATGATGTGGCCAGTTCCTCTGTGCAGTGAGAGTGAAAGATCTGGTAGAGAAACCTGTCACCAGACATTGAAGTCAAAACTTCCTGGGACCGTTTGTCTTAACCAAATTATGCAGACATAGTCAAAACTTCCTGGGACGATTTGTCTTAACCTTTTGCAGCCATTGAAGTCAAAACTTCCTGGGACTGTTTGTCTTGAGCAAAACAAAAGCTTAGAAATCAAAACTTCCTGTTTGGCTTAACCAAAGCAATTACAACGTTTAATGGCATGTGGTTTGTTTATTTCACAGCCTACGCAGGTCAAAAAAACTCAAAACCCTGAAATGTAGCTGGTGCGATATGTATATATCTATATACATAGGGACAAAAACAGGCAGGTGAGGATCTAGCCATGAAAAACAAAAAACACACATATTATTTGTTATTTGTACGGTATACGTGTGAAAACACAGCATGAAAACATTGGGTTTCACAGCTGAGAGATCGAAGGATGCAATTCATTTTTCCCAACGTTTCAAGCACAAGTTGCGCTCAGTCCCCCAAAGTCACTTTCAAATGCCCTGGCAATGAAAGTGCCCACCTTTGTAAAACCCGCTTAGGTGCCGTTTTGTAGTTCACAACATTCAGAACCTTCCCCATTTTTTTAAGATAGTCTTCATCCATCCATGTGCTGTAGGCAGCCGGGTTCGCACGGCGTGGGGAAAAAAAACAATGGTTCAACATGTGCAACTTCGGGCGCACCCGAAAAAGTAGCTTGTGTTCTGAGATAGCTAGCTTCAGGAAAAAAAACCCAAGCATTTCCAGGGATGATTTCTCACCTGGAGTGAGAAAAAAATTTCCTGCATACATCAAACTGACGGCCTTGTTGCTGGCCCACAACATAGAAGTGATTTCCGGGAATTTTTCAGAGTGTGGCTGCAAAATTTCCTCCAGCCATGATCCCACCACAAAAGAATCGTAACCACTACAACACAGTTCTGGATACTTACGGGTTTTCCAAGTAAGTTTTGATTTTGTCAGCTTTCGGATTCTTAAGTGGTATTTGCGCCGCCGAGCAAAGGATCTCAAAGACTCTGAAGCTTGTTTGAGCCTGGCTTTGATGGTTCCCCCATCAAAAACGTCCTGAACTTGCAGTATCACTTTCAGTGATGAACCTATAAGATCCCTGGCCACTCCTAAACTCCATACGTGAAGCATGTCAGGCATCATCATGCCTTGGTGAAAACCACGTAGCTGTGCATACGAAGGTGTAATTTCCCACGGAGGTGTTCTATACATAGTCTCCCACCATGCTGCACTTGGTTCCACATGGGTCAAACACATACGCATGTCATCACCCTTCGACGCATCACAGAGCCAGCAAACCTTCAGGGTTTTGAACGTGAACCATGAATTGTTTGAAACAGTTTTGTCAAAATACCTAGCCTTGTCAGTATTATAATGCCGTTTGAGGTTGAAAATCTGACCCGTCGCTTTCCAGTCTCCACGGAATCCCATGCAGTATACACGAAGATGCCTCACCTGGGCTGTTGTGAAAGATCTGGCTCAGAAAGCCAGGAGTTTAACATGCCGTCGTCATATAAATATAAAGTAAACACTTGTTGCTTTTGAAAAAGTTTCTGAACTTCAAAATTTGAAACAAGTTATCGTTTATATACTTCAAGCTACAGTTCTACTTCCAAGCGAAGGAAGGTCACGGATAGGCAGTCCTTCATCACAAAGTTTGTTGAACGATGCACATAGCTGGGCTGTCACAGACTGCAACGTAAGATTCGTGCTACCATCAAAGGCATAAAGGCTAGCAGGAAGAACACACATTGGAAACCTAGATGATGTGCTGCGCGTCCGATGCTTCGAATTGTCGGAGGCCCACAGTAGAAACATCCAGCTGTCACCACCTAAACCATCAATTTCATCACCTTGGCTCAACAATTTGTTGAAGGAATCATCGCATTTTTGAATTGACACCAGGAATAAAATAGTGAATGAAAAAAATTGTGAATGGAAATCATTCAATATATTGATCCAGGAATCCATACAGTGTGACTCCAGCAGATGAAGATAGTGTAGGGTCTGATTCGATCACCGGGTGGCCCGGAAAGTCACGAAGCATGGACCTCCAATAGTTTGGCAGTTCACCCCAGTCAGAGACCAAGCTGCTCAGGAAACCTTCAGAGACCAGTGTGGCAGCCTGGGACCCAAGTACAGGACAGGCATACATGTGAGGATTTTCCCATTGTCTTATATACAAGTTCGAGGTCAACTAAAAAAAACATGAATAAATCAAATGAGATACAAAATCAAAGGGTAGGAATACCGGCCACTGCACAATCTCATATTCATCATCATCAGGGTCCTTTTTCATGGGTACCGAAATCCAAGTGATAGGGCATGGAAATGCAACACCAGACCGTATTGCGCGTTCGTGCAACCCTCGTTCTCGATCATTCCTCAAGCAATGTTTTCGAGCTTCCAAACAATGTGTTGATATATTGTTGGATCACAAGGGTGAAACAGCTAACCAAGACTAGATTCGCAACCAAGTTTGAATCGTATGTTCCAGCAATCAGCCGAGAATGCTTCACGCTGTTGTAGCCACAGCCAATGGAGTAGGCCAACCTCACAGAATGGAAATCCAATTTTCGGTCTCACTGATATGGCAAGCCTTCAGAATCTTCAGAAATCTTTAGAAGTGTATAGACAAGGAACGTTTCATCAAGTCGTTCTTCCAGCAAATGATGGGCTTTTCGTTTGAAGTCACCTGCGAAGGGAGTCAACAGAGTTTGAAATCTATGACTTAAATTCTAAACGCAGCAGGCCAAATAAGATCTTTGTTTCCACCACATTTCACAGAGCAATCTGCCGAGCGCTAGCCAACATGTATGGCACCAAGGCTAGCATCCTACGTACTGGTTTCCAGCTGGTGGTCAAAATCTGACAGGCCATGTGCTTGGGCATCCAAGAAGCTCTCAACTGGATATTTTTTCATGAAATTATTGATGTTGTGAGTTGTGAGATTGAAAAACTATAGTGCATGGCTAATTTGTGGCAGCCCTCTATGCACAAACCCTGCACCCCTACCGTGGCTCCCCAGAGCCATCCAGACTGGCAGTCAGAATTGGAAAATGCAGCGCTGCTGCCCAGGTGTCGTTCAGGACTCTGCCTCTTTGCGAAGCTCCGTGGCCACAGCACGAGCTTGGGCCCTCAGCATTCGGATCTTGCGTACCTGAGGCCGGCTTGACTGATCAAATGATTTTTCGATGGATTCAGATTGCATATCATTTCACAAGTTTGATTGCGAAATTCAAGTATGTAATTCATATGCATATCACTTAAGTTCTGGGGATAAATATATGGCCACGATACCTCCTCGGTGCATTTCGCTTCAAAGCTCGAGAGATCATCATCGCTCACGCCTTTCAACCTGGGCGGGATGACTTGTTTTTTTTTTTGTGGGGCGGTTCTGGAAAGGCTTAAATATATTAATGCCAAGTAGCTCATCCATCAGAGCCTCAACCAACTCCTTGGCATCATCCAAAGAACTTCGAAGAGCATGTCCCGATGGCAATTCCAAGCCCACAGAGCACTTGGTGAATTCACCCTTGAGCTGGTTGCCTAGGTGGTTTGTTGAATGAGAAGAGAAAAGTACTGCAAGTCCTTTTTTGGAGGATGACTTGAGGAACACAAAAATTTGGCTATATATATATATAGATAAATATATGTATGTATATATATATATGTTTATTTATATTTCTTTCAGTTTTCATCCAAAGAACGAATAGCTTGTCGCTGCTCTGCCGGCGTCTTTGGGGTTTGCTGTTGAACTCTCGCCTTGGCCTTCGCCTTGGCTTTCGCTTTTGCTTTCGCAACTGGGGCCGTCTCAGCATCTGGAGCATTTGCAAGGTCAAGCAAACTCTTCAAAGCAGGGCGGTTCCCAACCGGTCCACCTGAGAAAGCAGAACCTGGCCCTAGATCAGCTGATCCACCAAGCAAGTGGCCCAATGCATCGGGGGTAGTCTCTATGGTGCTCTCATCCGTGGCTGTGACCTGCGTGGTTTCACGTTGAGACATTTTCCCACCCAATGAGCACCAGAAGCGAACTGATTCTTCGTCATCAGGGCAATCAGGATCAGGATGGGGGGTGCTCTTTGTGATGATGGTCTCAATCTTCTTCCTTTTAACGATTGAAATAGTTTTTCACTCAAAGCTAGTTGGAATTAAACTATTCATTTGATGGCCTTTCTTAGGGAAATTTTGAAAAATTGATAGATGTAGCTTTCAGCGACTGGCTAAATCCACGACTGCGCATCTCTGCAATGGTCAGCAACTCACGGTTGTGCTCAAGCTCACCTGTCTGCGAACGGGTGATGCGAAGCGTGGTTTCCACGTTTTCAATGTTCTCCTTGCAGGACACCCATTGACGTAGCAGATCTTGCTTTTCCTGGGCAGGGCAAGGTAGTATTGAAAAAGGCTAGATAAGATTCACACAGCTAGAACATTTATGTTTGCTAGAAATATGGATTCACACAGCTCGAACATTAATGTTTTGAATACATTTGGGATATATTTAAAAAGTGTTTTGATTTGGTGCTCTGACTCTGGTCCTTGCGCCCACCCTGCCACAACTTGCACATATGGGGAAACTTGGCCGGATCCAGCCCCTGCATCTTTCGGGTCAGCCGGGCATGTGCAGCACGATGCGAAGAACTGTTGATCATGGCATCAGAGGTCTTGTCCAACTCAGGTTTCTTGTCCATTGGGCTCTTGTCGATGGTCGCAGGAGTATTGTCAATGGTCTCAGGAGTCTTGTCAGTCTTGTCAGTGGTCTCGGAAGGTTCGTTGGATGGCACAGGCTTGTCTTCTGGGACATGGGGTCCAACTCGGGCAGACTTTCTGGGCTTGTAGGACGTAGGAAGTCCCCGCTTTGCACGAACAACTTCTTGTTGCTCATCATGACCTTGTTCTTCATCATCATCAGCAATCGCACGAAGAAGGTTTGGTGCAATCATGTTGAGCATGTTGCACATTTCTTCATCACCACCTTGACCACACAACTGCTTGAGATTCCTGAGGGATGACACCATAGTTTCCATCTTCTTGTCAAAGGATCGGTCAGCTACTTCCGAAGCAGATGGGCCCAACCTAAGTGCAGTGAACCCCGGTATTACAAACACATTCGTTGAGGAAATGATCTCATTGTTATGTAAAGTAAAGATAAATAAAGAGAACAAATCCCTAATCCCTTATGTATGTAAGGCAGATGTTCACTTTTAGTTGTTAAAGTATGTTAAGCCTCCATTACACCGAGTCAAAAAAAAATACATAAATATGGTATATATATAATACGTAAACACTATATAGGATATATATATATATATATCTAATATAATATATATACTATAATAACATATAATATATAGAAGATATATACATGTTTCGTACAACACTGGCAAGCTGAGCAGCTCCGATGCAAGGTCGGATGCCTCCTTCGATCCACGTGCAGCATGGCCCAGATCGAGACAGGAGGCCTGTCGGCTGAGATGCTGTTGCCCAAGCTGCAAAGTTGAGCAAGACCTGGGACTGGAATGAACTCAAAGTTGTTGAAGTTAGTGGAGAGTCACATTTTGAGGGGGTTCCATTCTATCACACAATATTTCACTGATTTTTTTCTTCAGTTTGCAATGAAAAAGAAAGCAAACTTCAAAACAAATCCTCACTTGAAGACAAGACACAACAGCGAGCGCAGATTGGGGTTCGATGCATCGGTCTCCGATGAATCCACACGCGTAGCCTGGACAATCTTTCTGCTAGACTTTCTGGCAGGGGTCGGCACAGTTGTCTTCCAGCTAGAGGGAACCGCGCCCTTAGCAGCTTCCACTTCCGGGTTGACAACAACAGGGGATCGTGTAGGCTCCTCATCAACGGCAACAGCCTCAGGCCTCCCCATCACTTCACCCTCATGCTCAACGGTTGCACCCGCAGCTGGCGAGTCCTGATCGTCATCATTCCCCTTGCTTGTAGCTGACATAGCAATCTCATCAGCTTCATCGATAGGATCACCCTCAAAGTCTTCCTCCTCTTCCCCCTCACAAGAATCCTCTCCCTCCTCAGGTACCAAGGGACCACCATCAGGTTTCTCATTTTCCATGGTAGGTCGCATAGACTTGGACTTGGCATTCTGGGGATCTAGCTCAGGCATAGACTTGGCGTTCTTGGGCCCAGGCATAGAATTGGCATTCTTGGGCGGTGGCTCAGACTTGGTGGAAGCGGAGGTTTCGGGACGTTCCTTCTTGACTTTCGCAAGAGCATCCCTCATAGCAGCACCCTTGGGGTCAGGACCCACCACTTCACTCAAAAGCTCACAAGCCTCTTGGTATGTGATCTGGTAAAACTTCTTGACTTTGGCAAGGTTTTCCCAGCAAAGCTCAAAGGGCGGATCAGTCACCTCAGTCACCTCCATCTCTGAACTCTTGGCCTTCTTGGACTCAGTAGCGTTCACCTTCTCCTCAGCTCTTTTGCGCGTGTGTCGCACAGAAGGTGGAGGTGCAGGTGGATGCTGGGGAGGTTCAGCATGGAGGTCGGTGCGCTGCATTGCAAGACACTGCTTCTTGGTCTTCGCCATGAGACAACTTGGAAAAACAGTTTCAACCTAAGAAACTCAAAATCCTTGAAATGGAGTATGTTACAGCATACAGATTTCACAAAGTTCCTACAAATTTTCGTGATTTTCGTGCTTTTCGTGATTTTCGTGCCATTTTCGTGGTTGTTTTCGTGATTTGTGAATTCACGTTTTTCATGGCGTTTTCATGTCCAATCAGCCGTTTTCCCTGTCCAATAGCACGCTTTTTCACGCTCTTGATTTTTGTTGGTTTTGTTGAAATCATAAGGAATGCGAATTGCCATGAAATTCGCATGATTTTCATGGCCGAACAGCCAGGCATATAGATGTGCTTTCATACATCCAGGCTGTGTGGAAACCCAGTTTTGAGACTATATGGTCGCCTCAAATGTACCCCCAAGCAAAGAAAGTTCACCAATGGTAAAATTTGGCATCATGCCGATGGTCGAACGCCAAGTCGATGCAGGATTGGCTCCTAGATGGGAAATCAACTCTCAACCGTTCAAAATAGCATACCCCAAAACAAAGAACGATGCTTGTTGGAGAGGTTATGAAAAGGAAAACTACACGAGCTTTTGCACTACCAAAGGTTCCCTGCATTCTGGAATGGAGATGTGTTTTGCACGACCCATGTACGTCATCGCTTTCCAAAGGTCAGCCTAGGGCGGATGTGAAATTAACATCATGGTGATTTTATGTGTATATATATCTATATCTATCTATCATAGATATATATATATATAAGCAAATTTCGCTTGAATGAGGGCTTCAAAATCAACTGACCGTTTGGACCACCCAAAAAATGTACAAATTCAAATGGGTACAAAATAAACGGGTTGGAATATTGGTTTATATATATATATCACATATTTATGGGGCTCAGGTAAAGTTATAGGACCAAGCCAAGAAACATCATTCCAAGCATCATCAAAAATGGATGGGAGGCAGAACTTCTCAAAGAGCTCCAGGTCAGTGAGCCCTTTGGGAATGTCAACATGTTGCACCGGTCCCGGCAAGGGTGCCTCAGAGTTCCGGGAAGTTCGGCACTGTGTTTGATAGTTCCGACACACAATGAAGAGAGTGAATCCATATAGTCACATATCTATTTTCATGGCGGTTATATATATATTGCTTGTTCGTGAATGCAACCTTCTTTCATTGTGAAACCTTGACATCGTGAGACGGCTATTTTGGGGACTGGTTCAAATTATCCAAGGATAGCTCATGTTTTTCTCTTGTCCAAAACCGTGGATTAAAGCCAAAACACATGTCGATGTTCTGCAGCCAAACTCGCAATGAAGTCACCAAAAGCAGCAGGGTAATGCCTGATCGAGTGGATGGATGTGCGGGAAATTTGAAACCAACTGGATTTGTTTCACAACGCAAAAAAGTTGAACAGGATATTTGTTTGGGAAATGTGGTACAGGAAACATTCATGCTAAACAATCATCATAGGTACGCAGACTCCTTAAGGGCCTTTGGCACACCCACACGTCTACGTTTTCCATTTCGATCAACATACCGACGAGTCGTTGGCACAGTTGTGCATTGTTCTTGATCAGTTCGGGACATAAAGCCAGCTCTTTGAGAGATCGCTTGAAGGGTTTCCTCATGGTTCGAATACAGCTTGTACATGGTGCAGCTGAACACCTGGCAGGGATTTCGCATTAGACTTTTGTATATATACAATATGGATCTATCTACCTATCTATTTATATATATATGTACATATATATATATACACAATGGATACTATAGGATATATGTCCCTTGTATACACCTAAGTAAAAATAATACGTGAAAAGAGTATGGATGCCTTCCCATGGAAACTTGACAGTATACCACATGGCTACCATGAAAATAGAACAGCTGTAATGGATCTTGTTTTCTCGGGGTATTGAAAAACCTTTGATTCCGTATATACCCCAATCATTGGTGTCTTGATTTGTTGGAACCCAGGCCTTCACAACACCCCATAGCCATTGAAACCGCGGCAAATCTTCCAGAAAGCTGTTTCGAGGTTGCTCTAATACCCATTTCAAATTGCATATGGAGGCCAATAGGATTAGGAGCACTGACCGTGAGGACAACATATTGCCAACACGGACAAAAGTGTATCCAGTGTTGCCCCAAGGCGTCAAATATGTTCTGCCCGATGTGAAGCGGCACCTGAGAGGCCGGCAAAATTTGCACAGGGTGTGAAATTCATGCAGCCGAAAGCAACATGTTTGGATATGAAAACTAATTATGTGGCTAGTCCAATCCACATGGACTCGTGTTTTCTTGTCAGATACCATATAATCGAATATTTCCTTATTTCACTTGTACATGCCCATACTGCCAAGACACATTGTACTCATCGAGCTGCAGTCAGGCGCTATCACCACAGTGGAGCCGGGCTCACATCGGAGGATTTCATTGCAGGCCAGCCTCCCAGCAGCTGCGCATGATCGATGGAGTAAGAGTGGACAATTCAATTGGGATATACAATAAAGGATCCCACATGTACTGCTTTGTTGAATCAGCGAATCATGAATTTCAGTGGCCACTCACATGAATTACAATGAAAAAATTCAGACAAAGGACGCAAAAGCTGCATTCCCTGTGAGATCGAATGCCCGCTTGTCCAGTTCCCAGTCAAACGAAGTTCCTCGAAAACCAGCCTGAGCACAGCGATCACTGCAGTGTGTGGCAAAGGCCCCAGAAAGATATAGTCTGTTGGGTATACAGTTGGTGTACATATCTCCCATCTATTCACAAGATCATTGAATAAGTGAATATATACATTGTATTGATTATGCATGGATCTTTTTTGTACGGATATGATTTGATATATATATATATATATGATATTTGTATGTATGAGCCAATCACTGGATGCAAATTTGGCCAGATATCGGCCCAACTCGATTATTTCTTGCAATCTGTTCGTTTTCACACATGGCACCCATGTTGTACCAAGAAGCATCACGTAGGGCTCGCGAAACTTCACCACGACCACTAAATATCTCAACAAACTGACGGTCCTCGGGGGGAAGCTGTGTGAAAAATGAAAAACCAAGCTCAAAACATACAAGTAAAACAGAGACTTACAACAAAAGCACACATTTACTACTTAAGTTTAGGTTCTTGCCGGTGAGGAATTTGCATGTTCCATTGCACCAGTAGGATGAAAAGTATCATCGCTGGAGGAGCTCGCCATTTCAGAGCATCGAAAACCACCATAGCTAAGATTCAATTGGGTTAGCAGTAACCTACTTTTCTTGATCAAAATGGAATTCTGGACAGGACAAGTTTCACATCTCAACTTTTTCACAAAATCCATTCACCACAATGGTTGTGAACAAATGGGTTGACTTTCATTGACACATTTCAGTGCCACCGCAAAGGTTTTTCCACGCACCGCAGAGCAGCCTCTCCCCAGGCCATCCGTGATGATCCAAAATGGAAATATTTCAATTTCAGCATGGTGCTGAGCAGTCCCAAAATCCTAGTTGGCCCATGGGTTTTCAGTGCTTCCCTTTGGGATGAACTTACGACGTTTCAACTCCTGGACCGAAACATCCTTGAGGAAATCTTTCTTTGCAGAACTTTCGTCCCACAAGTGCTGAGCAGCCTCAAAGCTAAGATCATGTTCATTTCTGGCCTCCTTGATAAACTTCATGCGAACCTGGTTGTAATTCCACCTCTTTCCATCCTTACCCAAATTAGTTGCCTTACGTTTCGCACTGGGCTTGGTGGATTTAACCTTGGCCTTCGCCTTCGCCTTCTTGGCTTTCACGGTAGGTCCTGGAACCTCATCGTCATCGTCCTCAATTTCATGAGGCTCGTCATCACCTTCGGCTTCACGGGCTTGGGTGATGGAATTGACATACTGGGACTTCAGCGGGAAAGCATTGGCCGTTTCAGCCGACATCTTCTTCATGGTGTTCAAAACCTTGGGAACTACTAACCAGGAAAGTCGGTTGGCTTAGAAACATGTGTATTGTGTTCCCATTCGCAAAGTTCACTTGAACCCTGACAGAGAACAGAGAGAGAGAGATATATGTATAATATATAATATATATATGTATGTATGTATGTACATATATGTCTGTACACACATATATATATATATATCTACAAATAAAAATGTGAAGCTTAGTAAAACAAGTAGCATGGTCAGGAAGTACATAGCGATTCTGATGTGGCTCTGGTGCTGCAGGATCATTCAGGGAACTCTTGGCATCCTTGTCAACCTCTACTTTGGGATTCTCAGTAACCCCCAAACCTTGAGCAGCTTTCTCAGCCCTCTTTCTTTGGAAGTAAAGTGCAAGGCGTTGTTTCGGGGACAGCGACGAATCCGAACTAGATGGAGTATGACCCACATCCTTTTTGTTTGACACATCTGGAGATTCATGTTCCAAAGTATCCCCTTTGCAACCACCTTTGCAACCACTCTTCATTGGGGTTTCCATCTTGAGATTCTTGAGCTGGCGAATCAACCTATCCATCTTGGCCCTTGACGCACTAGATTCTGTGGAACCAGTTGCACCGGAAACGTGCTGGCAGGTGCCGTTGACGAGAGTGATGAATCGAGCTCTTCAAGGTCCGAAGTAGTGCCCGCATCGGGCGCCTCGCTGGTCGACTCATCATCATCCTCATCAACATCCTGGGCATGACAGTCCAGAGATCTAGGCAGATATCCCAAGATATCCATGTTGTAGGATGATCCAAGGCGATATTCTACAAATCATCATGAAAATGTACTCATAACAAACTTTCTATCTCGGATTGAATTGGTACAATTCCATTTCATCAGGTTGAGTAAGCATGAATTTCACATGGCACCAACTATGCAAGATTTTCATGGCCAACCCACTGCATTCACATAAATTTATTACTGATCCACTATAACTGAATTTCATGTTGAACCCACAGATTTTTTTGACAAAACACAGATTTTAGAACAAACAAATATATTTTTTGACAGGGGTCCACTTTCTTCCCCGAAGATGACTTTGGAGCTAGCTCCCCCCAGCCATAAGAACGGGCGGTTCTCTTGACCTCAGTGAGTTTGTCATACTTCGAAGTTTCCGATCGTCGCATAAGTCGGCGCAGCCTCGAAACCTAAGTTCCGATGGCAGTGAAAATCGAGATCCCATTACATTTTGCTTTGGAACCAATTTCCACCAGCCCTTGGTATAGATGATCAGCTAAAACAGGTATCCAGTTAATTAAGATTAACCCTATATATGGGTGAACTCGCCGAAGGACCAATTTCTTGATGGCCACACCATACTTCAATGCCCAGGACTGGACCGCCGGTATGTCGGAATAGATGCCAGCTGGATAGAGTTTCAAGTCTTGGAACACGGTCAGAATTGCTTTCTGGAGAGTGTATGCCGAAACTCGTGGATTGCCATTCATCCCCTTGATAGTTGCTAGAACCACCTGCAAAGTGGCAGAAACACATTGGTCTCAGTGTTCATTGTTGTTTTATCCATGAAATTTAGAGAGATGGATGGTCAGTGATTGATATAAACCTACAAATACACAATATTATACTAATATAATTGCAGATATAAATATAGCTTGTATATAGCAATTCAAAAATAATGGAAACATATTTGAAACTGGGAATCCCCATCCTCACGGTTCACAAGGATATCCTTGATCGAGCACCCGTGCATAGAAAACAGCTTCCCCGACTTGCCGACCAAGAGTGTCATGCCAACCTCAGTGAAAAACTTGTGTTTTTTTTTTGGGATGGCAGGTTGATGTGAATGCATTTTTGCATTTTTCACTGCAATATAAGAAAACAATGCCTCCATGGAACTTCTTTCAACTTCGGGAGTTTCGAGTAGGCTTTGACAAAAGGCAAGTGGGCCAGTTGCGAATGCACCTCATCCCCATCAGCCTTTCCATTGGGGTTTGACATCTTGATATCCCCACAAGTGACTGTAAGCCTAAAAGCTGAGGGGCAGAGAGTTTCAATCCACCGCAATCTTTCAATATGGATGGATCCTCCCACAATTTCAACATGCCAACATGACCCCCAAATTGAAAAAATCACACGACATGTAATCCCAGTGCATGGATCCCCGGATCTGCAGCGGAGGATGCGTACCTTTCGAGTGAAAGAAGTGCACCTGAGCAGGATGATCCGATTGAACTCAGCACTTAACCTCATGATTTTCACCACGAATTCACAAACTAAAAAGTTTCTGCTCTCGATCCAGGTTTTTCCAAAAATTGACACTTCCTGGAATGTGATGGAAAAATGTTTCACAATGCGTGGCGGCTTGGCAGCTAGGCAGTTTTCATTGAGCCAGGGCACCATTCCACTGGCAACAACCAGGCACAGCAGTATCCAGATACCAGCCATCAGCGCACAATCCGATGGAAGGCGATTGAGATCCACCATGAAAATCATAAACATGTCATTCTCTGAAACATATCAGGCGATGTGCTGTAGTATCATATAGATATATCTACCTACATGGTATGTATAATGGTGCCTTGCAACCATTGGCTTGAGGAAAACTGTTTTCATGAGAGCGTTTCTCACTAATCGGCACACCCCACGCCGTGCACTCCCCGGGTTGAAAAAGGTGGCAGTTGCACCGGGCGATTGGTTTCGCAAAACTGTGTTTCCAAAAAAACTAAAAGAACCAGGTGGCACACAAATCCAAAACAGATTCATCCAGTTTGGCCTGTATTGGCCGGGGACAATTCACTTGAATAAAAGCATGACCAAAAAAACAAATCCTGCACACATATGCGCTGTGATTTCTTTGGTGTCTGTTCAGTGGAGGAACACGTGCTCACATATTATATCGTGTATATATATATATATATCGTATAGAATATTATATATAGTATTATCATTACTATATAAATATAAACACATTTATTTTTTAACATATTAAATAAATAAATATATATATATATATATTTATTTATTTCCCCATCTAGATATTTTTATATATTCACCATCTAGATATCTATATATATATATTCCCCATATAGATATGTTTCTCGCTGAAGCCTGTAGACATCCATAGCAGTGAAGCCAACACAGCTCACATTGACACCAGGTCAGCTAAAGCGTATGTTGTATGCAATACAACAAAGTAGAGTTCCTAGGCGATACCTTTGACCCAGCCCTCCCACCCAAGAAGCCATGGCTAGCCATGAAAACTAGGTTTGCCTTTGACCCAGCCGTCCCATGCAAGAAAACATGGCTGGCCCAGCCATGAAAACTAGGTTTGCCTTTGACCCAGCCCTCCCACCCAAGAAGCCATGGCTAGCCCAGCCATGAAAACTAGGCTTGCCTTTAACCCTCCCATGCAAGAAAGCATGGGTGGCCCAGCCATGAAAACTAGCTTTGCACCCAGCCCTCCCAGGCAAGAACAGATGGCTGGCCCAGCCATGAAAACTAGGTTTGCCTTTCACTCAGCCCTCCCATGCAAGAAAACATGGCTAGTCCAGCCATGAAAACAAGGGTTCCAGTTTTCACGGCCAAATGGTTTTTTCACGGCCAAATGCCTTGAACGGCCTCCGGCTCCCTTTTAAGGAGCCAAAGGGCCTCCCAGGGAACCTCACGCGCTGGCGGTATGTTTCAATGCTGGCTATGCCGGAACTGACATGCCCCAGATGCAGAAAGGTTTTTCCGGAAGGCACGCTCATTTGCCTCGCCTGCGGCCGTTCTCTGGCCACCATGTCTGACATGCGCCGTGCATGTCAGGTCTTCAGGTTGGAGGAATTGGCGGAGAAGCTCGGCTTCGAGCTCACCCTGGACATGCTGGGCGACGATGACGTGGCGGGAACCACCCAAGGTTCCAAGCAGATCAGATCTGCTGCCGCCGTCCTCAAGAACCACGCGCGAAGCTACATGAAGCAAGCGCGAAAGGCGGGGATGTCATTGTTGCAGCGTCTGGGAACGGACGCCTACTACGCATTTACTGTAATTGCGCGGTTCAGGATTTGACGCCCAAGTGCATGCACTGGATCACCGTGCTTGGGAACGTCGTCCTCCCTAGTATCAAACGAACTAGGGAGGAGATCCGCACCGGGAAGATCCGGCAATTCAAGGCACGCATGTGCCTGGTTGCCTATGAGGCGGGACAAATGCAGACACTCGTAGTCGATGACCACGTGTTGATCTGGTACAAGAACCGCTTCTGCCGCGCCAACCAGTTCGCAGCTGCCTACGCGGTGATTCCTGTGCAGAACCGATTTGAGGTGTTGAGCGAGGCAAATACGACTTTCCAGTCGTTGGCGTTGTCCAAACAGGATGTGTATGCCGACATCCTGAGCTACGTCGACAACATCCTGCGCCCCCTCACGGAGGCAAAGGACACGGAAGGCGGAAGCCGACCCCTCCCTGCGACCAAGCAGAAGGATCCGGAATACACCAGGTCTACCCGACCAGGTTACGGATCTCATCAAGGTCCAACTCATGGCTACAGTCAGCAGGAATGGAACGACTACTACAATCAGTGGACTGACCAGGAGTGGGAGGATTGGCGTCGTCGCAATCAGGGACATCAGTACCGTGATCGACGATGGTCTGGATATCGCTGAGGCATCGCGGAGGGGAACCTCTCGCCTGATGGATTCTTATTCATCTGAGGCGGGGTAGTTTCGCTCTATGTGAGGTGTCGCACAGCGGAAGCTGTTGCCTACTTTGATGTTGATTCGGGTAGGTGATTAGCTTCATTTGCACTGGGGGGTGCGCGATTCCACCAACATCCAAACTCATGTGTGCTAAGTCGGAATTTTTGCCAACTCATTCAAGTTCACAAAATTTTCATTAATGCTTTGAATGCATATAATTTGAAGCAGGCATTTGGCACTCATTTCATTCTTGCCGTGATTCCTTCTTGCTGAGCACACGGCTGGTAGTTGCATGTACCGCAGAGCGCAAGCTCTTGCCTTGCGAAGTTAAGGCATCTTTGAAGCTTTTCTCAATGCTTCCCTGCGGGTTCACTCAACCGAATTCAGCTTTTGCCGTAATTCAAATCGCTTTGCTTTGGCAAGCTCCCGGGCGTCCACAAGAACTTTTGATGCCGCGTGGAAACGCTGGCCTTTGTAATGGGCCACACTTCAACACGTTTGCATGTTCGACCACAAGCCCGGTTGAGCTTAAAATAAAGCTGAATGCATCCGACCGAATCGACATTCGCAGCAGCCGTTGATCATAGTACTTGGTGTCAGATTGAACGCACTGCTTTGTCATGTTCGCTTCTGAAACTGCTTGCCACGCTGAGGTGATGACCTGAAGTACTACGGAAAGGAAGGCCGTGTTTCTGGGGTTTGGTTGAGGTTGTTACTTATTAACGGCATCCCTTACCTGGTTGTGCATGGCGTAATTTGCAGCTTCATCTCCCGTCGCGGTAATTACACTGCACGGGGGGTGTTGTTGCACAGTAGTACTCTTAGTATAGGTCATTTCACCCGGATTACCCTGTGGCTGTGGCTCAAGAAATAGTGCGGTGTCCGCAGGTAGTATCTGTTCATATATTGTGGTGTATCCCGGTTTTAACCTAGTTTCTACAAATCTGATCATGCTCCTTCCATGAGGTGGGTTTTGGATGATGTTTTTTTGCTTAAGCAATTGTTTAAATTTGTTCATTTTTCGAAATGAATTTATTTTTCAAAGTTATTCAAACTTGTTATTTGTTAACATGTTTCAAACATGTATTAGAAACAAACCGTGCTTTGTCGTTGTGCGACTCATTGATGGAGGCGACATGGCTGCAACAAGTGTTGTCAGCACAGAACTCAATATCATTTGTTTTGTTTTGGTTCTGTCATTTGTTTTACAGTCATCTGCAGGTTTTTTGGAGCTGAAAATTGCCTTTTGCGCAGGAATGTGTAGACTTGTTTGCAGCGTTTGCGTTTTTATTTGTCTACCTTTTTCACACTTGTGTGAAGTTGATTTTTAAAATATTTGCCAGCATAGAAGAAATCGCTGTGTGCGTATGTGTGCGTGCTCATTTTCCGGGAGCCTTCACTTCAAGACCCACCAGTGTCCGATGCGTGCAACATCGCAACGGCATTACACTAAGATACCACCTCCCACATCAACTCCGAATTAAAATATTGCTGCGTACATTTCCGGTATATCCGAAACCATTTACAATCTTCGGAAGGTACATTCGATATTTTTTTGGACACAAGGTCCGCGCTGAAAACGTTCCCGTTCTAAAGTTCAATTTACGAAGTCAACACACACGCTTAAAACAGATGACTCGTCTTAAGTTTAAATCACAGATTCACATTTACAAAAAAACATCAAAAAACAAATTGCGAATACCAAAAGTAACTTGCAAATACTGAATATTCATTATGAATCATAACTAACTAAAAGAACATACGAATACTAATGAAATATTGCCCATCTCCCCGAGGAATCCTGAAAGGGTATGTGTTTTCTTTATACTTATTGCTTTGGCGCATGGTGCATGCCGTATATATTTTCCCACCTGCATTTTGGTAAAACTATACATGTTACAAACTGCAAAGTACATGGAAAATGTGCGCTGCCACAGCGTCCCGCTCTCTAAAAAAATACGGGTGCAAAATATGTGGCCCGTTAGGTCAGTTTCACTAATGATTCTCAGTTTAGATAATTTTAAGCCAGAAACAGTTCGCTGCAGGAGACTGAGCAGGGTGCCCGCCTGGAAGTCATCGACACTGAGGTGAAACTGGTGAGTGTGTGGGACATCGTGAAACGAGCCTTTTGGGACTTTGGCCACCTCGATTGGTTCAGTGTGTCGTTGGATGAACTCAAAACAATCGTTTCTTCGTCCTTAAACCTCATCCTGGACACGGCCACGCACAGATGCTACACCAAATGTGAATGGATGGAAGACGCACCGCATGGAAAGGGTGATTTGTACGACTTGCTTCAAAAGTCTGGATGGGTCTTGATGGTCAGAAAGACCCAACCCGAGGTCGTTCCGCCAGAGCAGTGCTTAGTATTTGTGAACTATGATTACAAATGCATCCAGAATTTCGCAGAATACGTCAAAGTGGAATTCAAATCGATGTTTGGGGACAGCTGCTTTTGCCCCTCATGCGAAGGGCAGTTTCTGCCACACGAGCTCAGAGACCACCAGGCTTACTGCAGCGCAAATCAAACTTTTGCCGAGATTTTCTCTCCGCAGGAAATGGAACTGTTCTGGTCTTACGAGCTACGCATGGAGGAGACGCTGCTCGGCCCGCTTCAGCTGGGTTTTTGCCTCATCACTCACATTACCTGTGAACTCTGTGGCGGGACCTATCCAGCGTGCGACAGAACGTTCCATGCTGACACATGCACAAGGACTGAGGCGTAGTTATAAGTATTTATAAGTATTTTTAAGTATTTATAAGTATTTATAAGTGTACCATCATGTTCACCGCTGGAGTATTATGAAAAATTATGTCGATAAGTTGCAAAGGTTTCATGACACGCATCACTCAATAGAAACCATATTTGGCAGTGACCGGTTTACCATTTATGCTTGACAAGGGTTTTTGAGTCGGGCTTTGATGAGGATTGTCGTGTAAATCATGGATTGCCGATACCAGTACCACATGGGGGGATGCAGCGTTTGCCTAGTCCGATGATTTTTGCACAGGACGAACTGGAAAGATGGTGAAACACCGAAGGAGTCTATCAGCATCAGCCCAGCAGCAGCAGGCTGCACAGTGGACAACTACATCACCCTGGGTGGCGGATTGAAACCACAAGTCTTCATTCCGATCACTCGCAAACTTCCTTCACACTATGCCGAGAAATTGAAAGAGGGCTATGTCATGCGCCGCTGTGCCGATACTTCAAAACCAGCGTTGCTGCCGTCGGTCAATAGCACGGATGTCGACGGCACAGATGGCACAGCAAGCAAGTTGCAAGTGGAAATCTACTTGGCCTTGGAAAAACTCGAAGAGGACATGCGGCCTATTTGTCATGAGCTTCGTAGGCACCTCGAAGTCTCCGAACTTAAGCAGTTCAGGGAATTGGAGAAGAAGCTGAAAGGCAGAAGCGGATCTTGGAGACCACGTTTGGGAGAGAAGGCGAAGGACGTGGAAGCTCTGGAGGATTCGTTGGAAGACGCCCGCTATGAATTGATCTCTCTGTCAAAAACTGCGTCGACCAAACATTGCTTCGACTGCATTCAGGACATCGATCGAGCCTTCAATGTTTGCATTGAGAAGTTCCATTGGGCGAAAAAACAGTTCAATGTGCAGAGCACCGCTTCTTGCCAATGGTTTCTGGGGCGTTGGTGGAAGTCTACGGTTGACCCAAAGTCAACGTGGAAGAATCAGGCGTGGGGTCTATGCCGAGCAGTTCCTGTTTCTGAGCCATGCCTGGACCGCGTTCCAGAACCATTGAAAAACAAAGACATTGATTTATCAGGAGCTTCATCAGGAGCTTCAGATTCTCAACTGCGAGACTTTCTCTCGCCCAAGCTAGAGCTTGTCCTTCAAGCGAAGTCCATCACAGGCCTTTTGTGCCAAGAAATCCTCAATCTGAAGAAAGTTGGAGAAACTGATGCAACGGTCGACACATCCCGATTCGATCAGTACTGGAAAAGCTTTTGCTCGGCCAAGAAAGAGCCCCACGCTGCAGCTCAAAGCTTAGGCCAAGGCCATGTGCAGTGGAGGAACAAAGATGCTTTGGAGATGGCTTGTGAGATGGCCGCATTGGGCAAGCCGCATTGTGGAAGCAGAGCTTGCTATGTCCTTTGTGAATTCCTCAAATTCTGCAAGGAGCACCTCCTGACAGCAGAGACATTGCAGAAATGGGCTGCAAGGATTGTTACCTGCGGCGAGTGGGAGTCGGTCGCCGAGCTCTTGAAGCTTTTGCCGAGTTTGACGTATTTGGAGTTTTGGGGCAGGTGTGTTGTTCAGCCAGAAGAGGAAGAGGAAGTCTGGAAGGCAGTCTGTCTACACCCAGAAATTCCGAAGCTAGACTCAATTTGAGCCTGCAGTCTGTTGAAGAGCTGGATGATAGGGAAGCATCGGATTTCTTTGAATTTGTGGCTGCCTGCAGCTGCCTGCTTCATTTTTTTGTTGTTTGATATGGCAGAAGGACTGCTGGACAAAGATGGTCTGGTTGCTTACTCACAGAGAAACCCGTGCATGTAGGATCATGTAGGTTCCTTGTCGCCTGGGTGTTGTTGTTGTGGTGATGATGGTGGTGGTGGTGTGTCCCACAACTGTCATACCAAGAGTCTTCCGCAAAAGTGTTCCGCAGGAGTGTCTCGCAGGAGTTTTCTCACAAGAATGTCCCACAGGAGTGTCAGACCAAGAGTGTCGTACGAGAATGTCATGCCTAGAGTGTCATACCAAGAGTGTCCTACAATAGTGTCATACCAAGAGAGTCTTACAAGAGTGTCACACCAAGAGTGTCTTACAAGAGTGTCATACCACGAGTGTTTTTACAAGAGTGTCATACCAAGAGTGTCTTACAAGAGTGTCATGCCTGGAGTGTCTTACCAAGAGTGTCACACCAAGAGCATCCCACAAGAGTGTCGTGCCAAGAGTGTGTTACAAGAGTGTCATGCCTAGAGTGTAATACCAAGAGTGTCTTACAAGAGTGCCATACCAAGAGTGTCATGCCTAGAGTGTCATGCCAAGAGTGTCTTACAAGAGTGTCATGCCTGCAGTGCTTTTCAAAAGGATCATACCAACTATTGTCTCACAAGAGTGTCTTGCCAAGAGTGTCTTGCCAAGAGTGTCCCCGAATGATGAGGTTTCAACATCTATGTCCTTAACATACGCGTGAACATTCAAGTTCGCGGGCGCCATTTTTGTATTGTGGGGGCTCTGAATTTTACTAGTTGCTGTGTTTTTTCTTCCGTTTGTGTTTTTTGTCAAAGGAAGTTGGGAAGCAATACTTCCGTGTTACGGACAAATAGAATTCTGAGACTTGAAATGATGAAGGGTGGTGCGCGATTGAGACTTGACCTTGAAGGGTGGTGCGCGATTGAGACTTGACCTTGATGAAGGGTGGTGTGAGACTTTACATGACATAACACTGCATCACATTGAGACTTGACCTTGATGAAGGGTGGTGTGAGACTTTACATGACATAGCAATACATCACATTGAGACTTGACCTTGATGAAGGGTGGTGTGAGACTTTACATGACATAACAATACATCACATTGAGACTTGACCTTGATGAAGGGTGGTGTGAGACTTTACATGACAGTGGTGACGAAGGGAGGTGGGGACGATGGGAAGTGTTGAGGAAGGGAAGTGGTGACGAAGGGAAGGGGTTACCATGGGAAGTGGCGAGGAAGGGAAGTGATCACGAAGGGAAGTGGTGACGAAGGGAAGTGGTTACGATGGGAAGTGGCGAGGAAGAGAAGTGATCACGAAGGGAAGTGGTGACAAAGGGAAGTGGTGACGATGGGCTTTGTGTTGGGGAGGAAGCCGGAGCACGAAACCGTGTGTTTTTCCGTGTAAAGTGGCTGCAGCCGGCGATGAAAGCTACCTCGTCTGTGCGGCGGTTGCGGCTGGGGTCGTTTGGTTCCTTCTATGTGTTTTGCAACAATGCTTGTTCCTGTGTGCGTAGTTCTATGCGTTTCTTGACGCTGTGGTGCCAGATCGCATTGGAATGGCTGCATGATGTTGCATGGGCTTTGTGTTGGGGAGGAAGCCGGAGCACGAAACCGTGTGTTTTTCCGTGTAAAGTGGCTGCAGCCGGCGATGAAAGCTACCTCGTCTGTGCGGCGGTTGCGGCTGGGGGTCGTTTGGTTCCTTCTGTGTTTTGCCACAATGCTTGTTCCTGTGTGCGTAGTTCTATGCGTTTCTTGACGCTGTGGTGCCAGATCGCATTGGAATGGCTGCATGATGTTGCATGGGCTTTGTGTTGGGGAGGAAGCCGGAGCACGAAACCTTGTGTTTTTCCGTGTAAAGTGGCTGCAGCCGGCGATGAAAGCTACCTCGTCTGTGCGGCGGTTGCGGCTGGGGTCGTTTGGTTCCTTCTATGTGTTTTGCAACAATGCTTGTTCTTGTGTGCGTAGTTCTATGCGTTTCTTGAAGCTGTGGTGCCAGATCGCATTGGAATGGCTGCATGATGTTGTATGGGCTTTGTGTTGAGGAGGAAGCCGGAGAACGAAACCGTGTGTTTTTCCGTGTAAAGTGGCTGCAGCCGGCGATGAAAGCTACTTCGTCTGTGCGACGGTTGCGGCTGGGGTCGTTTGGTTCCTTCTATGTGTTTTGCAACAATGCTTGTTGCTGTGTGCGTAGTTCTATGCGTTTCTTGAAGCTGTGGTGCCAGATCGCATTGGAATGGCTGCATGATGTTGCATGGGCTTTGTGTTGGGGAGGAAGCCGGAGCACGAAACCGTGTGTTTTTCCGTGTAAAGTGGCTGCAGCCGGCGATGAAAGCTACCTCGTTTGTGCGGCGGTTGCGGCTGGGGTCGTTTGGTTCCTTCTATGTGTTTTGCAACAATGCTTGTTCCTGTGTGCGTAGTTCTATGCGTTTCTTGACGCTGTGGTGCCAGATCGCATTGGAATGGCTGCATGATGTTACATGCCGTGTGTTGTGGGGAGGAAGCCGGAGCACGAAACCGTGTGTTTTTCCGTGTAAAGTGGCTGCAGCCGGCGATGAAAGCTACTTCGTCTGTGCGACGGTTGCGGCTGGGGTCGTTTGGTTCCTTCTATGTGTTTTGCATCAATGCTTGTTCCTGTGTGCGTAGTTCTATGCCTTTCTTGACGCTGTGGTGCCAGATCGCATTGGAATGGCTGCATGATGTTGCATGGGCTTTGTGTTGTGGGGAGGAAGCCGGAGCACGAAACCGTGTGTTTTTCCGTGTAAAGTGGCTGCAGCCGGCGATGAAAGCTACCTCGTCTGTGCGGCGGTTGCGGCTGGGGGCGTTTGGTTCCTTCTATGTGTTTTGCAACAATGCTTGTTCTTGTGTGCGTAGTTCTATGCGTTTCTTGAAGCTGTGGTGCCAGATCGCATTGGAATGGCTGCATGATGTTGCATGGGCTTTGTGTTGGGGAGGAAGCCGGAGCACGAAACCTTGTGTTTTTCCGTGTAAAGTGGCTGCAGCCGGCGATGAAAGGTACCTCGTCTGTGCGGCGGTTGCGGCTGGGGTCGTTTGGTTCCTTCTATGTGTTTTGCAACAATGCTTGTTCCTGCGTGCGTAGTTCTATTCGTTTCTTGAAGCTGTGGTGCCAGATCGCATTGGAATGGCTGCATGATGTTGCATGGGCTTTGTGTTGGGGAGGAAGCCGGAGCACGAAACCTTGTGTTTTTCCGTGTAAAGTGGCTGCAGCCGGCGATGAAAGCTACCTCGTCTGTGCGGCGGTTGCGGCTGGGGTCGTTTGGTTCCTTCTATGTGTTTTGCAACAATGCTTGTTCTTGTGTGCGTAGCTCTATGCGTTTCTTGACGCTGTGGTGCCAGATCGCATTGGAATGGCTGCATGATGTTGCATGGGCTTTGTGTTGGGGAGGAAGCCGGAGCACGAAACCGTGTGTTTTTCCGTGTAAAGTGGCTGCAGCCGGCGATGAAAGCTAGCTCGTCTGTGCGGCGGTTGCGGCTGGGGTCGTTTGGTTCCTTCTATGTGTTTTGCATCAATGCTTGTTCCTGTGTGCGTAGTTCTCCTCTTCTCTTTCTCTAACTCCTCTCTCTCTACTCTCTCCTAACTCTCTCTATGATGTTCTATGCGTTTCTTGAAGCTGTGGTGCCATATCGCATTGGATGGGCTGCATATGTTGCAATGGGCTTTGCGTTGGGGAGGAAGCCGGAGCAACGAAACCTTGTGTTTTATCCGTGTAAGTGTGCTGCAGCCGGGCTATGAAAAAGCCTACCCTCTTCTGTGCGGGCGGTTGCGGCTGGGGGGGTCGTTACCTCGTCTGTGCGGCGGTTGCGGCTGGGGTCGTTTGGTTCCTTCTATGTGTTTTGCAACAATGCTTGTTCCTGTGTGCGTAGGTCTATGCGTTTCTTGATGCTGTGGTGCCAAATCGCATTGGAATGGCTGCATGCTGTTGCATGGGCTTTGTATTGGGGAGGAAGCCGGAGCACGAAACCGTGCGTTTTTCCGTGTAAAGTGGCTGCAGCCGACGATGAAAGGTACCTCGTCTGTGCGACGGGTGCGGCTGCGGTCGTTTGGTTCCTTCTATGTGTTTCAACATGGTTGTTCCTGTGTGCGTAGTTTCTATGCGTCATTTCTTGAAGCGTGTGGTGCCAGATCGCCATTGGGAATGGCCTGCATGATGTTGCATGGGCTTTGTGTTGGGGAGGAAGCCGGAGCACGAAACCTTGGGTTTTTCCGTGTAAAGTGGCTGCAGCCGGCGATGAAAGGTACCTCGTCTGTGCGGCGGTTGCGGCTGGGGTCGTTTGGTTCCTTCTATGTGTTTTGCAACAATGCTTGTTCCTGCGTGCGTAGTTCTATTCGTTTCTTGAAGCTGTGGTGCCAGATCGCATTGGAATGGCTGCATGATGTTGCATGGGCTTTGTGTTGGGGAGGAAGCCGGAGCACGAAACCTTGTGTTTTTCCGTGTAAAGTGGCTGCAGCCGGCGATGAAAGCTACCTCGTCTGTGCGGCGGTTGCGGCTGGGGTCGTTTGGTTCCTTCTATGTGTTTTGCATCAATGCTTGTTCCTGTGTGCGTAGTTCTATGCGTTTCTTGACGCTGTGGTGCCAGATCGCATTGGAATGGCTGCATGATGTTGCATGGGCTTTGCGTTGGGGAGGAAGCCGGAGCACGAAACCTTGTGTTTTTCCGTGTAAAGTGGCTGCAGCCGGCGATGAAAGCTACCTCGTCTGTGCGGCGGTTGCGGCTGGGGTCGTTTGGTTCCTTCTATCCCTAACCTGGGTCAAGCCAGGGGGGGTTTAGCCAGGAAAGGTTTTGAATACTGTTCAAACAGAGGAAAAAAGAGAAAAAAAGAGAAAAAAAGAGAAATAATAAGAAATAATAAGTTTTTGACAGGTTTTTTTTTAGATATATTTTTTTTAATGAATTAACTTTTACATTAAGTCATTTTATTTCTTTTTTGGTCAGGGAGTCAGGTGCACTTTTTCATTTTTAAGCTTCAGGTTTTTAAGACATTTATTTGAGACACCGTATTCATTCATTGCTCAAGTCATTTGATTTGACTGCATTTAGACAGTGATTTCTCAATTTATGACGACTACAGAGCCAACCTCTGCATTGCTGATAAAACCTGGGTGGGCCCACGAGATCTTGCACAATGGAAAAGACCTGGAACTCAGATCAAAGCCTTGTCATTCAAAGGTGGGCAAGACTGTTGCCCTTGGCACTGGTGGAATGCTCCTGGGAGAGGTGACAATCGTTGGTTGTTTTTTGCTGGCTCATGTTCGAGATGGACAGTTGAAGGATCACAAACTTCATTCGTTCAGAGGGTGCGCCGACCGCCATCACGTCTATGATTGGACTGTTATTGAGTACAAAGACATTTGGGCTTGGGAACTGAAAAATCCAATTGTCTACAGCACTCCAAAACCATATTTCCATCCTAGGGGTGCAATTGTTTGGATGATTTGACCAAACAACGTGATGGAAAATCACTTGTCAAGCGTGAGCCGGAACAACGCATCAGACGGGTGGTGACTAATAATAAGAAGAGACCTTCAACTTCAGTCTCTTGAAAAGTAGTCAATGAGGCAAACATTTGAAAATCGAACATTGCATGATTCGATAACAAATGATTTTAATTTTCCAGTACTTATCATTCTTGTTAGTTGTTACTAAGGCTGAATGACTACTGGAATGAATTGACTTTTTGACTCATTGACACAGCAATGCATTGTGTGTGATGATTGTCCGATTGTGTGACATGATTCACCTGCCAATGCCAATGAACAGCAAATTGATGATGCGTTGCGCCTTTGGTTGACTAGTCATTTTGAGCATCATTGCAGCCAGTTTACATTGTCCGGGACTCAGCTGAGTACAGTTACATTGTTGATTCAATTGGCAACTCCATGTCGAGTTCAAGCCAAGTCATCATTGAAATCATTAGGTCGATATTTATTTATTGATTTAGAAGTCAGCACACAAATCAAAACTCAAACCTGCAAGGTGACGCACTGTGAGTGCTTCTTTGACGCAGGATTGTTACGTTACTGCCAGTTGCTCAGATTGAGAATTAAGGCTCAAGGAAGACTAATGACTATCTTCAGTTCATTCATTTTTATTTTCATTTGCTTGATTATTATGGAGCTGAGTTTAGTATATAATGGTATGGCAGAGGCAGAATCCGACTGTAATGCAAATTCTCATGACAACTGACTGTTTGTTGTTCCGAAGGAAGTGGCTCAAGTCGACAGGTAATGAATCAATGAATGATGAATCAAGCATGGCGTGAAATCATTGCAGGATCATGACTCACTGGAATCCGATAAATAATGATATCAATTTCATGTAGCTAAGCTAATGCAATTACAATATTATGACTCGGCAAAATATCAGCGAAATGAATTAATGACCATGAAAATTTCATTTAGAATTCAGCCAACTCATCTCTTTTGCCTTGTGGCTTGCTTGTGAGATCATTTTCCATTTGTGTGGAATCATTCTCCAGCAGCCAGGTAGCCAGGTGGCTTGCTATTGTGAGATCATGTCCCATTTGTGTGGAATCATTCTCCAGCAGCCACAATGACAAGCCGATTAATGACGTCAGATAGCTGGCCAAATGGTGTTGCAACAGAGTCTGACAATTGCAAGTTCCTGAATTTGCTTTTTGCAAACGCCCCACGGAAGGACTTGACGAAGTCTCTGCCAACTTGGTCGTGGGATCATGGCATATTCAAATCTTGCTTCCTGACTTTTGTGCGTGGAATCCATGACGTCAATGACCTCAAAATGATCGAGGTTTCATTCAACATTTTTCAGGACCAGCAGAATTGGGAAGCACAACATGGGCACATGTTTCAGGTTGCCGACCGCATTCACGATGTCCAAGGGTCTAGGAAGGCAACCCGTTACTATCGCCAGGCAACCCTCAGTGGCAACAATTGCGATTGCCGGATCAGCTTTGGAGGGGCCGACAAGTGGAAAAAAGCCACATGCCCAAGGGCAGCCAATGCCCATCTCCATGGCCAAATGTTCGAAAATTGTTTGATGAAGAATATGAAGAAGAATCATGACGACTTGTCATTGTTTCGACAGTGGTCCGCTTTGCCTCATTGGTTACAATCTGGTACGTTCCATGTATTGTTCAATGAATACAACCACCTGGAGGGAAACTCAATCGATTTTCATGATGACGTGGGAGAAACCTACAGCTTTCTTGATCCCATTTGCTCCTTCACATTCAAAAGTCCTGGAATTCTTTTGGTCAAGCGCAAGTCTGAGTCCAAGAAAAGCGAGAAGAATAACGAAGCATCCATTCTTCTGCTGTTTCAGAATCCTGGCGATTGTGTGGTCATGTCTGGTTTCTTCCAGCAGTTCTACCAGCATGCTGTTCCTGCCAGACATAAATGGGCTGACATCCGCGATACCAAGCAGTACGAGGGAGTTCCGATTCGCAGTGATGACGAGCACTGGAGGCAGTTTAGTAATTTCTTGGACAACTTGCAGCAGGATCCAGAAAGAGCCAACACAGAATGGGCTTGGCGATGGAACTGCACTCTCAGGTGGCATCGCAATCACATTGGCGGCTGCAGGTATGCTGTGAGAAATCAGCCTCCAGAGTCGATGCCTGCGACACAGCCTGGGCCTCTGACAATCAAAATGCCTGCTGTGGCAGTGACTCCGTGGAGTACACACCCTCAGTCTTTGAATTTTGCGGGCGGAGTGCAGCAGCCTCAGCAGGCAGCTTCAAGTTCGACAATGACTGCTGTTCGGCCGGGTGCTGTTGTCATTTTTCCTCAGGGCATGGCTCCAATGGGTCCAATTGGTCAGGCTGCCGCCCCGTGTGTCAGTGATTCAGCACCAGTGTCTGATGATCGACCGGGCAGACTGATTCAATCCGCCACGTGTGTCAGTGATTCAGCATCAGTGTCTGATGATCGACTGGACAGACTGATTCAATCCGCCACGTGTGTCAGTGATTCAGCATCAGTGTCTGATGATCGACCGGGCAAACTGACTCAATCATCATGGCGGGGAACCAAACGCAGACAGGCCAAACCCGAATCTGCTGATTCACTGACAGCAGGCAAAAAAATAAAAATGGCAAAAATTGTGGGCATGCACGTTGAGAGACTGGGTGCAAAGTTAACTGCAGACATGTTGAAGTGCTGGTCATTTTTTCCGTCTCCGCATTCCCGGAAAGAGCAGGTAGAATTTTGAAAAAAATGTTGTCAGACATTTTGGAGACAGAAGCGACGATCAGGGAGGCATTGTGTGAGGGGGTTGATTTGAGCCCACTGTCACCAGCAGATCCAATGCCTTCAGACAAATGGCTCACATCCTTGAGCAAAAGCAAAAGTATGATTGATTTGAAACTGTCTCTGTTGACACAACAGAAATTGCTTGAAGATTTTCTGAACGATTGTCAATGGGTCAATGCGTACATTCAGAGCAGTCAAGTCAACGTGCTGCAAACCAGGAAGCATTTGCGGAGGTGTCCTGTGAAAGGTCAAGCTTTTGTCGACTGGTTTCAGCAACAGAGAAATTCTTTTGACACTGGGGCTTTGAAAGATTTTGGATGGCTCAAGATGAATGCATTTATTGATGACTGCCTGCACGTTGTTCCTTCAGGCAAACAGTACCCATTCACTGAGTACTTCAAAGGTGCAGTGGTCCTTGAGACCATTGATTTTTCAGTCAGTGATTTGAGGAAGGACGATCCCATTCAACATGGACTTCTGCAGGTCACTGTCATGCCTGCTCCGCTGCAAACAATTTGCAAACAGTTGCCCGAACAACAAGTGGAACAATTTGCAGATCGGAAGTGGGTACATGCTGCAAAGTTTGGTGTTCTTCATAGAGGCTTCGAGCGAGGAGAACGAATGCTTCCTCAATTTGTGGGTTGCTGATTTCGAAACAAAAGCCAATTACAGAAAAAAAACAAAATAAATGGTGACTTGCGGACCAGTCAATGACAGCGCTGCAGTGCCAAAAAAAAGGACTCTAACTGACAGACAGATTCTCAGATGTCATTACTTGAATTGAATCAGTCAGTCAATGAGTCAAAATGCAATCAATAACATTGATGTTGAGTTTGAAGCACTGTCATGGACAATGGTGACAAAATCCCTCAATCAGTGAGTGAGGTTTTGGTCGATCAAAACAAGTCGGGGCCTTGGCACATTATTAGCTTCAGTAATCTAAAACATTATTGCTGCCCCGCTTGATTTTTTCGTTTGATTGACAATTGATTGTGAATCATGGCCCATTTCCATTGTTGCTATCTTGGTTATTGCCTCACTCACTGACTGAGGATTAGTTATGACAAACAATTGTCAAATGCCAAGGCTTGGTCTCAGACTGTTGTTTGTGAGGCATTGGACCTAAGTATATCTCTTCATACTATTATTACTTATTATTTGATAGTTTGGCCTGCGTCTTTGATACAATATGCATTATTGTTGGCGGTTCACACAGGATTTGAATTCTGTCTGATTTATTTGTCGACAATTGAATTTTGATTCCAAGTGTCAAGTCAGCTGCAGGTATTATATTGAACTCCACCGGACGCTCTAACTGCAGGCTCGACCATTGCATGAGCATCACTGTCACTGTCAGTCAGTTACTGTTAGTCAATAGTTCAAGCAACAGCATCAGCAGAAGCTTGAAATGGTTTTGCTTGATTGATTTCAGTCAGAGCCGCTTCAATTCAAGTCCAGTCAAGTAGATTTGCAATTCAAATGGAGCCCGAAGAGTTGTTTCAGCTTGAGCAAGGACCAGAATCTTTCTCACTGACAATAATGATGCCGATCAAATCATCAGAACCACCGCCAGAAACTGTGGTCTTCAAGAAATGGCGTGAGGAATTCCATGTTGTGTACATATCAGACAAGCTTTGGACATCGGACAGAATCCTGCTTGAAGAGAAGGAGACGTCCGGTTTCCTGCAACCAGTGCTGACAACACTGGGAATTGAATCGTTGAAGAATGTTGCTTTGTCACTTTGCTATGTCCTACAAAGGGACAGGCAATCAGGATGGTGGATCATGTGGTTGGCAGTGATGAGCTCCAAAAGTGAAGGGGTCGAACTGACTTTGCTTTTTCCACAGAGCAAAACAAAGGCTGCCTTTTGGATGGAAGGGATGCACAGCTACGTCCTCTCCGACTGGGATCTCTGCTTGGGTGATTCTGATTCCACTTATTCATGGGTCAGCCATGCCAACATCATCACTGAACTCGACAACGTGAAAAAGACTGAATGAGTGAGTAGTGATGCGCATAGACTTAGTGTGGACCAGCAGCAGTAAGAATGAAGCAACTTGTCAGTTTGATTTAGGTAGTGCTTCATTGACTTAGTCATCCAAGAGCTCAGCTGGTCAGTCACTGCACTCACTTTCAGAAGTTTTACCTGCAGACACAAGTCACTAAACTAACTAGCCGTTTAACTTGGAGAAAATAGTTTGATTTTGTTGTTCTTTATGATTATGACACATTCACCTTGTATTTGTTATGGGCCAGTGACACAATAATAGGGGCCCTGTGTTGCTCCAGGTGCTTTGGGTGTTGAAAGAAACTTTTGTTGGGATCGAACTGCCCTGCGTTTACTCTATCGGTGTGGCCACAATCACAAAATACCAGAGCGATGTGCAATGTGTCTGTTAACCGATGGAGGGTTTCTTCACGGTATGTTAATCACGGCAGAAGTGGATTTCAATGTCTTGGAACTATAGTGCATCTCTGGCCAATGACAACTGAGTGTGACGATGATGTGCCAGTGGTGTGCACTGATTCCCACTGTCAAGGCCAGGACTGTGTGGGATGATATGCCATTTAGTGTGCATTGATTGATTCCCCTGGTCAAGTGCACTGCCAGGGCAGGCTCCACTCGTCATATTACAGCATCCCAATTTTTCAAATACAGCGTTGGACAGTGTGAAGTTGAAAAGTGATCGCCTGATGATCAACAATTCACCATTTGTAAACTTGAGACTTGACTGCAGAGTTAGATTTGTGCAATGCACTTGGAGTTAGGTTTAGTTCTTGAGTCAACTTGGCTTGTCAAGGTGAGTGTGTTTGGAAGAGTGTTTGGCTCAATCTTTTAGCTCCCGTTGGGTCGAGAACCATTGCAGCTAGTGACTCAGACAATCCAAGTTTACTGACCCTGGTCCTGTATATTATATAGCTGACTCTCACAATTGAGGTCGATTACAAGGAGATGACTGATGCTGGTGCCGCTGATGCTGCGCCAGACTCAGTGTGAGTCATGTTGAAGTTAGACTGTCGCACAAGAGTCGTCTTAGAGTCTTTGACTGATTCATTGATGCTGTTGTTTTAGGTGCTTGCTACTTTGTCAGAGGCGGCGAACTTAGGGTTTGAACTTTGATTGGTTTCAACAGGACATAGTTAGTTGATTGAACAAATTTGCGATGTTACTGCTGAGCCTACTGTTTCTCAGGCTGAGTCCAGACGCGTGATTTCATTCCAGATCGGGACGGAAAGAGCGTACGAAAAAGGCGCTGGGCTCAGATTGAATGAACTTGACTTAGTCTGAAAAACCTGCATATGTCGAGGTCGAATAAATCAATTAGTCTGTGAAGCTGCTCAGGATACGCGTTCCAATGCACATTTCTGAATGAGACGGATGGTGTCTTACGTTACTTATGTCACCAGTGCAGTTCTACAGGCCGGCCAAGTTGTGAATTCAGAAACTTTCCTTAGAATAACTGTGACTTATCTTCAAATGCATACTAATGTTGTTTTGTTCAAGATTGTTTCAACTTTCCAGGCCGTCCGGGCGAAAAACTGCTCCTGCAGTATGGCACAGTGGAAGGATATCCGACTTGGATGGCGTATGAGGGAACGTGGAATGAAGGAACAGGGCAGTTCCAGGTCAGACAGGAAGTCTTCAGAACCAGAGACAGGACAGTGCTGACCGACCAGGGCCAACATTCATGGCAGATGAACGAATCGGCATCCAAAGAGGCACAGCCGCCTTGCCCACCGCCAAATTAGGGGGAATTGGGCTGCACCACAAAGAATGTGATGCGCTCAGGTTTGGCTGTTAGTGTAGAATGATTGTCCGATGTGTGACATGATTTCTCGATTTTGATGGTTCCTGCATCAAGTGTGTGGAATGATCGTCCGCACAAAGTTTGTGACGTGATTTCCCATATCAGTGCTTGATTTTAAAGCAGGATACCTTGCTGATGCTGATGTCGCCTTTGAACTTGTGAGTTGCAAAACATTCAGATTGATTTAGGTCACGTGTCACAGTTATTTTCATTGTCACAGCAGTTTTAGCTGCCCACTGCTACTCAAAGGCACTGCTGGCCAATTTGAATCTATCGTCAAACACGCCGCGCCAATGGATGAAAATGAAAAAGGGATATCATGATACATTAAATGACTCTGAGGCTGATACTGCTCACTTAGTCAAACTCATGATGACATGACATGATGGATTATGACGATTCCTGATGAATTGATATGTGCAATCGTGCACTTTTATTTGATTTGAATTTTTAGGAGTTCCGATACAGTACAGCAGCTCTTGATTTGTCACTTAACTGTCTTAGCACTGTGCTCAAGTGCAAGAGATTCGGCAGAGCTAGGCCATTTAGTGACTCAACACTCTTGATTGGGTTGGAGTATATCGCCAATTGGACCACTTTGTAGTGACAGCCAGGGCTTATGATCTAAGATGGAAGCGACAAAACATTGTTTCTCTCATCTTATCTTGCAAATGAACAAGACTAGCGCAGCCAATAACAAGATGGGCACAAGGCTCTTGTCCGTCTTCGCCCCTGCAAAGGCAGGGTGATGCTATGGTCCCTATCACCATCCTGACTTTCCAGAGGCGAATCGAGACATGTTTGTTTTGCTTGTCAGAACAGCTGTTGCCATTGACAGCGTTCAACCGCAACGGCAGTCACATTGTTGGCTGCTTTGTGTAGCGCTGGCCAATCACAGTGCGCCACCACTTTAAACCAATGTGGCTCAATCCAAACAAAGGTTGCAAGGTGATGATGTGCCATCAAAGGTTGTGATTTTGACAAATAAAAAAGGGCATGCCAAAAGGAGAGGTGTACCGAGAAGGTTGACATCGAGAGCCATTTTCTTGTGTATCTGATCTTGTTGAGACTGGAGCTTGACATGACAACAATTGCGAATCAACGTCCAGCTCCAGACCTGCTGGGCATAAGGTTGGCAGGCGGTGTGGCGCTGCTGCATATTAAGAATCACTGCCGTCCCGCACCTTTCAACTCGAGAATCGGTTGTGACATCGGTTTGGCTGGGTCATGCAGTCTCGATTTTGCAACCAGAAGTGGAAGGCCATGTATCTGTATTGGGCATTGCCTGCATGACCTATCGAAGGTGTCCTCATTGGGGACTTCTTCGACACGTCATTGCATGCAGTTTCGATTTTGCGACAAGAAGCTGACAGCCAGCCATATTCTGGCATTGTACACGGGCATGCCACGTCGTATTGCCATCAGATCTTAATGGCAATCCTGCTGCACGTGGCTATAGCTCATGCAGTTTGGAGTTTAGAACAAGAAGGTTATCTCTAACTGCTGATGGTCCAGGAACCAGGAAGTTTGTGTGGAATGATGGTCCAGTTTGTGTGACCTGATTTCCCTCTTACTTACAGCCATGGGCTTTGGAACGTTCATGATCATATAAGCGATGGTATTGCAATGAATTGTCACTGTGATGGCCGACGGTGAGGGGTCGATTTGCAGTACAAACCCGGCAGATTGGGGCCACCTGTCACTTTATGCGATTATGACAACAAGGACAATGGGCAAAAGTGCCTTGTTGGTCTGTTGCTATGAATGATGACATCACTGTTCATCGGAGACTTTTTTTTGGCTGGGTCATGCAGTCTCGATTTTGCAACCAGAAGTGGAAGGCCATGTATCTGTATTGGGCATTGCCTGCATGACCTATCGAAGGTGTCCTCATCGGGGACTTCTTCGACACGTCATTGCATGCAGTTTCGATTTTGCGACAAGAAGCTGACAGCCAGCCATATTCTGGCATTGTACACGGGCATGCCACGTCGTATTGCCATCAGATCTTAATGGCAATCCTGCTGCACGTGGCTATAGCTCATGCAGTTTGGAGTTTAGAACAAGAAGGTTATCTTGGCTTTGCTTAGCGGAATTGAAAAATTCTTTTTTGGAATTTTTTCTTTGTCATTTTTATTGTGTTTTTTTTCCTCTCGTTTGTTGCTTTTAAACTTATTTTCATTTCTCGTTTGCTCTCGTAATTCTACTTCGTACCTTTACCTCACCTTCAATATACTTTCATAATAACCTTGTCCCACATCCACATTGTCCATCTTGGAAGAAACTGGGCAAATGGATATTGATTTCATAGTGCCATGTTTAAGAACAAGAATCTTGTTGACCAGATCATGGAAATATTTTCCAAGAGGAAAAAATAATTCAAAACCTCGTTTGACCTTTTGCTCTTGGCTCTTGAAACCTAGCTTGCCCCTTCAAGGTGAAGCTGTAACAGCTTCCCTTGCACCCAATCTTCAAGGCAAAGCTGCTCCGGCTTTCCTTGAAGGCTTGGCAATGACAGCTGAAGCCGACGGGGCTGTTGGGGCCAGGCGGAAATGGAGGAAATTGGCAGCAAAATGGCAGAGTAGCTTTCCTTTAGACACTTCTAATGTCAGCTTGGGGTCATGGCTAGACGAGCAAGACGAACCATGGGGAATCGGTTGCAAAGCTTGTCGGTCAGCAGGTTGCATGGGCAATCTTGCGCAATATTTAGTGACATCAGAAGCTGGCATTCAAAAGGAAAACTTTATGAAGCATCAGAAGCTTGTTTTGACTATGTGTCGGAGAAAGACCTTTGTAAAATGATAGGCAATAGTGTTCCTGTGCCACTGATAGGAGAAATCATGCAGGAAGCCATGTTTGCCGCAGGCTTGATCAGCGAGAAAAAACAATTCCTTGCTAGTCGGTTTCAGCTGGACTGGCTGCATCGGCCAGCTTGGCTGCTTCGGCCAAAGTCTAATTCATCGTCACGCTTGACATGGGGCCGCGTGAAAAAAAGGCGCTTCAAGGATCCGATTTTTTGACTGGCTTTGTTTTCCTGGCTTGACTGTCTTTGATATTTCACTTATACTTGTTACCAGAGCGAAGTTCCTTGTTCCTTAAAAAACTAGACATCATGTCAACGCCAAATGATGCTGTTTTTTAGGATCCTTTGGCTGCTTCGGCCAAATGATGCAGGGCTGTCCCCCAAAAAAATATGCACAGGAATGTCTGAGACATTTATCTCTGGAAATGTAGAAAGTGTCGTCGTCATTCGATTTTTTTTCTCCTTCGGTATTTTTGAAATTCGCCATTCGACTGGTCGTCGTTAAGGATTCGGCAGTTTGAAGTTTGAACATTTTTGAAAATTTCAAAAAACTCGTTCAGAAAATTCAAACCAATAATTCAAAGCAATCCTCGGAGACACAAACATGAACTGAACAATGCTTTATACGAAGCTTGAAATATAAATCTGTTCGAAAAAAAATTCCGTTCGGCAGAACGAACCCTCAAAAACGAAATTTTGTAATTCGCTGCTGTCCTTGAAAATTCGGAAAAAAAATCCGTTCGGCAGAACGAACCCTCAAAAACGTAATTTTGTAATTCGCTGCTGTCCTTGAATTTCGGAAAAAAAATCCGTTGAGCAGAACGAACCCTCAAAAACGTAATTTTGCAATTCGCTGCTGTCCTTGAATTTACAAAAACGGTGGTGTAAGGAGAGGACTGTTAGTCCTCTCCTTAAATGCCGCGCTGCTGTCAGTGAGCTGTGTAAGAAGAGGGCTGTGAGAGGACTATTGAAAAAAATCCTTAAAGCAAAACAGCATTTTTCAAATAGTCCTCTCACAGCCCTCTCCTTACACACTTCGCTGCTGTCAGTGCGGCATCTAAGGAGAGGACTGTTAGCCCTCTCCTTAGAAGCCTCACTCAAGTCGTTTCTCGTTGTTTTCGGCTCACAGGCTACACAGTGTGTAAAGGTAATAAGCTGTTTCGGCTTAAACCTTGAAACGTCCCAGGCTGACTTGGCCTGCTATCACAGGCTGTTTCTGCCTGGAATATACCTCACAGACTGGTTCGGTCTGGGGGTATGCCAAACCCTATGGAGTCAGGGTGGGCGCCCATGCTTTGTATCGACTGCGGTGGCGTCTTATAACCAAGTATGGGAGTTTCAAGTACGAAGGCGAGGACATCTACAAGGCGACGATGGAAGGAGCATGGGCTTTCCTGCTTTTGTGGCAGGCTGCATATGGCGAAGATGCGGTGAAAATCATTTCAAAGGTGAATTGGTTTACTCAAAAAGAGAAGCCATTCCACTCGGCCAGCCCGCAGAATTCGAATGCGACTCCGAAGCCCAAGGCCAAAACCAAAATCCAAAGGAAAAACACAAGCAAAAGGAAAGGCAAAAGGACAGAAAAGGAAGGCCGCTGAAATGGACCAGGAGGACGCGGGCGGCTGCGAAGACAAGGATGCCGACGAGGACCAAGAGGAGCAGGAGCAGGAAGAAGAAGACATTTGGGATCCACTGAATGACGGCGAAGAAAACATTGGCTGACACGGCCAAGATTTCAAAATCACTGGCTGACGCGGCCAAGAGTTCCGTCATGGCTGACACGGCCATGGGTTGCCGAAATAAAAAGGTTTCCTGCATGTGCTTCGCTTCAGCAGCTACCTCACGCATGCATGCACGCGCACACACACAGACGACAATCACACGCAAGAAGCAAAAGGGTCAAATCTGGGATTTCCCCAGCCGTGTTTGGACTAAAGCAAAATAACATATAACCGTTTGTCAGTCGTCATGTTGGCCATGCCAGCCCCAAAGCAAAAGAAGCCAGCAGCTCCTGTCCTTACAAAAACGATGAAGCCGATGCGCCAAATCCAGAACCATTTGTTGACTAAAATGCCACCCCTTTTGCTCATGAACAAATACAACTATTTGAAGAAGTGTCGATCGAGAAAGGTTTGGAAGTTGGCTTTCAAGCTCGCCAAGAGATGATCCAGCGCAAAGGCATGTGGTGGTTTACTGAAAATAACGACGTCCAAACATCAGAGGTTTGCCCTAAAGGCTGCCTCGGCCTCAGGGTCCAACGGCTTGGCCAAATTTAGCTGCACTGCCTCGGCCAAAGAATTTAAAAATTGATTAGCTAAAGTTCCAGACATGGAACCTGTGCTTGGGTTGAAAAAAGCAGCGGCGCCAGACCTAGAAGACTTATTTTGGAATCTCGTGCAAACTTGTGCCTTTTCTCGTTGAAACCTGACTTGGGATAAAGTTACATGACGATATGCAATAATAATCGGGTTAAAATCACCAAGTCACCTGGCTAGCTGGTTCAGTCATCATCAACATTTTAAATCGAAATAACTTAGAATTCTGTTTTCCCACCATTGTCATATGGAACCAATTATGATACAGATATTTTGGAAACTCGTTACGAAGCAAACAAGTTATTTTCTCGTACAGGTCTGCAAGGGACAAAAAAAATCCTCAAAAGAATTTTTCAATTCTGCTAAGCGGAACTAAGTTATCTCTAACTGCTGATGGTCCAGGAACCAGAAAGTTTGTGTGGAATGATGGTCCAGTTTGTGTGACCTGATTTCCCTTTTACTTATTATTATTAAGTAAAAGGGAAACCAGGTCACACAAACTGGACCATCCTTTGGAACGTTCATTTTCCGTCTCCGCATGCCCTGAAAGACCAGGTGAGTTTTTTGAAAGTTTTGTTGTTAGAAATTGTGGAGACAGAGTTTCTGTCTCCACAATTTCTGACAGAATCAGGGAGGCATTGAGTGAGGGAATTGCAAGAGAGGCATTCAGACATCTGCTGGACCAGAACTCCATTGACAAAGACTTTGACCAAAGCCTGACTCCAGTCCCAGCAGCTGAGTCAGTCTGTCAGTACAAGCTGATTTGATTGGCCTGATCCAAGACTGGTATTAAATACCATCTGAGCAAGTGTGTGCTGATCGACTGTGAGTATGTCAGTAAGTAAATGCACCGTATTTAATTTAATTGATTGTTGCTTACTAGCAATTCAATTCAAGACTGCGTATCATCTGATTGATTTGACAAGTAATTGTTCCCAGACTATGCCAGTTCAAGTGAAGATTCGAAATTTTAATTCATTTAATTCAGTGCCGATGCTGCCAACTGGCCACCGAGTTGAAAAGTTTGCTGATATTCTTTGCCTGCAAGAGTCAGGGACATTCATTTCAGACTCTCACATTTGAGAAATCGGTTTCAGTTGTCTGAAAGTGTTCATTCATTGGCTCAACTCATCATCAGTAGCAGTCAGCAGAAATTGCTGCTGGAGTTTATAACTTGCTGACTTTTCACAGCGCTCCAGGAAGTGCTTTTCCAATCCCAATGTCGGTCGTTCAGCGTTCCAAGAAAGCCCGATTGACTCATCAGCAGCAGATGGCGTTATCTTCGATGTGCCAGCCTGGTATGAATCCTATGGCCATGATGAATCCGATGACGATGATGAATCCCGCCATGGCGGCCATGTTTCAGCAGATGTCGAACCCCTCAGCCCCATCTGGATTGACGATCAATCTGCCAGCTCATCACACAGATGATGCTCTCGAAGGAGGAGAAGAGCCAGGTGAAGATGGCGGTGAGGATGAGGAACATGGGGAAGATGTGCATCAGGCCGTTTTGACAAATGAGAGTCAGAGGGCAGCAGTGACTCCAAAGAAGTCAGCGCCACCAGTGAGATCAATGTCGTCAAACCGGACAGCAGGACCCTTTCCACAGTCTCAGACAAAGGAGCCCCAGGAGGCGGAGGAGACTTCTGATGTCATCAATGAAGCAGTGTCCCGGGTCATGGCCACCAGGAACGCGCTTTTCAAGGCTACAAAGGGAGAGATGCCGATCCCGCGGAGCATCAAGTTCTTAGGTGCAATGCCGAAGGCGCGCTCTCATGATAAAAATGTATGACACAGCTCATTCTGATTCTGTGAGGATACATGTTGCCAAAATTGTTTGATATGATTGCCCGATTGTGTGGCAATCATATCACACAATTTTGGACAATCATGCCACACAATCACCAATTTGAGATTATCATCCACCATGACTTCAGTCAGTAAAAACAAAAGTGTCAATTCCTGTCAGGTGAGGCTATCTCAGGCCATTGAGGCATGCGACCCTGACCTGAATGCCACAGCCACATCAAGTCTGACTGAAGACGGGTTGCGCCGAGTGCTCTGGTGTTTGACAAGGCAAAGACCACTTGTGCTGATGAGTGCTCTTCAGGTGACACTCTACAACGAACTGTTCGCCAGATTGCTTGTCCGTCATCAGCAACTTGTGCGTCGGACCGTGAATTCCCAGGCAGAACTTGTTGACTCACTTGTTGGACGACAATGCAAGGTTCTGAAGAATGAAACTGAATTGGTTGACAGTCTTGTCAAGCAGCTCACTGACTCTTGGGGTTTTGATCAGGGGTGGCTCGATGAACTCCATGCGATTCAGAAGAGACATGCAGAAGCTAAGACAAAATCCAGGGCAAAGGCAATCGGAGCACCTGCTGCAATGCCTGAACTTTTGCAGGCCAGACCATTGATGCAGGCATTCGCCAAGGCTGGGGCACCTGCACCTCGTGCTGGAGTGCTGAGGCAGCCTCCCACGGCAGCGCCAGCACCTGCGGCGGCAGCGCCAGCACCTGCGGCAGCGCCAGCAGCGCCAGCACCTGAGCCTGAGTCGTTAAGGCCTTCAGTGACTTCAGATCCACCAGTGCCTGATGACAATGCCGCAGTGACTGCTGATGCCAGCCAGCATGTGGAGAGTCGTCATGTGGAGAATCAGTCTGTGTCTGAGCCTGGAGAAGCCTGTGAGGACTGATATTTTAAAAACAATTCTGTCTTTTGAAATCTTCGGGAGTACTGCCATTGTTGCATTTGGTTTTGCTTTGGGCAGGCAAGTTTCCATTCTCATCATTTCATGTTGGGCTGGGTTTGAGGGAATGTTTGTCAGGATCTAGGCCATGTTGACGCTCTGAATGGAACAGCAAATGTCCAGCCAGAAGACAGTGATTTGCCTCAGTGCTGCATTTGCCAGAAGATCATGAATCACCGCACTGAAGAGCTGATGGCGCTGGAGTGCTCCCATGTCTTCCATGTTACTTGCATCACTGAGTGTTGGACGAAACTCGGCAAGCCACGGTGGTGCCCATACAAGTGCACGGAGAACGTAAGCAATGTAGAGGACGATGACATTGACATGGGCAATGATTCAGCAGTTGGCGCTGCTGCTGAGCGATTCCCGGAGGCTTTTGAAATCATCATGTAATGTAATAAGAGCTGAGCAGATCAGATAGACACACGACATGTGATTGAGACACTTGACAGGTGTTGGTTACATTGCATGTATCACTAATTGAAGTTCCAAATGAGATGTTACTATCACATTGAAAGTTCGGTTTGCTTAGTATCTTTTTGTCCAATCTCTCATGTGTCTGTGTCATTTTGCTTCAGTGTCTGGGCCTTTTGATGTAAAGAGCCCTGTGTGGTCTGATGGCAGGCCTGTGTGTGTCCTGATGCCTTTGTCACACTACTGGTGTGATGCACCAATGGCGCTGTGCGTGCTGATTTACTGATGTATGTAATGATGCACCAGCAGTCATTATGATGCTACTTAGCAGTAAGTATCTGAATACTTGTGCAATTTTTGTCGCCCGGTTTACTCTTTCACTCACATCAGGGTTCCCTCACTCACAGGCAAAAAAGTCAGCGCCTAGCAGGGGAGCCGGCAATCATGATGTTCAATGTCATTCCCTGTATCGCAGTCGGTCTGGAAATAACACATTCATTGAATTCATTCATTCATTCATTCATTCATTCATTCATTCACTCATTCATTCATTCACTCATTCATTCATTCATTCATTCATTCATTCATTCATTCATTCATTCATTGTTTTTCTTGCAACATAGATTCCAGCACAAAGTGACAGCAATTTTGTGCACCAACATTTACACATTAGATTATTGAAACATAGTCTTCGATTATTGAAACATTGATTTGATAAAATACTGTCATGTTTGATGTGCATTTTCATGTTTATTTATTAATGGTGAAAAATATGATCAGGTGAAGAAAGATCGCAAAACAAAGGGGTGGGTTCATCACAATTTTTGTAACATCTAGAAAATGTGGTCACTTGTTGATCACATATTTTTAGGTTTTTTTCTCAAAATTTGTGATGCATCCACCAGATTTTTTGCCAAAAATAGCAAACAAATGATTATTTTTGGCCAGCAATTATCCTCAAATCACATTGAATGTGTGCATTTTTTTGCAAGTTGATGCAAAAAAAATTACCCTATCAACTGACTTATTTTTCTCATTTTCCTTTACTTTTTTTTTAGATCACATATTTTTAGGTTTTTTTGTCAAAATTTTGTGATGCATCCAGATTTTTTTGTCATAATTTAGCAAAAAAATGATTATTTTGGCCTGGCAATTGTCCTCAAATTACATTGAATGTGTGCAGATTTTTGCAAGTTGATGCAAAAAAAAGCCCTATCAACTGACTTTTTTTTCTCATGTTCTTTTACTTTTTCCTTATTTTGCATCATTTTTTCTTATTTTTTCTTATTTTTTCTTATTTTTTCTTATGGGTAAAAAAACTGTAAAATAATAAGAAAAAATAAGACAAAATAAGAAAAAATAAGAAAAAATAAGAAAAAATAAGATGGGTTGGCTGAGCAAAAATAAGAAAGAATAAGAAAAAATAAGAAAACATAAGAAAAATAAGATGGGTTGGCCGATCAAAAATGAGAAAAAATAAGAAAAAATAAGATGGTGACACGGTGCCATAACAAAGGAGTTTTGACCCATTCTGCAAAAATTTTGACGAGCCGAAGATGAGTCAACAGTGAGTGTGCAGCAAACATTGGTGCGTTCCTTTTCTTGAATGGGGTCGAAGCCAGAGGGGGTCTAGCCAGGAAAGGTTTTTTGTTCATGGAAAAAGGTGAGTCAAGAGAGTGAGTGGCAAATTTGCAATTGCTGATCCTTTTTTTGAAGGGGGTTAGAAGCCAGGGGGGTCCAGCTAGGTGACTTTTTACTTTTCGATGAAGCTGAAGGTCTCTCGAAACAAGCCCATACTAAACTAGTCTGTTTGTGATGGTGAAATCCAAAACCCTAAAACTAGTACGGTGACAAAAGGGCAGCGCTAAGCCGCTACCATGTAACGTAGGCCCCGAAGGGCCAAATTTTGTCTACTAGTTTAAGTTAAGTCGTATGGTAAACCCTAATAAATATAATATATTATAGTAAGTGAAAAAAGGGCAGCGCTACCGCGTAGGCCCCCAAGGGCCACATAGTAGTATTGTCTAGACTATGTTTCAATGCTAAACCCTAAACTAGTAAGTGAAAAAAGGGCAGCGCTACCGCGTAGGCCCCCAAGGGCCACATAGTAGTATTGACTAGACTAGGTTTCAATGCTAAACCCTAAACTAGTAAGTGAAAAAAGGGCAGCGCTACCGTGTAGGCCCCCAAGGGCCACATAGTAGTATTGTCTAGACTATGTTTCAATGCTAAACCCTAAACTAGTAAGTGAAAAAAGGGCAGCGCTACCGCGTAGGCCCCCAAGGGCCACATAGTAGTATTGACTAGACTAGGTTTCAATGCTAAACCCTAAACTAGTAAGTGAAAAAAGGGCAGCGCTACCGCGTAGGCCCCCAAGGGCCACAAAAGAATCGGCAATTTTGTCTACTATGTTATGTGTCAGTGCTAAACTAGTAAGTTAAAAAAGGGCAGCGCTACCGCGTAGGCCCCGAAGGGCCACAAGTATCAGAAACAGGGCAATTTTGTATATTAATAAATTACTCATATATTATGTTTCAATGCTAAACCCTAAACTAGTCAGTGAAAAAAGGGCAGCGCTACTGCGTAGGCCCCGAAGGGCCCCAAAAGAAACAGGATAGTGTATGTTACAATCCTATTCAAACCCTACTAAACTAGTTAGTCAGTGAACAAATGGCAGCACTAGGCATTTGTTTTTTCTGCCCGGGGCTCACTGTAAATGTAACTGTAGCTGAAAACTTACTTAGTACAGTAAGTAACTATTATTTCAGTAGGGAAGTTTCTATTTATTATGGTGTGTGCAGTAACACAGCAGTTAAATTAAAGTTAAAGACTCTTGAAAGGACCAAGGATGTAAGAATTAAGTTCCAGGATACCAGCAACACAAAGCTTAGTAAAGATAACAACATTACTTTGAGTGTAGGCCAGAACAAGATTTATTTAATCTAGTTAATAATCAAACAAATAGTTTCAAAAGTGTATATTAAATATATTAATCAAGTTCGATCAAATCCAATTAATACCCAGCTTGTTACATTTACTAAAGTGCTAGATTAAACTTAACTTTGAATAACTGAAATAGCAATGATCATTCAATTTGCATTGCATCACTTAATTAAATTGAACTCTCAATGCAGAACCCTGGACACTAAGACACGTTGCGTATCCCCTTTTGATTACTTTGACAAAGTGGATGTATTTATTGTTTTTTTGGGAAGTAAATGCGCACATGTATGTGTTTGTTCTGTTGGCAGTTGGGTTTTGCCCCTTAGCTTGAGACCTGTACTGTAAGTCAGCCAGAGAGCAAGAGAGTGTAGTAATAGTAGTAATGAGCCCCCCTCCCTTCCCGCCTGGGACCTGTAGGTTGGCTGAAAGAGATTTTGACAAAAGCCCTCAACAAACCAAAACCCCCACACTTCACACTCACTACTAAATTAAACCCGGTGAACTCCCTCATCCCTGAACCCTGAAACCTCTTAACCCCTTTTGAAACCCTAAATCTCTCAGGGACCCTGTACCTTTAATATTTAAACGTTATGTTTGCAACCTGCAGTAACAGACATAAGACATACTATTCAATTTCGACATTATTTAGTAAACTCATGAGAGTGGTGGTAATTTTTTGTTGTCCCTTGCTTTCTAATAATATATTTTTTTAAAGTTGGCTTGACACTATGTTTGTCTAGCTGAATAGCACAATGAACATTGCTGTTCACCTTCTTGAGACATACCTGGAAACTCCAATAATAAATACCCTTTTATTTTTGCCCTTAAAAAGGCGACTTTGCTGGGTCAAAGGCGCCTTTTTGGGCCTGCGGGCGTTTTTTGATGTATGCTGGCAAATTTGCCTCGCATGGTTTTAACGATATTTTTTACTTTCGGAGCCGGCGTGATTACCCACAATTCCCGCGTAATTGCCCGCAAATCCGGTGTAATTGCCCCTAATTCCGGCGTAAATTTTCATAGGTCAGCTTTGACAAGTTTAAGTTTGAAGAAATGAAGCAGGTATGTCCGGCGGTTATTTTTGGCATTCCGCTGGCGTTTTTGGAGCAATCCGGCGATTCAATTTTACCAGCTTCCAGCGTAAATATCAAGCCAAACTTGTCCTCCGGCATGTTTTTTTGCCAAAAGAGTTTCTAGGTATGTTTTGTCTTATTATAATAAATTATTATTCTTGTTTGCAGACTCAAAGCTGAAGCACACAAATAATTGCATGCATATATGTATCTTGGAGACAAGCGAATCGATTATAAACAAGATTGTGATTGATTGATACGTGTAACATTGTACTTACCAAAGCCATCCGCACATTGACCCAGTCAGCCATGGCAGTACGACAGCGCTCAAGGAGCAGATGTGCATGGACCACAGATGGCAGGCAGTGTGCACACAGTGACAACAAGATCAATCAATTGTTCGATCAGTGGAGTGCTGCCACTGATTTGAGCAGTCCTGAGATTTGTGCTTGGGATAAGTTTCCAACTATTCATGATTCGAAAAGGATATGTGCCAAACACTTGGCATGGCTGAACGATCAGATCAAAAAGTTCTTGCTCTATGATGCACTGTATTTTGATTCACAATGTGCAAAGTCGTGGAAACCTATGCTTCAGCTAACGTTTCCTTGGATGGAATGGATGCAAATTCATGACATGTTGTTCGCTCTAGTTTGCCGAACCTTGCACAACCGGCATATGGGAACTTGTTCCCTTGATTACATCGAGTATTTCTCAGGTCAAGCTGAACTGTCCAAATCGGGGATTAGATTTGGTCTTGAAGGCAGAAGCTTTGACTACATTTACACCTCAGAACATGATGCGTTGTCAAGACGCGGCTTGCGGCTTTTTTTAGCAGCCTTGGCAGGGACAAAGCCTCTTTCATTGACATGGTTTGGCACTGTGTGTTCGAGTTTCACAGTGTTGTGCCGTGCTCAGAGTTTGCGGCAAGAGTCAAACGGCTACGAAGGTGATACAAATCGTGCATTTGTACAGATTGGAAATGGGCTTGCCGCTGTGAGTGCTTTGCTTTACTTGCTCACTGCCCTCATGGGTAACATTCCAGCACTTGAGCAACCACTGAACTCCTGCATGCCGCTGTACTCAGTGGTGAATGCTGTTTTGACATTCTGCGAGACCTACAGAGTCACAACATACCATGGATCTTTCGGTGCAGAGACAGTGAAGCCACTGCAGATTCTGAGTCCATCGGCCAGGATTCATTCATTGATTCGCTCGAAGCCGTCTTTTTTGGCACCTTCTGATGATTCCTCTTTGGTCACTCGAGATGATTCTGGATCATTCACAGGGCAAAAACAGCAACTCACACAAAGCCAAGCTTACACCAGAGAATTTGGTGAAGCTGTCATCTCTGCTTTTTTTGGCTGACTCAGTCTGTGTTAGCGAGAAGTCTGAAGTGAAAATTCTGATCCATGCATTATTATCAGTAAAACGGTGCTCACTGATTTTACGTTGCTCACTCACTGTCACTCATTGATTGATTGATTCGCTATTACAGCTTTAATTAATACTGGTCAGCTTGGCAATTAATTAATGTGTGTGCTGATCTCCCTTTTTTGTCATTTGTGGAGCGATGCACCATGCATCGATCAAAACTTATGTGCTGAGCGACTCAACAGTCCGTGATGCACCTCAATTTGACGCTGAGCTGTGTCAAACAAAACATAGTTGCCAGTGCTCTCATTCTCAGTCAGAGCAAGTTTCTGAATTGTCACTGCCAAGCAATTGTTAATTAAATTATATATATATATATTTGGCTTTGTGTGTGTATTGCAACAAGAAGTGCCTGCCTTGCACCATTTCAAGTGTCAATTTCGCTTTCCAACGACGAGCTCAAGTGAAGTTTGCGATGACGTACAGGTCAGTTCACAGAGTCAGTCAACAATTTGCAGGGTCCATAGTAGTTAGACCGACTGACTGGAAATGAATTGACATTGCATTACTGAATCACTGAACAGTTTTAGTTTGACGCTATCAGTGATATCAGTTTGACATGATTTGATACAACAGTATCATACATGCCATGTGTTCTGAGGTGGAACTTTAGCTGCTGACTCGCTGTCACTGATGGATTGGAATCAGATCCAGCGCAATGAACAAATCATATGCGGCCACTGCACTTATTATAATACTGTTGATTCTTATCAATCTGGGTCAGGCAGGTCTGTCACTGTCATTTGCCAGAAGCTTTGGTATGTATTTCGTGAACTGACAATGGCACTGTCAAATGTTTTTCTGCTTGCTTTGAATGTGTGGAATTGACTTGGCTCAAAGACTTATTATTGTTATTTTGATTTGAGACGATATGTCTGATGGGCCTTACAGCAACACTGGAAACAACAACTTTTAGAGATTCTGATCTTGAAACAGTTCTGATTACAATATTAATTAATATCTATCACTGAATCTGAACTCGAAACAATGACTACATTTTAAATTGTGAATGCTTCGTTGACAACAACGTCAGTGTCACTGAGATCAGATCAAATTCCTTTCACTGACTCAGCTCTTATTTAGTTGATTGATTATTCATTCGGAATTCAGCTGTGCTCAACTAAGTCAAGCTGTCAGCCAAAAGAAGACGTCAAGTGATCACCTGTGACTTGATTGCCGGATTGTCTGGCATAATAGTCCGCTATCACTTGTTGTTTTGGTTGCTGAATATTGGCCCTGACTGGCTGAAGCTGCCTGACATTGACTGCCTGCAGCCTGACTCTTAACTTTGACCTGTCAATTATTCAAATGTTTATCATCACAGGATTAAATTCTTATTTTGTTTTGTTTTGATTTGCATTCTATTATTATATTACAGCCTTTGCAGCTGTTACATACATTGTACATCTCGATAACAATGCTATGACTGTGTATGCGGACTGACTGACTGACCTCACAGCTCAGGACAGTCAGTGTCAGCAGTCAGTATGGAGGATGCCCAGGAAGTGCCTGCGGACGATGCATTCTTAGCCCAAGCTCCAGGAACCCCTGTCCTGCCATTGGTGAACAATCCAGGACTGGCTAACCTCACATTAGACAACGAGGATGGCATTTTTTTGTCCAAGAGTTGCCAGGTATTGACCAATGATGATGGTCAAACAATTGTACTCTGGACTCTCAAGTACTGCTATGACCAATTTGTAAACTTAGGTGAACAGCGCAAACTGAACAAGTGGTGCAAAAGCCTTCGAGATACAGTCATTAATAGTGGCTTGTGGCCTTCTTTCGATTCTGGTGTTGATTTCAGATTGCGAACTGATGCCAGTGACCAAGATTCAATGGCGTCGACAAAGGCACTGTTGTCATTTTTCTTTCTTTATTCCAAGGCATCTGCAACTGGTGGTAGAAATAAGGACATGCAAACGCATGTCATCAAGAGGGTTGAAAAACTGTGCGAACGGGCTGTCAGTGTGGATGTTCAGGATTTCCTGGACTTGGTTGGTGTGAACGAATCATTTTTGGAGATGACGCCGCCTTTGACAGGCCGTATTTCTGTTAGCCGAGGTGGCCGTATCATTGGCCTGTTGGACAAGTTGTCGAATCTTCATTCTACAAGTGCTGATGCTTGGAAGACTGTTTGGAAGTCAATGCATGAAAATGACATTCTTTGGTCTGAACTCGAAGCTGAAGTTTCTCTGAGAGACTTGACAATGTTTGTATTACAGGCAGACAATTTCAAGCGGGCCCATGCTACAAAAACATGGTCCCCACAGCGACCAACTGGACAAGCATTGACAGCAATGGTCCGATCATTGATTGTTTTTTTGTCAAACCGACTTGAAGTGTCTTTGCGCGTTTACCAGCAGACTCATGACACAGACCGAGCTGCGCCGGCAAGACATTTCAGAAGGCAAGATGGCACAAAACGGACCAGCATGTCATTGGATGCAATTTGGGAGACATTGAATGCTGATGATAGTGGTGTCTCAGCTAGAGACTCTCTGAAAGTTCAAAAGAATCCCAGGCTGTCAAACAGTGGTGGTTCGTCAGAGAGCAGCATCGACTTCTGGATCCGTAAGGTCGCCCAAATGCATGATGATCAAGTGAATCTGAGTTTGGTTGGTGCATATCACTTCAACATGGTCAGCGATGCTTCAACACATGCTGGTGGCAAGAATATTCTGGTCTCGTTGCTTTGGACGCACGAAAATGCGACTGCATTGTTTGCCAATTTGCAAATGACCTTGCCTGGCAAAGAAATTGCCCCAGATGAATGGAATTTGGAATCGTTAGTCGAGGCCCTGGCCAAGGAGAGGTTGACTCAAGAGAATGAATTCTAAATCAATAGTTACTACTTATCATCACTAATTGTTGAGCTGACCTTGAGAAAATTGTTATTTTACAATGCCAGTGGCCAGCCATTTGACGACCCATGCCAGGAGCGCAGACTTGTGAGACTATCTTCTCTTCGTCTGAACCTGGCAACAAAGGGCCGGGTTCCAAGCCTGGATTTTTTCAAACCTCCTGAAGGACTCATCCTCCGACAGATTCAGCCCAATGAAGAAAGGGTTGTCTTTATGTCAAATGAGGGCCGCAAGCTGCAAGCAGGTTTTGAGCAAAAGCAACAGTTCCTCATGGTTGGTGATTCTGAGGAGGCTCAGGTCCCTGAACCGCAAGTGCAAATGTGCCTTCCTGGCTCAGCGAACTGGTGGTCCACTGTCCCAATGTTGGTGTTGCAAATGGATCAAGGGAGCCCAGGCTGTGCAGGAAGTGCGTGACCTGGACTTGAATTTATTTAGTGGCACTTGATTGAAGTTTTTTTTTGGTAAACCTTGTCATTATTATCTTTGCGCCTCGACAGTGCCATGACCCCTTTTTCATTAAATGAATAATTCTCCGGATTCATTGTGATTTGATTCATTTATTATGAACTGTGAATGTGTGAGATGATTGTCCATTAGTGTGACATGATTCTCCGATTTCATTGTGATTTCATTCATTGATTATGCATTGTGAATGTGTGAGATGATTCTCCATGAGTGTGACATGATTCTTCAATGTCATTGTGATTTGATTCATTGATTATGCATTGTGAATGTGTGAGATGATTGTCCATCAGTGTGACAATGATTCTCCAAGATGCGTGATTGAGGTTTGCCATTCACAAATTGGGGCGTTTGATTCATGTCCGGTGGGACATTTTTCACAGGGCAGTCAATGATGTCAAGGGCGCTCTGGCAGATTCAGGAAGCCTTTTTTTGTCCGCTCAAATGCATTCGACGTATTTGTGGGCTCTTCAATACCGTCCTTTTGGAAGTGGAGGTTTCATGGAGGAAAAGAAACGGATGATGGATCATTTCATGGCTTTGCAAACCGAAGACTACGGACCGTTTATCGAACAGCTGCAGCTCTTCAAATTGGACTTGGGACTTCCTGAGCACACATCGCCGCAAGAGGTTTTTGACGCAATCTGCGAGCTTCCAGGTTTTATCACACAAGGAACGCTTCCAAAATTGTCTCGGTGGTTTTCATGGAATCAAAGTTGTGAAGAACAGGTCCCTGAATTCAGAGTGTTGAGGATGGTACTGAAACACTGGCTGGGCCCTGCGGCAGACAAACTTGACCCCAATGATGCTGTTTACAATCGAGAGTTGAAGATTGGAGTCAAAGCGACACAGAAGTCGGCTGGTACAAAAGAAAATTTGAGGTCTGAGTTCAGCCGATTGAAGCAAAACCTTGGCGGTGGATTGAAGTTGGCATACTATCTCGTGAGTGACCGGCTGCTGCACACTGTGCGACTCATTGCTGCAGCAACCAGGCCAACTTGGACTTGGTATGCGGACACAGTCAAGTCAGTGAAATCTGCTGAAGACACAGTGAAGCAAACCACAGAACTTCAGAAGTCATGGGCGTCAGACAATCACTTGGTTCAAACTGCGGCAGTGCTGACAGCGCGCAGCCCAGAAGTTGTCAGTTTATTTGAAGACCCAGAACTTTCGAGATTCAAAGACTCAGGTGACAAATTGTTCAAGCTTGTCTCCAACTTGTTGAAGCGCCGGGCCTGGTCATTTGCCAAGCAGTATACTGCCCCTCCGGACTGTTATTCTGCAATCTTGGGTGGCTCAGTCGCCGAAGCTCAGGCCAGCCATGCTTGTGTCACAGTCATCATTGATATCAAATCAGTTAATTATTAATGACAAACTGATGCTGAATCACAGTCACAGTCATTTAGCCAAAGACTAATGAATGCAACTGTTTTTTTCATCACCACTAAGTTCGGAGTTCATTTCACAGGAAGCGGTGGCAATGCTACACCAAGACTTTGAATGGCTACTTCGCTTGGAAGAAGAAGCAGCTTTGATGGCGCAAAGGAAGGTTAAGGTCGAGTTGCTTGAGGACTTGTCAATTTTGATTAGTCCATGCATCCGCTTACTTTTCTTGGCGTTCGAGGAGAATTCATTTCACAGAAATTCCCCAGGAGGCTTGCATGTGCTGAAAGGGCTTTTGAAGGTCCTACCTGATTCCAAAATTGTAGAGGACGCACATGGAGTTTTGAGGCTGGCAAACAAAAAGTTCAAAAACAGGCGGATGACATACAGTATGATGCAACACACACTGACACGCAGCAACGTCTTTGACTCACGCAATATTGACAACAAAGCCAAAGTCACCAAGGATTCGTTTATGCGGGATTATCGCGCAGCTTCCGGCAACACCAGGAAAAAGTGACTGGTCTTAAAATTGCAATGTTTATTTAATTAAGATTGATTGGACTCACAGCCACAGTTGTTTTTATAAATCGCATTTTGTCCTTTTCAAGCCAGAGAGAGAGATATTAATAAATAGATAATTAATTAATTTGAATAATTTGGCATCACTTCAAGGCGATACCTTGCCTCGGTTCACAAGCTGTCTGAAGAATGGGGCGGCATCTTGAAGAGAAAGACTTGGCGAACAGTCAATGATGGCATGATTCAAAAGGGCGCTGCTGCGTGGCAATTTTTCAGGTACTACTTCAAAAACAAATTGGCTCGCATTCAGGTCAGGCTGGCCTATGGAAAGTTTGGTCAAATGGCCATTTCCATGACAATCTTGCGGAACACATCCACTGGATTTTCCCATGTCGTCCGGACAGGGTCTACTTCTGTTTGGACGCAGACGATGACACTGCAGCTGCTGAGTTTCATTTTTTTGAACAGCCGGAGTCCTGGGAAGTGGTCATGAATTACGAGTTACTATTTCATGACTCACAAGTCATCCTGGATTGCCCGTTGCACGAGTCAGAGTCGCTACTCAAGTTTTTTTTGCGTGAACCGTCTCGAATCAAACAACTTTCCCGGACTGATTTGGAGACGATCTCTGAAAAGTTTTTCATGCCTCCGTGTCACGGCGACCGTGATCAACTTCGACAGTTACCACAGAAAGATTTGTTGGCAAGTGTCATTGACTTCGCCTCAAATGGTGATGCCGATTACATTGAGCAAGTGCATGAGTCACTGAAGCAGAATAAATCATCTGCCGCTGCGAAGGCCCAGGATGACGAGAATGAGTTATTTGGTGGAGCATTGGACGAACTGGTGTTGCTGGACCTCCCAGCTGAAGAGCGTCGAGATTTCGATGAGGTGGCAAAAGCCATTGAGAAAAAGGTCAAAGCTGACTGGAACTTGATGATTGTTGCAAAGGAGGCCAAGGGGAAAGTGAAAGCAAAGGCAAAAGCCAAGTCAAAAGCCAAAGCCAAGGCAAAGGCCAAGGCAAAATCCATGGCAAAACCTGTCCGGCAAGCTGCCAGAGGAGTCTTCAATTCCCGAAAACGAAGGCGGCAAGCCATTGCTCCAATCGAAGATGCTACTAACTGTGATTTGTAAACTGTTAGTTTTTGTTTAGTAGGCGTCTTAAGTCTTACTGATGACAATTTTTGATTCAGTTAGTTTAAATAGAATTAATTATTCTTTACAACAATCAACTAGTAACTAGTAAGTTAAGTATTCACTTTAATCTCAACCGCTGAGGCGGCCAGAGTCAAAGAGCCTGAACCTACTATTGGTGGCGATGAGCGAGTGCATGGGCATGATGATGCTGCTGCTAGTGGTGATGCCAGTGACCATCGCCGTCCAGAGGACAAGTCTGCTGATGATTTTGAAGTGCCCCCGGATGACACTGCCATGGACTGTTGCGCAGGTCTGCAGACGCTTCCGCCGTCACCAGTGCCAGTGCCAAAGTTGCGAGAGTGGAAGTGGAGAAGCCCAGCCAAGAGACAAGCTACTCTTGCTGCGTCATCATCATCATGCTCTCGTCCTACTGAGCCAATTGAAGAAGTGCACACTGACACAGCCATTGTCGCAATCGAATCGGAAACTGATTCAGTTCCAGCAGAAGCTGTTGAAAACCCGATGGTACCTGCATCTGAGCTTGCCAATCCAGTGCCACTCCAGCCTGCAGTACCTGATTTGGAACCTCCTGCTGAAGTCGCTGCAGCAGCGGCGGGCGTGGATCTTGTAGTGCCCAAGGCCAAGGTTTCCAGTCCAGTAATTATTTACGTTTTTCTTGCTGGTGTGCTCGCCTATATATTATATGTTTTATTGATTTTTGTTTTTTGATAACTATATATTTTGGCTAGTTTCGGAATTAACAATTACAATTTCAATGTATTCAGGGACCTGGCAAACTTTTCAATTCAAACAATGATGCAGCTTAAAAATTATTCCCCAGGCCATTTTCAATTCAGATTTGAGTCAGTCAGTCAGTCAGTGCCATGATGATAATGTGAATGCTTGATTTCAATTTGGATCAATTGCCATTGTTGGACTCGGATTGAATTGACCCTTCACTGAGTTAACTGAGTCGTTTGTCAGGCAGCGCCCAAGGCTGCAGCAGAACGACCTTGGCCTTGCCATCAGCGAAATTCCATCAACCAATGGACTGACGTCCCGTGTCGTCGGTGTAATGTTGCCATTGCAGGCCAGATCAAATTTGACAAAGGGCCAGGACAGCGGGATAAGCCCACCTGGTTCATGAGAGTTCGCGATGATGACAATTCATTGAATCAATCCAGTGGCCCGTACTTCTCGCGAAGACTTGCTCATATTGTTGGGGACACTGACACCTTTGCCATGGAGTGGATTGAGCAGTATAAAAAATACTGTGGAAGCAAACGGACCCGTCGTTGAAAGTTGAAAGTCATGCTTTGCTCCAGTCGTCACTGCCGGCAGGGGCAATGGGTTTCAAATCACTCAATTTGATTAACTCATCAGTTTTGAAATTGAGCTGTTCAGTATTGATTCTTTGTTGAAACTCAGAAATTGGTTCTGTTCCTTTTTACGTTGGGTTTTTATTTAGCTTTGCTTTGCTTCAACAACCATTGCCCAATTGCCGCTTTTGAATGCTTTGTTATGTCTGCCCTGGTGCCATGGGCTGACTCACTTAGCCTCACTAAGTCAGAGCTGAGGGCACGCCAAATGACTGGCAGTCACTGAAGCAGGCATAACAGATCAGATCATGTGACAAAACTCTGCGATTCATTCATGATTTCAAATATCAATCACTCTTATATGATGTTGTATGTTCATTAATTCAGAGAGGGGCAAATCTATCTCATCTCGCTGTGACTGAGTGACTGTGATGCAAATCAGTTGCATTCATTGGAAGGATAATAATAATAGAACCAATGAATGACCATCACACATGCACAAGAACAGACATTCTGTGATATGACACGTCAGATCATCATAGCTCGTATGTGGTTGTCCACTTGACTGCCCACTTGCAAGTGTGACAGTCACAGCCTCAGATTCTATAATAACAATGGCTCATGTGTTAATTAATAGGTGTATGTGACTGCTTGTTGCAGCAGCTGTCATGATTCCATTTATGAGTCATATCGCTACACTAAATCTTTTGTTCATTCAGTTTCAGTCAGTCAGTGGATGCTTAATTCAGTGGTGTCAAGGGCGCTGATTCACTGCCTATCAGTCAATTAAGTCATGTGCCAGTCACTTTGTGCACTGATGTTCCGCCTTGTGTACTGATGTGCCGCCTGTGTGCCATGACTGATGTTCAGCCGTGTGAACTGATGTGCCGCCTGTGTGCTCTGATGTTCCACTGTCTGAACTGATGCGCCACCTTGTGCACTGACGTTCCATCATGTTTTGATTTGCAGTGGTGACCTGGTGTGCAACCCAACCTGTGTGCACGCATTCATTTAATGTTGTCAATTGATGCTGATTCGCGATCCTTGAACTTGCCAAACTCCACAGCAGTATTGCCCCACATCTCCAAGCTCGTGATTCCCGGTGGGAAGGAATCTTCTGAGCCACGCGGAGGTGTCACTGGCACTTGTGACATGTGATGGCACGGGGAGCTGACTTCGATAAGTCGGCGCTTGCTAGCATCGGTCATAGAGGTGGGTGTCACACATTGAAAAATCACTCTGAGCATCGCTCAGGGATTCTTCCAGTTCAATGGCACGGTACACGCTGCTCACCTCGGCCGTATACTATACTATTCACGGACTGATGAATGACAATTTGGTTTGACTCGACTAAGTTGTTGCATTAAACGGATCACTGCTGTGACTGTGATTTTTATTGACTGATTCATTACTTTCACCTGTGACACTGTGACAGCTGACAGTCAGTCATGTTTGGCGGATTCTCTCTCTAGTAGAGTATTTTCAACGGTTTACTGTTTCAGTCCAACATATAGATAATTTCTACTCCATCAATGAGTGGCTCATTGATTCATTACTAAATAGCGGGTGACTCAGATTGATTCATTGATTGATTGATTGATTGATTGATTGTGAGCTGGACTCTAATGTCTCACAGGTCACACCGGATTTCTGACATCCATTGGGTGTCTGTCAGCCAGCTGTGTGCTGATTTGATTCATTCATTGATTGGTGAAGCTGGAAAATGAGCACTGTGGCTCGCAAATCAGGCACATTTCGTTTTGAAGGGCCATAGTCATTTGTTTGGTAAATCATTCAGGTTTGCGTCATGGCTGACAAACTTCAAACTGACAAATGAATCCATTGTCATTGAATCCAGTTAGTGTTTGATTGGTTCAACCTTGGGCAAGCACTTGTTCAATCTCAAACAGTAACAGAGTGCACTCTTTCACTAATAGAGCTTTCAACCCTGGCTCAAGTCACAATAATTTAGTAGGTCATTGGACTCATTTGTAGACTGTTTAATGATTGCTTTGCATTGAAGCTTTTGGATTTTTTGATTTGATTGGAACAAAACATTTTTTCATCAGGTCCTCCAATCATTATGATTGATTCATGATGCGGTGAATTATTCTACCTCTGTGAAATCAATTAAATTAAATTAAACCGCGGCATCATCATGAATCATCATCAATTGAAACGAAGGGACTCTGTCTGACTTACGTCGCAGCAGATGACGGATTTGCCTACGCCAACTGATGCGTATAATGGATGGCCCGACAAAATATTCCAGATGTTGAGATACACTATTTATAGAGCGATCTCTGAAAGTGATGATGCGAAAGAACAGAATGATGCTCAATCACTAGTTGCAGGGGGTTCAAACTCAAGCAGCTCGTCATCATCGCGGTCAGGAAGTTTGACTGTGAGATCTCACGGAGTTACAACTCAGATTCAGCAGGCAATTAAGAAGGCAATGGACGACGTTTTGTCTGAATTAGCATTGATGGAGCAAGCGATGTATTCACAGTTTGAGTTTGATCCTGTTATGCGGCCAGCAAATCATCAGTACTTCTATGCTTGGCATGAGGCCGTCATAGGAGTGAGAAGGCAATTCGCGTCAGTATTTCAGAAGAAGTCAACAAGATTCAAGACTTGGAAAGCCTTGTTGCAGGAACTGGAACAAAATGGGTGGTCAACCGACCAGGACATACAATGTGTGACTCAGATCCACAACGATGTGACGAGTTGGGTTTGGCAAATTAAGTCGAGGGTCGTCGAGGAGGCCCTTGCTGAGACTTATTCTCAGTTGCGTTACAAATGCATGCTTTCGATTGCAAAGCTGACTATGACGGACAGGGTCAGGGTGATCAATATCAGTCCATTTGAAGAAGTTAAGTTTGAAATGCGTGCCATCCTTTGGGAAATGGTTTCAATATGCGACCATTTTTGTAAGGATTCTCCCGACGACGAAGACCTGTCGCTTCAGGATTTGATTCAAAATGTCATTTGAGGCGAGTCAGTCAGTCGGACGCAATTGACTCAATTGACTAATAAATAACTAGCTTCACTGGACTTCTGATTCTGCTATTTGATGAAACAATCAATCAATGCACTGACCCGCCTCACTGAGTGAATCAAATTAATTAAAAGCCTGAGAGGACATTGTATTATTTGTAATGGTTAGAGGACAATAATCATTTAATGGCGAGAACCACATTTGACTCTCTGTCTCTGCGGAGCTTATGGTGATTCAGAGAGACGCCGATTTGGTCTTGGTCCCATTGGTTCTTGTTATTATTGTAAGTAGACTCTTGCTGGTTTCACTCACTCAGGTCTCTGTGTCTTGATTTGGCGAAGCTGGTCAATTTTGTTTGAACTTAATTTTTTTGATTGAAACAGAATCAGAACCAGTGGACCATGCAATGAAATTAATTGCCTGTTAGTCAGTCATGTGCCACCCACCTGGTGCACTCATGGGCCTTGTGGACTGATGTTCCACCTTGTGAACTGATGTGCCAACTGTGTGCTCTGATGTAATGTTCCACCGTGTGAACTGATGTGCCGCCACTGAGTGCACTGATGTTCCGCCACCTGGGCACTGACAACTGTGTGCTGATTGATGATGATTGGCGAAGCTAGGGAAAATGACGATTGCTGGGGCTTGCTACTATTGATTCTTGGACATCACATTTTTGTTTTTGATCACAATGATCATTTATTTGTCTGGTAATTTGATAAGCCAATCAGATTCGATGGCAATAACTGAACTGATTCCGGCTAGTTGCTGCTGTATGTTTTACAGCATGATGGTCCTGAATAATTCATTGTTATTTTCTTCATGTTACGTTAGGTTAAACTGTTACACCTGCAGGAACTTTTTGCCCAAGATTTAGTTAGGCTAAGATTAGTATTCCTTTTGATTGATTGGTCCTCATGACAACTCAGCTGGACGAATCCCAGTCGCAGTTGGGCGAGCCCAGCAGCCATGATCAAGGGTGGATCATACACAGTGTTCCAGTGGCGGAACCAGAGCCCAAACCCAAGAAAATCAAGGTGGATCCTGGCAGAGATCCATCCAAAGATTCAATCAAGTGGCTCCAGTCTTCTGATGGCAAGCTGATCCCATTTGTGAAGTGTGCCGACAGTGGTGTTGTTCATTGCGGTGATTGCCGAATGAGGGTCGCAAAGGAGGGTGTTGTATCCACTGTCAGATGCTTATCAAATGCTTGTCATGATCCTTTTTGTCAATGCCCATGCTTTTGTCATTTGCTCCAGGCTTACTATGCAGAAAAGGCCGTAATGTCGTAGTACTGTGGCAGTGCAAGTGTGTACTGATGTGCCTCAGTCAGTGTGTGCACTGACTCACTGATGCACCAGATAATCACTGCGTTTGACTTTGAATGTATCTCAGCATTCATGTTGTCGATTCTTAAATTAAAATGATTCAAATTCATTAGCCTACTAAATAATAAATAGTAAGTCAGGTCATTGTCATTATTCATTCATTCATCCATTGGTTGATTGATTTCGCGAATCGACAACTGATTGACCTGGTCAGTCAGCACTGTGAACACTGAGCTGGCACTGACACACTTCGACCACTCTCACTCACTGACTACGACTCAGGGAAACAAAAATGATTGTCTTGCCGCAGTGTCGTTTGTCAACTTTAACATTGTCAGTGTCCCATTGACAATTGAGTCAATTTAAAAATGATATTTCTTAACTCAATTTTGTCAATGGCATATTTAATAGCTGGATTAAATTTGTGATATATCACATTACCTACAGGATATTACCTAGTTTATAAGTTCTGATATTAAACTCAATTTCCAATCCACGGTAAAAACGTGTCTTTTTTTGCTCATAACCCTTTTGCTAAGACCCTTTTAAAAACTTATTTTTTCTTATTTTTTCTTATTTTTTCTCTTTTTTCCTCTTTTTTTCTTATTTTTTCTCTTTTTAATAATAATGCCACAGTAAAGAAACCACTCCTGGCTTAACCCCCCCTGGCTTGACCCCCTCTTTATTTTGCTGATTCTATGTGTTTTGCAGCGATGCTTGTTCCTGTGTGCGTAGTTCTATGATGTTCTATGCGTTTCTTGAAGCTGTGGTGCCAGATCGCATTGGAATGGCTGCATGATGTTGCATGGGCTTTGTGTTGGGGAGGAAGCCGGAGCACGAAACCTTGCGTTTTTCCGTGTAAAGTGGCTGCAGCCGGCGATGAAAGCTACCTCGTCTGTGCGGCGGTTGCGGCTGGGGTCGTTTGGTTCCTTCATGTTCCTTCTATGTGTTTTGCAACAATGCTTGTTCCTGTGTGCGTAGTTCTTTGCGTTTCTTGACGCTGTGGTGCCAGATCGCATTCGAATGGCTGCATGAATGTTGCATGGGCTATGTTGTGGGGAGGAAGCCGGAGCACGAAACCTTGCGTTTTTCCGTGTAAAGTGGCTGCAGCCGGCGATGAAAGCTACCTCGTGTGTGCGGCGGTTGCGGCTGGGGTCGTTTGGTTCCTTCTATGTGTTTTGCAACAATGCTTGTTCCTGTGTGCGTAGTTCTATGAGTTTCTTGAAGCTGTGGTGCCAGATCGCATTGTCGTGGCTGCGTCAAGGTTGCTCGGTGCCGCGGCTGCATGCGTAATACTATTGTCTTTTGCAGCTGAAGATCGTAAATCGTATTGGAGTGGCTGCATCCAGGCTGCGATAGTGATTTGTCAGTAATTTTCGCAATTTGGGTGCTAGTAATTTTCCTTTTAAAAATGCTTTTAAAAAGTGCTTCAAAATTGTCTTTTTTCTGCTTTGGCGTCGACATCCGGTTTTGGAGCTGCAATTTCCGACACCGTTGCGGGTAGTTCTAGTGTGTTTTGCAACTCAGTCTCTGCAGATCGCATTGAAATGGCTGCGTCAAGGTTGCTTGATGCCGCGGCTGCATGCGTAATACTATCGTCTTTTGCAGCTGAAGATTGTTAATCGTATTGGAGTGGCTGCATCCAGGCTGCGATAGTGATTTGTCAGCAAATTTTCGCGATTTTGGCACAAAATAATTTTCCTTTTAAAAATGCTTTTAAAAAGTGCTTCAAAATCGTCTTTTTTCTGCTTTGGCGTCGACATCCGGTTTTGGAGCTGCAATTTCCGACACCGTTGCGGGTAGTTCTAGTGTGTTTTGCAACTCAGTCTCTGCAGATCGCATTGTCGTGGCTGCGTCAAGGTTGCTCGGTGCCGCCGCTGCATGTGTAATACTGTCTTCTGCAGCTGAAGATCGTAAATCGTATTGGAGTGGCTGCATCCAGGCTGCGATAGTGATTTGTCAGCAGACTTTCGCAATTTTGGTATAGTAATTTTCCTTTAAAAAATTCTTTTAAAAAGTGCTTCAAAATCGTCTTTTTTTCTGCTTTGGCAAGCTTTGTGCAAGCTTTGTAGTACAAAGTAGTACTGGAACGTGTTTTGTGCAAAGTAGTACTGGGAAGTAGTTTGTGCAAGCTTTGTAGTACACAGTAGTACTGGGAAGTAGTTTGCGCAAGCTTCGTAGTACAAAGTAGTACTGGGAAGCTCTTTGTGCAGGCTTTGTAGTACAAAGTAGTACTGGGAAGTGCTTTGTGCAAGCTTTGCAGTACAAAGTAGTACTGGGAAGTGTTTTGTGCAAGCTTTGTAGTACAAAGTAGTACTGGAACGTGTTTTGTGCAAGCTTTGTAGTACAAAGTAGTACTGGGAAGTAGTTTGTGCAAGTACTGGGAAGTAGTTTGTGCAAGCTTTGTAGTACAAAGTAGTACTGGGAAGTACTTTGTGCAAGCTTTCCAGTACAAAGTAGTACTGCGAAGTGTTTTGTGCAAGCTTTGTAGTACAAAGTAGTACTGGAAGGTGTTTTGTGCAAGCTTTGTAGTACAAAGTAGTACTGGGAAGTGCTTTGTGCAAGCTTTGTAGTACAAAGTAGTACTGGGAAGTGCTTTGTGCAAAGCTTTGTAGAACAACGTAGTACTAGGAGGGAATTTGTGCCAGCTTTGTAGTACAAAGTAATACTGGGAACGACTTTGTGCAAGTTTTGTAGTACAACGTAGTACTGGGAAGTAGTTTGTGCAAGTTTTGTAGTACAAAGTAGTACTCGAACGTGTTTTGTGCAAGCTATGTAGTACAAAGTAGTACTGGAACGTGTTTTGTGCAAGCTTTGTAGTACAAAGTAGTACTGGGAAGTGCTTTGTGCAAAGCTTTGTAGAACAACGCAGTACTAGGAGGGAATTTGTGCAAGCTTTGTAGTACAAAGTAATACTTTGAACGACTTTGTGCAAGCTTTGTAGTACACAGTAGTACTGGGAAGTAGTTTGCGCAAGCTTCGTAGTACAAAGTAGTACTGGGAAGTAGTTTGTGCAAGCGTTGTAGTACAAAGTAGTACTGGAACGTGTTTTGTGCAAGCTTTGTAGTACAAAGTAGTACTGGGAAGTAGTTTGTGCAAGCTTTGTAGTACACAGTAGTACTGGGAAGTAGTTTGTGCAAGCTTGGTAGTACAAAGTGGTACTGGGAAGTACTTTGTGCAAGCTTTCCAGTACAAAGTAGTACTGCGAAGTGTTTTGTGCAAGCTTTGTAGTACAAAGTAGTACTGGAACGTGTTTTGTGCAAGCTTTGTAGTACAAAGTAGTACTGGGAAGTGCTTTGTGCAAGCTTTGTAGTACAAAGTAGTACTGGGAAGTGCTTTGTGCAAGCTTTGTAGTACAAAGTAGTACTGGGAAGTAGTTTGTGCAAGCTTTGTAGTACAAAGAAGTACTGGAACGTGTTTTGTGCAAAGCTTTGTAGTACAACGTAGTACTGGGAAGTAGTTTGTGCAAGTTTTGTAGTACAAAGTAATACTGGGAAGTAGTTTGTGCAAGCTTTGTAGTACAAAGTAGTACTGGGAAATACTTTGTGCAAGCTTTGTAGTACAAAGTAGTACTGGGAAATACTTTTGCCAGCTTTGTAGTGCAAAGTAATACTGGAACATGCTTTGTGCAAGCTTTGTAGTACAAAGTATTTTGTAAGACTCTTCTGTGGAAATGCATCTGTGTCTCAAGCTTTCTGACGTGCAGAAGAGCCGAGATGAGTTGAGACTAGCTTCGGTGAGATGAGAAAGTTTGAGCCGCGCTCAGATGACATGAAAATAGCCCAGAAGAACTTAGCTGACATATGGGAAGACATGAAATGAGATGAGAAGATCTCAGATGAGATGAGTTGAAATGAAGTGCAAGTGAGAAGTGCGGAGCGTGAAATGTGAAGAATGCAATGTGAAGTGTGAGGAAAGTGTTTGCTTGACAGTCGACATCGTTGCACCGGGGTCGCGCGCAGGTCATGTTCTTGGACACAGCAACAACTGTTCTTGGTCGTGTTCTTGAAGTGTGAAGTGTGGACTGTGAAGTGTGGAGTGTGAAGTGTGAAATGTGGAGTGTGAAGTGTGAAGTGTGGAGTGCGAAGAGTGCAGTGTGAAGTGTGGAGTGTGAAGTGTGTAGGTGGAGTGTGAAGAGTGCAGCGAGAAGTGTGAAGTGCGAAGTGGAGCTTCACATGTGACATGTGAAACAGGACACCACTTTCACAGAATGCAGGCACGCACGGGCTTGGCTGGCGCACGGCGCATGCAAGTTCTATAGATGAGAAAGGTCTTATATATATCTTTAAGGCAACTTCCGCCCCGCCTCGTGCGGGTACTACTGGTATTGAACGGAGCCCTGATATGCGTTTTTTATTTTTTGTAATTAATTGGAAGGTTTGGTGAACCTGTTTCAATTCAATATATTACTGTGATTAGAGTGCAGGCCAGATGTCAACCAGGTTTAGGAGCGTTTAACAGAGTCACCAGGGGGGCAGAGAATCCGCCTTCCGCCGCCCTGGCTCAAGATCGAATATCCCCCGCTCAGAGGAAAATGGTCGCTTGCTTTTGCAGCTTGGTTTGAGGGACAATAACATCTACAAGGTCTTAAAGAACCACGGCTACAAGTATACTAGAGGCACCAGTGCCCATTCACAGGTTATCAGCCGTAGGCTCTACCTCAGAGTCTACGGTGGTCCCAACTCCGTTGGAGAGATCTACGGTGAGGAGCCGGTCGAGGGCATTTACCAGATCGACAGGCCTCCCCACTCCGGTGGGCGGAAAACCGCGGGCTAGGACATCGTCTTTGGCAACTTGCCCTACTTGCCCTACTACAAGTCGTTGGATTGAAGTAAACGGAAGTAGTCTGTGGAAGAACAGAAACGATGTCCCAGCAACCTCAATCGAGCAGCAATGAGACGAATTTTTCCTTTGCGCGCAGCTCCAGCTCAGGCGATCAATGACACGCCTGGATCTGCGGAGAGTGGAGGCGGCGGTACAATGTCGTACCGAGCGCCTGGAAGTGGAGCATCTACAAATAGCTTCACGGTGCTGAGTGTGACTGGTTCCCACAGAGGAGGTGCCAGAAGATCAACGTCGGCAAGATCGCCTCGCACTGGAAGATCCCCTACAGCGGCTATCAGAGACGCAAGTGGCCAAGGTCCGTCGGACGTGGCCACGCGTGAGGATGAGGCGGGCCGGTCGGTAGCCTCATCCAAGCGCAAGTCGTCTGGTAGTGCTACAAGGAACGAGAGCGAAGCACGACTACGACGTCAACTACAACGTAGCCATGAAAAGCTGGAACAAAGTGAACAAGCAAGGACCGAGCTTGAAAACAGACTAAGTCTATATCAAGATGCTATCATTCGTCGTGATCAGATGATTAACAATGCAGAGGTCTATTCACAACAACACCATGAATCATGAAGAATATCAGGAACATGTCAATTCGGAAATGGAGTACATGAGAAATTCCCTCACCAATGCGTACTGTCTGCTGGACGAGCAATCCCAAGCTTTGGCCGAGGCACACCTCATGGACGAAGGTTCAACATGGAGGATCTACGAGCTTGGGAGGCGTGGTGAACTCGCAGAAGAAGGTGCGGCCCACATTGTCCAGGAGAGTTTAGCCATGAGAAGACGACACCATACTGAGTTGGAAAGTGCATCCCAACATATTCGTGAGCAACATGAGAGGGCCCAGGGGCTGGTGAAAGGAAGTTTGGGGCACCACACAATGCCCAGGGTTTGGACTGCCACCACGCACATACTATAAACGATATATATATATATATACACATACCCACTTGCAGTTTGCATGTGTGTATCTGAACATGCTTGCATGCATGGTGCCATTTGTATCTTTACCATATGTTTTCAGTCAACATGTGCATGTGTCATTTTTAATTGGTTTGATGTTTAAAACAAGGGGGTATAGACACAATTAAAATAAGGGGTATCAAAGGGGGTACCAAAGGATAACAATAATGTGTTTGTTATTTTTTATGTGTTAATTTCAGATTTCATGTTAACAGACCATGAAATTGTAAATCTACATCATCTGCAGGTGCCATTACTGTAATGCATGCACTGTTTTTTCCATATGGTTTGCCACAGCACCACCCACACCCAGGTCCCAGGTCCCATGCACAAGTTTGGCAACCTCTCCATCTGCAGCTGTTTAAAGCCCATAGCATCAATTCGACTAGGTATTGCTGCCCTTGTTAAAAGGGCATTCAGTTTTGCCCAGGCCAAAAGGGTCTTCATCCTACCCTTGTTAAAAGGGCTGGGCATCTTATCCCCTTGATAAAAGGGATGCCATGGAACAACAAAGGAAGGCCCACAGGAGCAGGCACTTGCAGCAGATCAAGGCAAGAGAAGTTCAAAGAGAAAGGTGAACAAAGGGCCATGGTGAAGTGGGACAAACAATCAGAGTTTGAAAGGGGTACCCTTGCTAAAATGGCAGAGGAGGAGGCAAAGAACTAGACGACGGTTGGCCCGAGAGCGAAAAACGCATTTTTCAAGCAGCTCTGAGTATGGTAGTCGTAAAAAATAGTCGGTGAATGGTTGGTGAAGTTTATATGAGCTATGGAGGGATAGGTTGTGAAAAGTAAGATTGATTAAGAAGAGGATACATGTGATAACCTATGCACATGCACTGTGCTGCTTGGTAAAGGGCATCGTATGACACATGACGTGCAACCACAGAGAGACATAGATAGAGAGAGAGAGAGGGCGAGAGAGAGGGAGAGGGAGAGACGGAGAGATAGAAAGAGGGGGAGACGAGAGAGAGGGAGAGAGAGAGAGCAGGGTCTTCTGTTGTTAGTATTGAGACACTATATTACAAGACAATACATTAAAGGTGAATTTTTGCACAGAAGCCGTTACACACAGACGCATTTCCACAGACACGTTTACACGCAAACACTTTAACACACAGACGCTTTTATACACAGACACTTTTACACACATACGCTTTTGCATGCAGATGCTTTTTACACAAGCACACACTTTCACACACAAACGCTTTTACACACAGACGCTTTTGCACACAGATGCTTTTCCACACAGAAGCTTTTACATACAGAAGCTTTTACACACAGACGCTCCAGCGTATATAGAAACTTTTACACACAGACACTTTCACACAGAGACGTTTCTCATGCACACACACACACACACGGACGCATTTCCACAGAGACACTTTTACACGCAAACACTTCAATACACAGACGCTTTTATACACAGACACTTTTACACAAATACGCTTTTACATGCAGATGCTTTTTACACAAGCACGCACACTTTCACACACAAACGCTTTTACACACAGACGCTTTTGCACACAGATGCTTTTCCACACAGAAGCTTTTACATACAGAAGCTTTTACACACAGACGCTTTTACACACAGACCCTTTTACACACAGACGCTTTTACACACAAACACTTTTACACACATACGCTTTTACACACGGACGCTTTTACACGCAAACACTTTTACATACAGACGCGTTTGCACACAGACGCTTTTACACTCAGACATTTTTACACACAGACACTTTTACACACAGGGACTTGTACATGCAGACACTTTCACACACAAATGCTTTTACACACAGACGCTTCCACAGGGACTTTTACACACAGACGCTCACAAAGCGCGGCACCACTGGGTGACCTCAGTTGCAAAATCTGTTGGCGATTCAAATTGTGCTCGACAAGCAAAGCAGAAGCATAATCGCTCGGACCCACATTCCTCTGGTTCAGCTCCACCAAAAAAAGCATCTTCCGTCTCTGGCAGAGGCCGAAAAACATGATCTGCCATCATCTCATTATCATCTTCACCACCTGGTGCATGAAGATCCACCAACGAGAACACAACAAGCAAACAAAAAAAAAACAGAACTGACATATTCAACAAATCAGCTATATGTAAGAACGACAAAAAAAAGAAAAAAAACAAAACTCATCCACAACAACAAATCACAAAAAAAACAAAAGGATCATTAAAGCTCCGCCTCCAACACAAAATTCCAAGTATTGCTTCTGCAGCATCAATCGCCAACAGACGCTCACAAAGCGCGGCACCACTAGGTGCACAAACATAGTTGCAATGGAAATGCCAAAAAATCGCAAAAGTGCACAAGACCAATGCACAATCCAATGCAAAGCATCTGCTCTTTGAGATACAAAATAAGCTCGGTACCATGATGCCGTGGATGACCTCAGTTGCAAACAAAGGTGCGCAAACATAGTCGCAATGGAAACGCTAAAAAATGCAAAAGTGCACACGCAAAGGCTCGGTACCATGGTATCCCAAAGAGTCTAAAACTCCGTGCAAGAATGCTGTGAATGATTCCACAATAACAAGTTCGACGCTCTGAGGGCATGGATGACACCTGTTTCACTCCATTTCTCCGATGTCCCTACAGGATCGAACAATCTTTACAGACAAACAATAGTTGGCTACTGGTGGTGCATGTTCGTCACGAACAGTTTCTCCAGACGAACAGTGCTGCAGATTAATTTGCGCCCGCCGCGCTCAGTTCCATGTGCCACTTGGCCCGCAAACCTTCCAGCTCCGACAAGCTGCTTCCAAGCAAAGGTCGGTACCATGATGTTGCAGATGTGGCATGTTTGCCCCTTTTACTACTGCAGCAATCCGGCTACTGCGGTCGATCTTTATCTGGGCACCTCCACGGACACGACCTTAGTTCCAGCATCTCTGTGAATGCAGAAAGATCTTCCAGCCAGTCAGCAGGATGCTCATACTCGAGATTCACAACGCAGTCGTTGCAGTGCCCGCAAATGTAACATCTCTCGGCTGCCATTGTCCTCCAAACATGTTCTATGCTTCTGACTGTTTTTTTGATATATTTCATATGATGATGACGAAAGTGTGGTATTGTCACGGTCATGACCTTTGCCCAGCCAGCAGAGACTTGCTGAGATGTCCAGCTATCGTCTGACTCGTTTGGATCGCCGGGTTCTTGGTTGGCACCGCAGCAAGTACAGATGGTGGTGTCTGCCTCCTTCCAACGACACATTTTCTTCAAAACAACTGGCCAACCAGCTTTTACCAGATAGTGTCCGGTTTCTGGTTGCAAAGAATATTTTGGAGCCAATTCAGAGCTCCCAGGCACAAATGAAAGAATGTGTCGTAGAATTTGTTCATCAAAGACATCCGCCCTTGCACGGATTTCCTCCACATTCGCTGCCATGGCAGAACACACTTGCATCCCCAAATACTTTATGCGACATGTTTGTGCACCAAAACTTTGTTTGTTGTTAACTGCTGTCATGTCCAACGATGTGGGCGCTGCCGCCGAGTATCTTTCAACACCAAGACCCATAATCGGTTGGCATCATCTCTTGCTTCTTCATTTGAAAACAGAATGTAATACAATGTGAAATCGAGCATGAGCTCATGCATCCAAGCTAGTGGCAAATGGCCCCAGAAATGGCGGCCCATTTCCGGAGGGCCGTTCATGTGCACTTGATCGTAGATGTACAATTCTCTCGAACCGGCGTCCTTCCAGTCATGAATAGATACCAACAGCGCATCGTTCAAATCAACTGAATTTGTTTGAAACGAAGTATATTGCAATCTCCCCGCTGCTGCAAAGCAATCGGCTGCCAGGCGCGACATGCTGTTAGTACAGGCTACAGAAGTATTAGTTGAAAGCGCCAGGTTTCGATATTTCCACTACAGCTTCACCTACAAACGTCACATCTCTTGAGCGAAACGCATCTTGTCCATTCGTTCACATCTGAGCCAAGGAATGTACAACGCACAATCCAATGCGAAGCATCTGCTCTTTCAGTTCGAAACTGAAAACACGACTCCTGAGTTTGACATACCAAATAAGCTCGGTACCATGATGCCGTGGATGACCTCAGTTGCAAACAAAGGTGCGCAAACATAGTTGCAATGGAAATGCTTAAAAATTGCAAAAGTGCACAAACAAAGGCTCAGTACCATGGTATCCAAAAAACAACAAGTGAACGCAGTGAATGATTCCACAATAACAAGTTCGATATCATGATGGCATGGATGACACCTGTTTCACTGCATTTCTCCGATGTCCCTACAGGATCGAACAATCTTTACAGACAAACAACACTTGGCTACTGATTTAGCACGTTCGCCACGAACAGTCTCTCCAGGCGAACAGTGGTGCAAATTAATTTGTGCCCGCCGCACTCAGTTCCATGTGCCACTTGGCCCGCAAACCTTCCAGCTGCCACAAAGCCTCCAAGACATAGGGGCGATTGTGCCAAGGGCGCAAGGCAGGTCTTTTCTTAAGCAGCAACTGGACGGCATCCTCTGCAGAGTAGTTGTAACCCACGACGAGCCAAGCACATAAAGCCCCAGCGCTTCGATTGATGCCTCCAAAGCAATGGAAGAGCACGTGCATGGATTCGCCCCTGGTCACTGCCAGCATGGACTGTTTCCAGAGTTGGCCACAAACAATTTGCCACTGTTCCAAACAAGAAGCTACCAAGTCAGGGATTCTTTCCTCCCAACGGTGCGGCGGCTTCAATGTCGTGTCCTCCAAATGACACGTGATGTGAAAGACCTTTTCTTGCTGGAAATACTGCGCCCAATCCTTCGGGGCGCCTTGAATCTCCATTTCATTTGCGCACATGGTCACCACCACGGTGACCTTCACCGACAGAGTCTCGAAAATGTCTTCCAAGCTACACGCCGCTTTGATGCTTCCAAGCAGCACCGACGCTCGATCCGTAGGTTTGCAGATCACGGCAGCGTCCAACGGCCACTCCTCTATGGACTCGAAACTGTAAGGGTGCCAACGGGTAATGCGGTCCAGGTCATTCCAACATTCTTTGTCGGCGTAAGCCTTCCCGATATCTTCTTCGCGCGCCGCTCTCCACTCGCGAGCGCTAGTGGTCATGGCTGCAACTGTGATCGAACAGACGTTTCCTACCTTGAACACGACGCAAGCCATTTCACAGATCCGAGCCACGCGAACGACGACAATGCAAGCACAATGCAAGAACAAAACTACCTCCCGCGGCAACGAAGTGCAAATGTACAACTACAAGTCATTGTTTCAATCTACAGGTACAGCACGCAACGATGCCTTCAACCACAGGTGCGCTAAGGTCCAGCTGCTTACTTACTTCCAAGTGTGACACTGAGTTGCAAGCCGAAACTCGATGCCATGATGCTGTAGAACCACTGCCATTTCCAGCGCTCCTCCATGGCATGCGTGACAAAAGCTGCCATACGAGCATATACGAATATCAAGACAAATTACCCAAAAAAACAGCTCCATACCATGATGTCGAGGATCTCACATGTTTACGCGTTTTCATATGGAAAATCTCATAGAATTCACCAAATAAGCTCGGTACCGTGATGCCGTGGATGACCTTAGTTGCACGACTTTCTCTGTACAGTGAAACTGTAAACAAAGGATAACAAAAGCGCGCAAACGAATGCATATCATGATGGCACGGATGACACCCTTTTCATTGCATTTCGCTCGATGCACGGACAGTCCCTGTAGAATCGAGCCCGTCAAAATTCCGTGTTTAACAGATCATTCTTCATCGGCTCGCACATCCCGTTGGATGGACAGCAACTCGGGATCCTTGGCCCAACGCGCATCCGACACCACAGATTGAAAGGTCGGGCTTGCACTAAGCCAGCGGCTCCACTGTCTATTCACTCTGCATAGCTTGTGCCACGCGCAATGTGAGACCCAAGCCAGAATCACCTGGAAACAATGCAAGTCCAGTCGGGCCAACACTGGAGCTGCCAACTTTGCGTCAAGCTTGGGAAGCCAGAATCCAGCCAGCATTTGTTTACCAACACTGGAAGGGCGAGCGACAAGAGAGACCACAGAATTCTCATCCGCAAGCTCACGAAGGATAGTCAAACTCTCACGAGCCGCGAATTGGCGATGACCTTCCGCTGCGATGCAAATGTTTCTTTTGCCACAACGTCCTCCATGATGTGTTTCTATGCGACCAACCAAGTCGCCCAGTAAATCCCCCACAGTCATCCACTGCAGTAAATGCTCTTGGTATACGAGATCGACACTGGCATCTCGTGGGTCCATGTCGAATAGAAAATGAAACTCAGGAAGGGCACTCAGCTGCTGGAGAGGCCAGATGCTCAAACGAAAACAAATCTCTACCGACATGGGCTGCGTCTCCGCCAAGTTCGGCGACACGTGTTCATGGACAGCTGACAGTATCAAACCAGGCCGTTCTCTTCGATGGAGATAGATGTCATCCAGACGACGACGCAGGGCGCCGGGTTCCATGTCAGCAGCTATAATCCCGCCGACGTCAAAGCAATTAAAACTGCAGTCCACACCAAGTAATTTCACCATGAAAATTCCTACATGCCATGATGCCGTGGATCACATATGTAACAATAGTTTACAGATACAGACTGCAAGGTCAGAACATGCATTTCAGAGAGATGCATCACCGCATTTTTTCCATGATCACCAACTGCATTACTTATTTCCAAGTGTGACACTGCATTGCAAGACGAACACTTCACAGATGTAACTGCAACACGCCCGTCAAAGAAACTTGCCCGTGTCAGACAGCGTCAGCGCACTCTTACATTTTTCGAAGCACCGTGCAGGCAGGCATTGCAGTTCCTTGTGCAGAACGTGCAAACCGCCGCAAAGCAGGCGAATTTGTATGAGAATCACGTCGCTCGACGCACAGACAGTCCTTGCAGCATCGAGACCAGCTCACACCCTGCTGAAATACATGGCACTGCATCAGTGCCAGCAAGGCTAATGTCGACATCTGGGTCAGGATCGACATCTGGGGCCATGAGTCGAAGAGTCTCACGTGCCTTCTGTATTGCTGTCTCCCATTTTCTCTTGGATGCACATGCAGTGGGATCAGGCAAAGTTTCCGCCAGCACATTCTCACCCAGGCAGCGGTACTTGAGCGAAAGGTTCATAAGCACCTTGCGCCGCTTGATGGACCTGAGCACTAGAGCTGCTGGCCCGTAATCTTTCCGACCAATTCTTTCATGCCCATGTCGAGGCTGGCAGCCACCTGCTTTGGGGGGCATTTCCTCGGCCTCAGCGGCCTTGCCCTCTGCCGGCTCCATCTTGCACGGAAAGACAGGGAACGAGGGACAGGGCAATGACAAAAAGCAAAAAAAAAGTGCTGACATGTAAGCCGGAAATGCAACATCCATGGAAAAATCAATGGCAAACCCATGCGTGAATAGCAAAAAAAGCTCGGTACCATGATGTCGTAGATCACACTTGTCCTCACATTTTGTGCTGTAAATTCCTTCTCAAATCGCCAATAAAGCTCGGTACCATGATGCTGTAAAAAAAACACAGGTTATATCACTGATTTATGAATGGTTCTGCAAAAGTGGTGCCATGCTGCAGTGGAATGCCATGATGCTGTTCATGACATTATTTGAAAGAGAGGCGCATCGCCGCATTTTTCAGGACGCAACACACTTTCTGCGACCCTCCACAGCACGGACAGTTCCTATCCAGAAATACCACGCTGGTTGAAATGAAAAAAATGCCGTGGTGCAAAGAATCACGCTGCGTGATGCACGGACAGTCCCTGTAGCATCACCGTCAGCAATGATTTTGTAACTCAAAAAAGAAAACTACCACTTGGCACTCTTCACTTTCAAGGGCCTCTGGCAAGTTTGGTTTGGACGTGTTCTCTTCGATGGAGATAGATGTCATCCAGACGATGACGCCAGGCGCCAGGTTCCATCTGACAAGCTAACTCATCCGTGATCCAAAGAGTCTCACGCGCCTTCCGTATTGCTGTCTCCCATTTTCTTTTGGATGTGTATGCAGTGGGATCTGGTAAAGTTTCCTTCAGCACATTCTTACCCAGGGAGTGGTACTTGAGCTTCACGTACCCAAGCACCTTGCGCCGCTTGATCTCAGTGATTACGGGCCAACCTGGTATTCCGTAATCATACCTTGCAATTTTTTCACGCCCATGCCGAAGCGGGCAGCCATCTGCTTTGGGGGGCATTTCCTCGGCCTCAGCGGCCTTGCCCTCTGCCGGCTCCATCTTGCCCGGAAAGACAGGGAACGAGGGACAGGGCAATGACAAAAAGCAAAAAAAAAGTGCTGACATGTAAGCCGGAAATGCAACATCCATGGAAAAATCAATGGCAAACCCATGCGTGAATAGCAAAAAAAGCTCGGTACCATGATGTCGTAGATCGCACTTGTCCTCACATTTTGTGCTGTAAATTCCTTCTCAAATCGCCAATAAAGCTCGGTACCATGATGCTGTAAAAAAACACAGGTTATATCACTGATTTATGAATGGTTCTACAAAAGTGGTGCCATGCTGCAGTGGAATGCCATGATGCTGTTGATGACATTATTTGAAAGAGAGGCGCATCGCCGCATTTTTCAGGACGCAACACACTTTCTGCGACCCTCCACAGCACGGACAGTTCCTTTACACACAAACGCTTTTACACACAGACGCTTTTACACACAGACGCTTTTACACACAAAAGCTTTTACACACAGACGGTTTTACACACAGACGCTTTTACGCGCAGACGCTTTTACACGCAGATGCGTTTTACACACGCACACACGCTTTCACACACAAACGCTTTTACACACAGACGCTTTTACACACAGACGCTTTTACACGCAGATGCTTTTTACACACGCACACACGCTTTCACACACAAACGCTTTTACACACAGACGCTTTTACACAGAGAGGCTTTTACACACAGACACTTTTACACAAACGAAAGCGTCCATCGCAATTTTTCCTCAGTTTTTGACGTCCAACGTCCATTTCGTGCGAAAGGGTTACGATTGACCAAGTAAAATCTCATTTTTTCCTCAATTTTTGGCGTCCAACGTCCATTTCGCGCGTAAGGGTTGCGATTGAGCAAGTAAAATCACAATTTTTCCTCCGTTTTTGACGTCCAACGTGCATTTCGTGCGAAAGGGTTGCGATTGACTAAGTAAAATCGCAATTTTTCCTTAGTTTTTGACGTCCAACGTCCATTTCGTGCGTAAGGGTTGCGATTGACACCTCCAAGTCGCAATTTTTCCTCAGTTTTTGACGTCCAACGTCCATTTCGTGCGAAAGGGTTGCGATGGACGCTTCAAAGTCGCAATTTTTCCTCAGTTTTTGACGTCCAACGTCCATTTCGTGCGAAAGGGTTGCGATGGACGCTTCAAAGTCGCAATTTTTCCTCAGTTTTTGACGCCCAACGTCCATTTCGTGCGAAAGGGTTGCGCGCGACGCATCAAAGTCGCAATTTTTCATCAGTTTTTGACGCCCAACGTCCATTTCGTGCGAAAGGGTTGCGATGGACACTTCAAAATCGCAATTTTACCTAGGTTTTGGACGTCCAACGTCCATTTCGTGCGAAAGGGTTGCGTTTCGTGGCGCTCCGGCGGCACCGCCCCCGCCTTAAGTGAGAATAGAAGAAGAGCGAGAGGAGATCTGCAGATGTGAAGGTGTGAAGATGTAGATCTGCAGATGTGAGGGTGTGAAGATGTAGATCTGCAGATGTCAGGGTGTGAAGATGTAGATCTGCAGATGTGAGGGTGTGAAGATCTAGATCTGCAGGTGTGAAGGTGTGAAGATCTAGATCTGCAGGTGTGAAGGTGTGAAGATCTAGATCTGCAGGTGTGAAGGTGTGAAGATGTAGATCTGCAGATGTCAGGGGGTGTGAAGATGTAGATCAGCAGATGTGAGGGTGTGAAGATGTAGATCTGCAGATGTCAGGGTGTGAAGATGTAGATCTGCAGATTTGAAGGTGTGAAGATCTAGATCTGCAGGTGTGAAGGTGTGAAGATGTAGATCTGCAGATGTGAAGGTGTGAAGATCTAGATCTGCAGGTGTGAAGGTGTGAAGATCTAGATCTGCAGGTGTGAGGGTGTGAAGATGTAGATCAGCAGATGTGAAGGTGTGAAGATGTAGATCAGCAGATGTGGAGGTGTGAAGATGTAGTATAACGGCTGCTTTTTTACGAAGAACCCTTCGCAGGCGCTCTCGGGAAAAAGAAGGCAGAGGAGAAAGGAAAAGGCAAGGGGTCTGTGAAAGACCAAATGACCCCCAGGAGGAACAAGCAAGAGCAACCCAAAAGGAAGGAGCAACCAGTGCAGGATCCACCAAAACTGAAAGAGATAAAGGTGGAGGAGCAAGGCCTTACATTTGGCCCCAGTCCTGCACAACAGAAAAAAGATGAAGCAAACAGCAGTGACAACTCTGTGGAAAGTGCTGACTGGGACAGAAGCAGCAGCCACAGCACAGAGAAGGCAACAGCACCAGGAAAGCCAAAAGCGAAATCTGCATCCCTTGTTAAAAGGGAACTGCCAAACAAGGACAAAGACAGCAAAATTGGCAAAAAAGTTGTAGAAGAGAACAGCTCCAGCAGTGAAGACAGTGACAGCTCAAAGAGCTCAAGCAGCACAACGCCTCCAAAGAAAGCACAGGCTTCCAGCAGCACCCTTGATAAAAGGGACAGAAGCAGTTCCCTTGATAAAAGGGTAAGGAAATGGGAAAATCAAGGCCACTTGCAATGGAAGCTGAAAGAAAACCCAAGCAGGCCAAAGAAAGGTGATGTGGTTGTGGATTGGTATGGGGCACTGTTTGTTGAAAACAGGGTCCCTGATGAAAACAGGGATGCACTCTTCAGGCTGCAAAGAGAAGATTACAGAGTGCATCTCCTCAGCTTCTGTGGCTACAAGAGGGAGAAGGATGTGAGGAGCCTTGCCCAGCAGCTGCACTTCCCCTTTGACTCCATCAACTTCACCAGAGAAAGGAAGGGGGAAGGTGGCAAGGCTGAATGGATGAATGAGAAGGGCCATGGCATCATCTTTGAGGACCAGATGGAGGTCATTGAGGAGTGCTCAGAGAAAGGTATCTGGGTCTATGTGATTGCAGCCAAGAGCAACAGGGGCTGCAGGTTTGCCAGATACCAAACATTTGGTGATGCTGTGGATGCCTTCTTGGCTTATAGCTCCCCTTGATAAAAGGGTTGAGCTTTTAGCTCCCCTTGATAAAAGGGTTGAGCCTCTAGCTAGCTCCCCTTGATAAAAGGGTTGAGCCTTAGCTGTTTTTTTTCCAAGCACAATTTCCCCTTGTTAAAAGGGTTGAGGTGCAAGAACAAACTAGGTGTGGAAAAATGTGGTGGGCCACTGGTGTTAAATGGGGTGGGCCACTGGGGTTAAATGCCAATAGTTTGTTTTGCATGATGTGTTTTGGCAGCCCTTGGTAAAAGGGTGATAGGGTATCCAAACAGAGATTCCCATTACTCATTACTCAATATTTATTTGATATTTGTAATGGATTCAGGCACATCATTTCCAGAAAGGTGTTGGGTCATGGCTGCATGGGGCATTGGGTCAATGTGGGTTTTCCCTTTTAGCAAGGGTCTTCATTGGTGGTTTTTTCTCTACAGTTCACTTTTGTATACTGTAAATACTACCTTGTTAAAAGTTTTTTTTTTAAAAAAAATTCAATGTGTTGAAGCATTTACTCATGGTGATACTCTTGATTATGACAAGTGTTTGAGTTGACCAGTGTTGTGAAACTGTGTCTATGGGTTCTTGTTTCACATCAATGTGGAAGTATAACCCCAAACATATTCACACAACATTTTTTCTGCACAAATAAAATGGAAAAATGCAAAAGATTCATTTTGATCAATTTTGATCAAAATACCACTTTTGATCAAATTTGATCAATTTTGATCAAAATTGATCAATTTTGATCAAAATTGATCAAAATTCAATTTTTCATTTTTTCAAAGGTTCACCCATTTTAGAAATAATTTAAGTTTGGTGCTGTACATTTTTTTCAACTGAAGACAGCTTGGTCCCCACAGGATCTTTTGGTTCAAGGCCACTTTGAAGTTAGTAGAGGATGGCCCCCAAGCTCAAAGCAATGAAGAAGCCCTTGGTAAAAGGGAAGGCCAGTAAACCAACTCCCTTGATGAAAGGGAATTCTAAGAAACCCATGAAAGTGATGAAAGCTGCTTTGAAAAAAACAACTTGGAGAAACTGGGGAAAATGACTTTGACAGAAAAAGTTAAGAAGGCAAGTGAAGATGCAGAAACCCCACAGGAAGCAGCTGCCAACTTGAAAGATATGTTGGACAAGCAGGAACACAGCAGGGTATGGTCTAAGTACCAAACTGCACTCAAAGGAAAAAGCAAGAAAGAGCAAAAGGAGTTCCAAAACAAGTCCAAGGCAGAAAGGGGCATGGAAGCTGCCTTGAGCCTGGTGAAAAGTGCTGTTCCCAAATTTTTCACTTTCAAGAGTCAGTGGACCACACCAGAACCCTTGATAAAAGGGAGAAATGGCAAAGTGAAAAGAAAATGCTTGAGTACTTTGGGGAGGATGATTTCTGGAGACATCTTGACAGTGGAAGAATTATCTCCAGAGAAGATCCCTGGACAACAGGTGTCTGGGAATATTGCGACAAGGGAGACATCTCCAAGACAACCACTGTGAAGCAAAAGAAGCAATGGACCACAGGACAAGAATATACCCTAGAAAAAGAAGATGAAGAAAACTGGGAACACTTCAACGCCAAAGACTTGCAAAGCCATTTGCAGGAAGTTGGCAAGGGAGAAGGTAAGGGAAAGTCCTTGGTAAAAGGACATGTCAGCAAGGGCAAAGGAAAATCAAAAGGGAACCAGCAACTTGCTTTGGAAGATGGGGATGTGGAAGATAAAAGCGAAGAAGAGTTGTGGAAGGAAGTTTTGGCCAAGGCCAAGAGAGGCAAACACCAGGCAGCTGTTGCCAAAGATGATTGAGGCTGCACTGAAGAAAGCTGACCTTGCTAAAAGGTTGACAAAAGGAGGGAAAAAGACAGTGAGAACACCTTGGAGGGTTTGAACAAAAAGGTCAAGGTGGTGAAGGACTTGCTGGCAAAGAAAGAAAAAGCAATGCCTTTTGAGAAGGCCAAAAGTCTTCTGCTAGACTTGATGGGCAAAATCAAGGAAGTGAAAGAAGAAACCAGGGAATTGAACCAGCTGGCAAACAAGGCTAACAGCAAAGCCAGCAAGAGCTAAGCTTCCCTTGAAGAATGTCCTTGGTAAAAGGAATGAAGTTGGCCAAACTTCCTTAGAAGAGGTTCCTTGGTAAAAGGAATGGATTTTGTTAAGTGGCCCAGCTTTTTGACCAGCCTTGATTTTGAGGCTTTCTTTTTGCAAAATGGCTGCTGGAATCTGCAATTTGCCCTTGTTCAAAGGGATGCTGAAGATGCTGAAGCAACTTCCCTTGCTAAAAAGGTAGCATTGCAGGTTAGCAAACCAGAACCAAGCCAAGAAATGCAAGTGCAAAAATGTGGTCAGCAGAGGGGCAGTGGGGACTGGTGGCTTTGGGGTTTCCAAGGGTTTCAAACTTACTACTAGTTCCAAGTGTTTAATTTAATGCCACTGTAAGACAACTCTTTAATATACCTGACTCGTAAGTCACCCCACCAAATATATATATATATACCACACCTCCACCAGGTTTCCTTTCAGCACTGGCCTGCCACTGCTGCTTTTGGCCCAAGATGGCATAGCCATTTGCCTGCCTTGCTAAAAGGTTTACCTTGGTAAAAGGTTTGCCTTGGTAAAAGGTTGGCCTTGGTAAACGGTTTGCCTTGCTAAAAGGCTCCCCTTGTTCAAAGGTGGTTTTGCAATGTTAAGGCCACCCAAGAGACTCAAGGGGTGGCACTTTGAAAGGTCCAAGGCATGGCAAAAGGAAGATGACTTGACTGACCCAGTTTCAACTTCAAGCCCTTTGTGCAATAGATTGCTGGGGCTGTGGTCTTTGGGGAAGCTGTCTGCTACACAGGTGGCAGAGATTGGACATCTTGCAATGCTAGAAGGTTGTAAATCACCTGAGATCACATCTTTGGCCAAATGTGGCAATTTTGGCCAAAACAAAGGCAATGCTCACAGGGACATGGTGGCACACTTCTGCAAAGGCATTCAGATTTGTGATCCTATGCCCATTGCTGTCGATGTTTTAGATCAGAACACAAGAAAGACTACCAAAGAAGATGCAATGCTTTATTTGCCACACCTGATGTTTAGCAAACTTACCCAACATTATCCCTCTGAGTTTGAAAAGCTGTTTTGCTTCAAAGAAACAGCAGCCTTTCGGCAAGGTGTGGAGAAAGTTCGAGACCCAAAGCTTGCACCACCTTTGACCACCCTTGATAAAAGGGTCATCCAGCCCACAAAGACATGTCCAGTCTTTATTCATGGTGATGGTGTTGAATACCAAACCAGGGATTCACTTATGACTTGGAGCTGGGGTTCCATGCTTAGCAAGCAGGACAGTTTGGCGTCCCATCTCCTTTTGGTAGCTTTTCCAAAATGTTGCTCAGTGGCCACCACTTGGGGCCCTCTTCATGATTGGATTAGTTGGAGCTTCGATGCCTTGTTCAAAGGCAAGCACCCATCCAAGGATCCGTATGGAGAGGCCTTGCCAATGCCACTGTCAAGCTTGGCAGACCAACCATTAACACCAGGCAATCACAGATGTTGGATTTGGTCTATACAAGGAGACCAAGAATTCTTTTCCAACACTTTGTCTTTGCCACATTGGCAAAACAAATTCCCTTGTCATGAGTGTGATGGGCAGAAGCCTTCCTTCAAAGGCAAAGAATGTCCTGAAGGAAAATCTCAAGAAGAAGCCCTTGGTAAAAGGGAAGGCCAGTAAACCAACTCCCTTGATGAAAGGGAATTCTAAGAAACCCATGAAAGTGATGAAAGCTGCTTTGAAAAAAACAACTTGGAGAAACTGGGGAAAATGACTTTGACAGAAAAAGTTAAGAAGGCAAGTGAAGATGCAGAAACCCCACAGGAAGCAGCTGCCAACTTGAAAGATATGTTGGACAAGCAGGAGCACAGCAGGGTATGGTCTAAGTACCAAACTGCACTCAAAGGAAAAAGCAAGAAAGAGCAAACGGAGTTCCAAAACAAGTCCAAGGCAGAGAAGGGCATGGAAGCTGCCTTGAGCCTGGTGAAAAGTACTGTTCCCATTTTTTCACTTTCAAGAGTCAGTGGACCACACCAGAACCCTTGATAAAAGGGAGAAATGGCAAAGTGAAAAGAAAATGCTTGAGTACTTTGGGGAGGATGATTTCTGGAGACATCTTGACAGTGGAAGAATTATCTCCAGAGAAGATCCCTGGACAACAGGTGTCTGGGAATATTGCGACAAGGGAGACATCTCCAAGACAACCACTGTGAAGCAAAAGAAGCAATGGACCACAGGACAAGAATATACCCTAGAAAAAGAAGATGAAGAAAACTGGGAACACTTCAATGCCAAAGACTTGCAAAGCCATTTGCAGGAAGTTGGCAAGGGAGAAGGTAAGGGAAAGTCCTTGGTAAAAGGACATGTCAGCAAGGGCAAAGGAAAATCAAAAGGGAACCAGCAACTTGCTTTGGAAGATGGGGATGTGGAAGATAAAAGCGAAGAAGAGTTGTGGAAGGAAGTTTTGGCCAAGGCCAAGAGAGGCAAAGACCAGGCAGCTGTTGCCAAAGATGATTGAGGCTGCACTGAAGAAAGCTGACCTTGCTAAAAGGTTGACAAAAGGAGGGAAAAAGACAGTGAGAACACCTTGGAGGGTTTGAACAAAAAGGTCAAGGTGGTGAAGGACTTGCTGGCAAAGAAAGAAAAAGCAATGCCTTTTGAGAAGGCCAAAAGTCTTCTGCTAGACTTGATGGGCAAAATCAAGGAAGTGAAAGAAGAAACCAGGGAATTGAACCAGCTGGCAAACAAGGCTAACAGCAAAGCCAGCAAGAGCTAAGCTTCCCTTGAAGAATGTCCTTGGTAAAAGGAATGAAGTTGGCCAAACTTCCTTAGAAGAGGTTCCTTGGTAAAAGGAATGGATTTTGTTAAGTGGCACAACTTTTGACCAGCCTTGATTTTGAGGCTTTCTTTTTGCAAAATGGCTGCTGGAATCTGCAATTTGCCCTTGTTCAAAGGGATGCTGAAGATGCTGAAGCAACTTCCCTTGCTAAAAGGGTAGCATTGCAGGTTAGCAAACCAGAACCAAGCCAAGAAATGCAAGTGCAAAAATGTGGTCAGCAGGGGGGCAGTGGGGACTGGTGGCTTTGGGGTTTCCAAGGGTTTCAAACTTACTACTAGTTCCAAGTGTTTAATTTAATGCCACTGTAAGGCAACTCTTTAATGTACCTGACTGGTAAGTCACCCCACCAAATATATATATATACCACACCTCCACCAGGTTTCCTTTCAGCACTGGCCTGCCACTGCTGCTTTTGGCCCAAGATGGAATAGCCATTTGCCTGCCTTGCTAAAAGGTTTACCTTGGTAAAAGGTTTGCCTTGGTAAAAGGTTGGCCTTGGTAAAAGGTTTGTCTTGCTAAAAGGCTCCCCTTGTTCAAAGGTGGTTTTGCAATGTTAAGGCCACCCAAGAGACTCAAGGGGTGGCACTTTGAAAGGTCCAAGGCATTGCAAAAGGAAGATGACTTGACTGACCCAGTTTCAACTTCAAGCCCTTTGTGCAATAGATTGCTGGAGCTGTGGTCTTTGGGGAAGCTGTCTGCTACACAGGTGGCAGAGATTGGACATCTTGCAATGCTAGAAGGTTGTAAATCACCTGAGATCACATCTTTGGCCAAATGTGGAATTTTGGCCAAAACAAAGGCAATGCTCACAGGGACATGGTGGCACACTTCTGCAAAGGCATTCAGATTTGTGATCCTATGCCCATTGCTGTCGATGTTTTAGATCAGAACACAAGAAAGACTACCAAAGAAGATGCAATGCTTTATTTGCCACACCTGATGTTTAGCAAACTTGCCCAACATTATCCCTCTGAGTTTGAAAAGCTGTTTTGCTTCAAAGAAACAGCAACCTTTTGGCAAGGTGTGGAGAAAGTTCGAGACCAAAAGCTTGCACCACCTTTGACCACCCTTGATAAAAGTGTCATCCAGCCCACAAAGACATGTCCAGTCTTTATTCATGGTGATGGTGTTGAATACCAAACCAGGGATTCACTTATGACTTGGAGCTGGGGTTCCATGCTTAGCAAGCAGGACAGTTTGGCGTCCCATCTCCTTTTGGTAGCTTTTCCAAAATGTTGCTCAGTGGCCACCACTTGGGGCCCTCTTCATGATTGGATTAGTTGGAGCTTCGATGCCTTGTTCAAAGGCAAGCACCCATCCAAGGATCCGTATGGAGAGGCCTTGCCAATGCCACTGTCAAGCTTGGCAGACCAACCATTAACACCAGGCAATCACAGATGTTGGATTTGGTCTATACAAGGAGACCAAGAATTCTTTTCCAACACTTTGTCTTTGCCACATTGGCAAAACAAATTCCCTTGTCATGAGTGTGATGGGCAGAAGCCTTCCTTCAAAGGCAAAGAATGTCCTGAAGAAAAATCTGTGAAGCTCTTGAGAGAAGAACAGCAGAGATATGTTTATGTGACCCCTGACCAAGCTCTCCTTGATAAAAGGAGCAGCCATCCTCTTTTTTCGATTCCTGGGGTGACCACTGCAGTGGTGAGGGGTGATAGCCTCCATATCCTCTATTCCAGAGGGGTTGGATCTCACTTAGCAGGCTCTTTGCTCCACTACCTATGTTTTTTTGATGGTGTGAAAGCGAGACAAAAAAATCACCAAGCAAGAGACTCCAAACAATCTTTGGTAGAATCAAGGAGCTTTATGTGCAACATCATGTGAGCTCAAGGCTGAGCAACCTGAGGCTCTCCATGATTTGTTCTGATGCTGCAAAGCCCCATAAGAGCTTTGCATGCTTGGAAGCCAAGGCAGGTGAAACAAAGCACCTGCTTCCATGCTTGCTGCATGTGCTCAAGGAGGTCTTGCCTGACAATGAACCTGTTCACCAAACCATGGTTGCCTGCTTGGAAGCATTTGTCGACATTGGGCATCTGTATGATGCAATGGACATCTTTCCTACCCCTACAGAATTTGAAAAGGCTTCCAACCTTGCTAAAAGGTTTTTCAGCACATATGCAGACTTGAAAGAGTGGGCTGTGAAGGAAAACAGAAAGCTGTTTCACACCACTCATAAATTTCACACATTCCACCATTTGATCAAGAACTCAAAGTTCCTCAACTGGAGGCTTCATCAGAACTACAGAGCAGAGCATTTTGTTGGCCAAATGGCAACCTTGGCACATTCAGTCAGCTTTGGAGTGAAATCTTCAAGGCTGTCATCAAAAATAGCTGTCAAGTACAAACTGCTGTTACACTTGCAACTCCTCAGGCCTGGTTTTGGAAGCTGCCTCAATGAGGCTGATGATCCTTGATAAAAGGACATGAGCTTGTGTGTGTGTGTACACTGCTAGTAACATGCAGTCTAAATATTGAGTTGCAGGGGAGTGCGGCATGATTGTGGGACCGCACTCAACGAAGCTACCACAATCATGGGATACTGGGTCTGATCAACCCAGCGTACCTGCATCAGAGGATAGCAACCGGCTAAGCTGAGAACCGGAACTAGGTAACTTTGATATAGCATCCGGCTAAGCTGAGAACCGGAATTCATAGTCAAATTCATTTACAAAATCAATTTAATTTCAACTTCGACATTTGTGCCTTTTGTCCTTTGATTCATTTCAGGCCATTCATTCAGGAATTGGTGGTGCTCTTTTACTTCTCCTCACTACGCTCGAATCTATATATCCCACAGTGTGTTTTGGGTACTTTACCTCACTTGGTAGTACCGTCTGTCCGTTTCGACGGATATGAAAGTTATGACCGGGCATTTTCCCGGCTGCAGAGTGGGATGTCGCCAACATCCTGAAGTCCCCTTTGCATATTGCATGCAAACAAAGAAGTAAATGTCAGAGCCGACATTGAAGTTCGTCCAACACAATTTGGAAGCCATAAGGCGAAGTGTGCCCAATGGGCGAAGTACCCACAAGGGAGAAGTAGTCATATGACGAAGTATTCTGAATGCGCTCTACTTCCAGTACATGTGGTCCCATCCTCAGTGATTGGGTTTTTATGAGATGATCTAATTTTACTTATCACTTTAGAGCCGTAGTTTCGAGCCATGGATGTTCGAACTTTTGCGAAATCATCGGGACCTCCCCCGAATGTGCCGATTCCTCCGGGAGTGATTCCCAACAGTGTTTCGCAGCAGTTGGCCAATTCACGTATTACTGAATCTTCTATGTCTTCAATGTTACGTATTCAACAAGAACATGCTCGTTCATTGGAACGAATGGCAACGATGCAAAGTCAGATCATTGAGCTGCAACAAATTCAGACTCAACAAGTGCATTTTATGCAACAAATGATGTTACCATTGGCTTTTCAATACAATACATTCATGTCCTCGATGTCTTCTTTAGTACCTGGTGTGGGCAATTTGCTTACCCAGCCGTTCACTTTTGTCCAATCAACATTGGGATCGTCGGGGACCTTGTGTGATCCTCTTCATGGCCTACCTGGAAGTAGTCCGGGACCTATGGGGCAATTTGCTGTTCTACCAACTGGCCCGGGACCTTCAATGCGTGCTTCAAGTGGTCCGGCACCCAAACGTCGTCGTCTTGATCCCCAATCAGATCCTCTTCATGAACCACAGAGTGTTGCAAACTCAGTTCAGATTCCGCGCTATGGTCTTTACCATCATGTCAAGCAATCTGAAACAAGCAATACTCCTGAACGAATTTGGTCTTCAGTTAGTGAACGAGTGGTCCCACCAGCCCGCAATGAGACTGTTTGTTTTACCATTGGACGGAATCAGCCAGATGATCCTTTTCAGACCATACATGAAGTCAAAGAAATGATCCACCCTCAGTTGAAGACACAAGGATTCCAATTTTGGGTCGCTCTTCCGGTGGCGAACTTTTCATCTGAATTGTTAGTGGGTACAAATGACTTGTTCAAGACGATCGACATTCTTTTTCTGTATCAACAGATGCTCCGTATCCACAAATCAATTGCTGATAATCCATTTCGCGTGAAAAACGCCTTTGAAGATGGAATGCTGATCGAAGATACAAGACGTCAACAATGGATACCTAATGCTGAATATTTCAATTCATCTCGTGGCTACATTATTCATGAAGATGCAGTGGATCATTCTCAATTTTGGTATGATTACATTTCGACTGACTTGAAGACTCGATTTTCTGCACAACTGCGTAACCCTGTGTTGCGTGATTCAGTTTTGACATCTCTCCGTTTTCTGATTACTGCTTTGGGACGTCACAGCAACAATGTGTCATTGGTTGAGAAATTTGAAATTATTTTCAATTCCAAGCATGATCCTATTGCGGTCTATGCGCACTTGGCACTCCCGCAGTGGCGTGCAGACAATTTTGATATTTTTCAGTACTTTGGATTTGGTCACAATACATCAGTATTGGGAATGGCTTCAGCTGTGCGAGAAGGGGTAGTTCGACCATCATCATGCGATGTGCGGAGCCCAGACTGGCTGACTCCCAATACTTTCTATTCTCGGGGAGTTTTGTTCAATGATGATTCCTCCTTTTCTAGGAAGCATGTGCTGAGAATTTTGGAACAGACCAAGAAATTTGGTGGCCTTAACACTGCTCGACCTATTTGCATTGTTGGTCGTGCTTTTGCACGTCAAACACATATTCGGACCCCACAAGGTGGAGTTTATGCAGACCAATTGTTAGCCTATTTCTATGATGTCGTGCATGGATCAGACTCTCGGTGGGCCTTTCGATCCCACCTTTCGACTATCCATGGAGTAGCTACTTTCATTTCGTAGATTTTCGCCAGATATAATACTTCATGCTATGATAAAAAGATGTCCGCTTTGAGTTGGCTCTTTTGTGCATGGTTGCCTTTGAAATCTAGAAGATTCGGGTTTTTCAACTATTATGTAAGTTTTGTTTTGCTTCTTTTGTACTCCTATTTTACCCAACTCTCTTGTGTTCATTTCAGATGTGACTTTGTAACATTCGTAGAATCTATTCTGGTTCAACAGCATTGCAATTTGCAATTTGAACATGCCTCGGGACTCTCGCTCTCGTTCGGGCCAATGATATCGTCGGGACCACAGTCGTCGACGTGGTGGACGTTCTGACAGATATCAACGATCTTCATCTCCCCGAGCTCATTGACGACGATCGGCACCACGTACCGCAGCCCCAGTGAGTTCACAATCAGTTGATCTTCCATCTCAGTGGCAAAGCACTTCGTCCCATTATGATACATCTGTCCTTTATGGTCTTAGTCTTCCTCGTCATATTGAGTCTACTCAATGGAGTCGCAAGGTTGGCTTGATGGGACAAGACCTATCGTCAGTTCGAGTCATTGATGTCATTCCTAATGGTATTGCCAATTATGGTATGCGATTGTTGGCCAACGGTAGATACGTTACCTTTGAACTTTTTCGCACTCGTTTGGATGCTTTGATGGCTTCAACTCTGGCAAAAAAAATACCATAGAAAGGATACATTTGATTTGAACAAATTGATTTCCCAATTTGTTCCTGAAGACGCAGATGTGAATGCATGGGATCAGAAGTGTGCGGCTGTTCAAAAATTATCCACACATATTCTTGACCATCTGCAGACTCTTATGCCTGTTGATCAACAAACCGATCTTCTTAAACAGATGGAAGCCTTACGTGCAGAGAATGCCAGACTCAAAGGTGAACAAGTTGACACAACCTTATCGGACAAAAACGACCAACCAGGATCTGTTTGCCCAGCCAAGTCTGGATCCATTCCAGCAATGTTTGGTAAACAAACATCAACCTCCAATACTGAAGGTTCAAGCTCTGCTCAGATTGCTGCGATGAAAGCCACCCCCACCCCAAGACTTCCTGCGCCTGAAATTGAGCTTCCGGCTCCTCCATTTTCAGAATATCGCCGCCCCAGTGACAAACCTCCATATTATGGAACAAACCCACCAGTTGACCATACCAAGGGTAAGATTACCCAATGGATTAAACGGTTTATTCCAAAAGATCAGCAATCAGAAGTGGAAACTTTGACAACCAAGATTAAAGAAGAATATCAAAGTCTCACAGCTGGAGAACGTCCGAGTTTGGACCCTATTCTTACGGATTGGGGATTGACCAGTACGCTCCTCGCCAAAGCCAATATGGATGCGCAATTCCGCCTTTTGGCGGCAGTGCAATTCGTCAAGAACTGAAGTTTACCGAGGTCTGACAGTGTGGGTCCTGTTGATGGTAACGGGCAGCTGTCAGGAATTTGTGCAAGTGTTAGGATCAATATACATCGTTCTTGTAGAGTTTTCAGTAGACGACTGTTACTTTACGGATGTCGGTTGATCACGATTTTCTTACAACATTTGTCCATGCCTTGGTCTCTCCAGAAGATTCTGTTATGGATACTGGCACAATGGACAGTGTGTAGAATCACTTTGAATTCATATACTCAGCGTTTTCGCCGTTTGATGGCCATTTTTCAGACCGTGCATCTACCTTCTGAATTTTCATGGGAGTGGTGGAATCAAGAAAATGTCGTCTATATGCGTCTTCATTATGACAAGGGTCTTTTCTACATTGGCAGCACTGAGAAGAACGTTTTCTTTCGAGAACAGTCCCGAATGCGGAAGTATAGACAACTGGTATCTGGTCATCTTGGCTATTATGAACCTGCTTTGAAGTTTTGGCATAGAATGAAGAATTTCTTTGATTTTTGCATTTTTCCGATACACAGTTGTGCGTCGACTGAACTTCTGATGATGGAAGCCTCATTACAGCAAACGTGCCAACCTCAGCTCAATTGGCCTTGGATCAATCCGCTATTAAAGAAATTGAATATTGGACGTCAACATTATGGTTTGTCCCAACCTGAACCTCATCGAACTGCTGGGAAGAAACTATTACGTCGATATCGTCATCGTGCACAAAAGACACAGGTAAGCTTTTTGTCTCAACGACTACATAATCATGTACAAATTTTCACCTTTTTGTACCAGTTGGGTTCTGACTCTAGACTGAAATTTGATTGCTCACGACTTCTTCGGTCAGTACAAACCGATACTGAATTTTGTTTTCTTTTATGGCGATTGTGTCGCAACATGAATGAGCCTTTCCGGAGTCGAGCCAAATCCCAACTTCGATTAATACTACAATTTCGTGGCACACAACCACCGCCACCAAATACACCTATGCGCTTGATTATTCTGGATGATATGATGCAGCAACAATTTCGTCGATGGGTGTTGGGTTTTACATTTCATCATCAAATCCAATTTCCTCCATTTCATAAAGTTCGTGCTCCTATTGTGGCAGTCAAAGGCACGACTTTGGGTCGTGTATGCTTCAATTTTCGAAATTCTTTACGTTGGTGGAATCCAAGTTGGAACCCTGTGTGTACTTGTGCTCAATTTCCAGTACATGTGCAATGCAAATTGCGTTCTACTACGCATATTTCATGTTTTGCTGCTGACATTGCCGATTGCCCTCTTTTCGCTGCACATATGGAGGATGAACTGCTTCTGACAAAAGCAAATTTCTTGTCCCATAATACTCAAGCCTTTGAACGTTTTCTTCAACAATGGCGATTACCGTCAGGGTTGATCCAATATTGGCAATTTTTCTTAACTCAGGAATGGGAACGATTTCATCAGGATCATGACTCTGCATGTATTTGGAATGTTCCAACTGTCAGACGTGATCTGAATTTGCTTCGTCATTGGATCATCTCTCCATCAGATCATTTTCCTCACTCTCTTACAGTACATTGTCCTTGTCAATGGCATGAATTATTACAAAAGACTTTCTTAGATGCAGCCATTTTTGAACGTTGCTCTCAACCTGCGGGACAAGTTCTTCGCAACCTTGAACAACAACTTCCTGATCTGTTACGCTCTCAGTATTCGTGGGGGATTGATTTCAAACGCTCTACACTGAGTAAGGGATACATTTTACCCAAACCATCTCGAGGATTCGCCAAGGCTCGTCCTATCGTTGATTACTCTACCGCTTGGTCTCGGAAATTGGGAAGTGCTGTATCCACTGTATTGATTGCCATCCTCAATGCGGTTTTTGGATCTATTTTACAATTTGCGCATGTTCAAGATGTCATTACTGGTATCAGTGCATTATTCTCCATGCAGGATTTTGCAGAAACAGCTTTCTCTTTGCATCAAAGAGATATTGCTGGTTTTTACAATCAAGTTGAACATGATCGTATATTGATGGCCATACGGTTTGCCGTCTTTACCTTTGCTTCTCAGTGCGAACAAGGATTAGACACTGTTATGCAATCACATGTTGTACGTTTGGAACGGATTCTTCGTGTTTTTCAAGGATCTTGGAGAGAAAAGACGAAACAATATATGACTGTCACATTGCGTGATATTCCTTGCTTGGTACAATATTTGTTGGATCATTCGTATTTTACGGTCGGGAGCCAAGTATTTCGACAACGTCGGGGTGCCAGTATGGGATCTCAGTTTGCACCTGTGCTCTGTTCTGCAGTTGCACTCCAACGAGAATGGAACTTTGCAAGGTCATTTTCTCCATTTACTTGGGATCGTTCTCTACATCATCGATACGTTGACAATCGTATTTTGTTGATTTCTCGCCATAGTCGAAAGCTATCACATATTCAGGTGTTTTGGAATTTGCAATTTTATTCTGCTCCCATTTTGCTGGAAGTGGTTGCTGGACAGGAGGCATTAGGTTTCCACATTGATACATCACAACAGACTGTCACTTTGGAATTACCGTGGAACAAACCTTTACGATCTACGCGAAGTGCTAGCACTTCTCGTGCTATCCTGAGTGGACTTTATGCTCGATTGCGCCTTATTCGCTTTCATGTTTTTCCAGCTAACATTCAGTTGCACCAAGTTCAAGATTTCCTGGGCCTTATGTATCAACGAATTCCTGAATTTTTCACTGACGCAAATTTATGTCTAATTCAACGCTTTCTTCGTAGTCTTTGGAAGGACCATCCCGTACAATCCTTGATGCAGTGGTGTCGATAAAAAGAGTTTGCCGTGCTTCTTATTGATTTGCCTCTCATATTGAGAGGCCATGTGTGTGTGTGTACACTGCTAGTAACATGCAGTCTAAATATTGAGTTGCAGGGGAGTGCGGCATGATTGTGGGACCGCACTCACGAAGCTACCACAATCATGGGATACTGGGTCTGATCAACCCAGCGTACCTGCATCAGAGGATAGCAACCGGCTAAGCTGAGAACCGGAACTAGGTAACTTTGATATAGCATCCGGCTAAGCTGAGAACCGGAATTCATAGTCAAATTCATTTACAAAATCAATTTAATTTCAACTTCGACATTTGTGCCTTTTGTCCTTTGATTCATTTCAGGCCATTCATTCAGGAATTGGTGGTGCTCTTTTGCTTCTCCTCACTACGCTCGAATCTATATATCCCACAGTGTGTGTGTGCTTAGCTTATAATTCCTTGCTGAAGGGATGGGCAGCTTGTATGTAGCTTCCTTGCTGAAAGGATGAACTGCTGGTAACCTTGCTGAAAGTATGAGATGCATTATATAATGGCTGAAGTTTGTGGAAAAAAGATGCTGCCAGCTGCCACTGGGCTGCCAACCCTTATTGATTTTGCTATTGATTTTCTCATACAAAAGACATTCCAAAATTATTGATTTTGAAGCTCTTCCTCCTATTGATTTGCATACGGTGAAAGCCATGTATATTTAATTTCAAAAAGAGCTAAATCAATAGAGGTTCAAGCTTATTGATTAGAATCAATAGCCGATGCTCAGGGTACCACGCCGGCCACGCAAAGTCACGATTGAAGGAAGTGTGATGATCGCTTCCGATCGCATTTACATTGCGGAAAGCAATTCCAAGAAAGCTTCATGCGCTCAAAGTACCACGCATGCCGCACAAAGTCACGATTGAAGGAAGTGTGATGATCGCTTCCAATCGCATTTACGTTGCGGAAAGCAATTCGACGACACGCCTGCCGCACAAAGTGACGATCATACACACCGGCGAACACCTTGAAACCTCCACTCCACTGCGAGCACCTTCGAGGATAATTCGAGGATAAAGCGATCATGCCCGCAACCGTCTGCAGAACCGACGTGCTAAACACCCAAGCACGGAGCGCGTTTCCACGAGAATTCACAAGGTTTCGTGACTTTCCCATCTCCCAAATTTGCACCGCGCCAAAGTTTCAGCGGTCCAACAAGTACGATTTCCGCACAGGGCCACAGCATTTTTTCCTAAGCTACATCATTTCCAGCACTGCCATTGCGGAAAGCGATTTGAAGAAAGCTGCATGTACTCAAAGTACTACGCCGGCCACGCAAAGTCACGACTGGACAATGTGCCAAGATCATTGGAGGTCGCGTGTACATTGCGGATACCAATTCAACGAAAGCGTCGTGTGCTCCAAGTATACCAGGCCTGCCACACAAAGTTACGATGGAACTATGTGGCAACAAGATCACTTGATGTCGCAGTTACATTGCGGAAAGCAATTCGAAGAAAGCTTCACGCGCTCAAAGCACCACGCCTGCCACACAAAGTGACGATCATACACACCGGCGAACACCTTGAAACCTCCACTCCACTGCAAATTCGAGGATAAGGCGATCATGCCCGCAACCGTCTGCAGAACCGACGTGCTAAACACCCAAGCACAGAGCGCGATTCCACGAAAATTCACTCACAAGGTTTCGTGACCTTCCCATCTCCCAAATTTGCACCGTGCCACAGTGTCAGCGATCCAACGCGTACGATTTCCGCACAGGGCCACAGCATTTTTTTCTAAGCTACATCATTTCCAGCGCTGCCGTTGCGAAAAAACAATTTGAAGAAAGCTGCATGCATTCAAAGCGCCACGCCTGCCACACAAAGTCACGACTGGACAATGTGCCAAGATCACTTGAGGTCGCGTTGACATTGCAGAAAGTACATTTACTCTCAACTGCATTTATTCTCAACTACACTTATAAACTCTCAGCTCTATAGTCTCAGATACCCTTACTCTCAGCTCTACACTCTCAAATGCATCTACTCTCAGCTCTACACTCTCAAGTATTCTTACTGCCAGCTCGACACTCTCAAGTATTCACTTACTTTCAGCTCTACACTCTCAAATACATTTACTTTCAGCTCTACACTCTCAACTACACTTACTCTCAGCTTTACACTCTCAGCTACACTTACTCTCCTTGCTGTCTCAGGCAACACTTGCATATTCTCCATAACTCGGAGTTTCTCTACGAAACTTCCTTTGAAAAAGGGCGCATGGATATGCTGCTGGGGGTGATAGATATATCTATATATACATATATATATATACATATATTAATTATAATATAAATATAAATATATGTATATATTATTTATTTATTGTGAGGGCCCACCACGTTGAAGCAAGAAAGCCTCAAAGTTTGAGGGGCCTAGAAATGAGCGCCCGCAATACTGGTGTTGAAAGGGGCAGCGTGACAGAAAGATGCTTCGTGATGTGAAGGGCGTGGAGACGATCTTATTAGCCGCGCGTGCCAGGGCTCAGGCAAGGCGATGCGCCTGTTGTTCTTATCGCCCTTCTTCCGGCGAGCGCAAATTGTGATGGCAAGCGCAGTATTTGGTGAACCTCTAGTTTCATGTTTCGTTGCGGGCGCGATACTTGAACCCGTGTTCTATTTTTCGCGGCAGGCGCAATATTTGGTGAACCATGGTGAACCTCTACTTTTATTTTTCGTGGCAGGTGCAATATTTGGTGAACTTCTAATTCAATTTTTCGCGGCAGGGGCAGTATTTGCTGAACCTCTAGTTGCATTTTGGGTGGCAGGTGCAATTGGTGAACTTCTAATTTTATGTTTTGTGGCAGGCGCAAGGAATTTGAAGCTCCAGGTCACCAAACGTGTGGCGAAACGCTCAATCGTAACGTTGGAATCCAACACTATGCTCGTTTTCCGTGGCAGGCGCAATGCAAAAGTCGAAATCGTAACGTTGGACACGTTCAAAAAAAAAATAACATATTTCTTTTTTTCCCGATCTCCAGCGGTATGACTTCGTTTTTTTGGTGTAACTGTCGCCGAAAACGGATCGTAACATTGGATTCCAACGTTATGATTGGTGTTTTCGCGTGGGGAGCGCGTCGGTTTTGGCCGCGCTTGCTGTCATGGGAAATCGCAAACCGCAATGTAACCGGCCGGCTCACGGTCATTCTGCGGCGCTTTGCCTTTTCATTTGTCGTGGCAGGGGCGGTATTTGGTGAACCTCTATAGGTGAACCTGTAGTTGCCCTTTTTGTAGCAGCGGCAGTATTTGGTGCGCCTCTAGTTCCCTTTTTCGTGGCAGGCGCAACGTTTGGTGAACCTGTAGTTACCGTACTTCCTTTTTTTGTGGCAGGGGCGGTCTTTCGTGCACTTCTAGTTCCATTTCTCGTGCCAAGTGCAATACTTAGTGAAGTTCTCATTCCCGTGGCAATTGTGCACTGTTGGTGAGCCTCTGGTGTGAACTTTGATGGAAGCGGCGTTGTTTGCTGACCTTCTAATGGAAGTTTTGCGCGCGCAGCTTCTGGCGAACCTTGTGGCGCAGATTTTTTTTAAGTAATGGGATGTCATTCGCATAACCGCGGCGACAAACCCAGGATAGGGTTGCATGTGGAAAACAAAACGTTGCTTACGGTCATCCAAGGTAGGGGTTGCAAGACAAGAGTGCCTCTTAAAGTGGGCGCTGCCAATTCTCTAAAGACGGCCTCCTTTGAATGAACATTTACAATGTTTTGTTTTTATAAATCGCGCGCCAGTTTAACATAAGGTACAAAACGTGAGACCGCAATTCGGCTTGCAAGGCAGCTTCCAAACGGTGGGCCCTGATTGTAAATATATATATAATATATATATATATATTCATTCGTGCTGTTCTTATTTGACAAGGGCGTGCATCGATAAGATCAAAGTTGATTTGCGCCCCTCACCTGATGCCAAATTTGTTTGTCAAATTTCTTCGGCCGGCAAAGAACGGGTGCTTCCCAAGTTGTGCCGCATCTGAATCTTGTTTCCCACCCCCCAGAGGACTTGACGTTGCACATCAGCTTGTGTGCGGTGTTTGCGTGTGGTTTCTGAATTGCTGTGTGGCACTGCGTGTGAGTTTTGTGTGTGTGTGTGTTCAGATGTAAGCGCAATTTTCCCCTTTTTCACCCAGTGGCCCTGGCGTTGTTTGGCGCGAGGTCGGACAACATGCCCCACGGCAAGACGTTGAAGGTGCTGCTCGAAGAGGTGGAATTTTGGCCCGCTGTTTGCGTTTCTGCAGGGGTAATGCAAATTACAAGGCTAAGACCTTAATTTTACAGAAAATGAGGGGTGTGACAATAGTTGAAAATACAAATTAAAAATGAAAGTTCACCAACGTCATCAAATCAGTGTATATATATATAGACAAACAATAAACAAAAACAGTTGTTTTAAAACACCAGTAAAACTACCATGTATATACACCCTCCCTCCCTCCCTCCCTCTCTCTCTCTCTCTTTCTCCCTTTCTCTCTATCTATGTCTCTCTGTGGTTGCAAGACACGTGTCATCTGATGCCCTTTACCAAGCAGTACAATGCATATGCATGGGTTGTCACAAGTATCCTCTTCTTAATCAATCTTACTTTTCACACCTTATCCCTCCATAGCTCATATAAAATTCACCAACCATTCACCGACTATTTTTTACGACTACCATAGTCAGAGCTGCTTCAAAAACGTCTTTTTCGCTCTCGGGCCAACCGTCGTCTAGTTGAATTTTGCAGTTTTAGCTTTACATTACCAGATAACTACGCATCAGACCCATTGCTTTGAAGATGGCGGGGTTCAAGTGACTATGCAGCAGACACATTGAATATAATTGAGAGCGAGGGGTCCTGGGGGAGATGACCATATAAAACCGGGATGGTTCCTTGAGCCGGTTGTTGCCTGTCCTTGTGCAGGCCAAGAGGAAGGAAGCAGCAAATATTGCAGCTGAGAAGGCAGAAGAAGGAAATGCGGAACAATGCGGAAATGTGATAGTGGATCGTTGATTTTCAATTCTGCCGGGGAAGCACGTGTTTGGTTCAGTTTCAAACCTATCTTTAGCACTATGAGCAGCAGCCTTGTTGGGTCCTTTGGTTGCAGATGTGTCGTGGATGTTTCGGTGGAAAACCAAAGTCCAGCATGCCGTATGCGGTAGGAACGTTGAATGAATCAATCATAGTTTCAACAGATGCACTGCTCAGAAGGATTCTTGCTTATGATGAGAACAACCATGCAGAGATACCCCCATTCTCCGTGATAAGATGCAAATTTGCAGATTGGCAGCCACTGCAACCGCCGTAGGGATAGCTGTTCAATGTTCAAGAAAGTAGATGGAAAAGATAAACTCGGTTTTTAAGAAGTTTGTAAGCGTTCCATGACATGACACAACATTCATTATGTGGTTTAGATTGTTCCAAATCCATCATGATCCTTGTGATCCTTGTGTGTGTTGTTTGCTTGGAATTGAAATCGGAAAAGCACTCATGGTTGATCCTTGTGCGCATCAAAGTCAGTGGAGTGGTTGTTGCAAAAGAAGGATTTTTGCATCGGATTGTTGCCTTTGGAGGGTTTTTGCTTTGCTAAGATTGAATGAATGAAAAGGGTTTAGCTTTGGCATCTCATTGAGCCCTTCAAGCACATCAAAATTGATCATAAATTTGTTTGGTTTTCATGTCCTATTGTGATGTGCAATATGTCAGTGCTCGTGATGCTGAAATTCGTAGGCATTGGATGTTGTTTCTGATATTGCCTCAAATCATTATACAGTAATCATTATTGTGTGCAACGTTTCTGATCGAAGAAGTGTGCACCCAAGTCAAGTCAGCTGGTTCAAATCATTTTGTCCTTCAAGGACTGAGCCATTGCCCTTGTGCAGGCAGCGGCTGAGAAGAAGGCAAAACCAGGAAATAGGAAGTCGATGGAAATCGAGAACAACGGGATGATGGGATCGTTGGCTTTCAGCTCCTAGACAACATGTGTTTGATTCAGCTTCAAATGTATCTTCAGTACTATGAGCAACCCGTTTGCAATTGTGTAGTGGATGTTTCGCTGCAAAACCAAAGTCCATCATGCCGTATGCAGATGTATGCGGTAGGAACACGGTAAGTACATGGTAAGAGACGTTGAGTGCATCAACCCGGCTTCAACAGATACATTGCTCAGAAGGGTTCCTGTCTGGAAGTCTAGAATGGCTTAGGATTTGCGATTATGATGAGAACAACCATGCAGAGATACCCCCATTCTCCGTGATAAGATGCAAATTTGCAGATTGGCAACCACTGCAACCACCGTAGGGATAGCTGTTCAATGTTCAAGAAAGTAGATGGAAAAGATAAACTCAGTTTTTAAGAAGTTTGTAAGCGTTCCATGACATGACACAACATTCATTATGTGGTTTAGATTGTTCCAAATCCATCATGATCCTTGTGATCCTTGTGTGTGTTGTTTGCTTGGAATTGAAATCGGAAAAGCACTCATGGTTGATCCTTGTGCGCATCAAAGTCAGTGGAGTGGTTGTTGCAAAAGAAGGCTTTTTGCATCGGATTGTTGCCTTTGGAGGGTTTTTGCTTTGCTAAGATTGAATGAATGAAAAGGGTTTAGCTTTGGCATCTCATTGAGCCCTTCAAGCACATCAAAATTGATCATAAATTTGTTTGGTTTTCATGTCCTATTGTGATGTGCAATATGTCAGTGCTCGTGATGCTGAAATTCGTAGGCATTGGATGTTGTTTCTGATATTGCCTCAAATCATTATACAGTAATCATTATTGTGTGCAACGTTTCTGATCGAAGAAGTGTGCACCCAAGTCAAGTCAGCTGGTTCAAATCATTTTGTCCTTCAAGGACTGAGCCATTGCGTGTCCTTGTGCAGGCCCGGGAGGAAGCAGCGGCTGAGAAGAAGGCAAAACCAGGAAACAGGAAGTCGATGGAAATCGAGAACAACGGGATGATGGGATCGTTGGCTTTCAGCTCCTAGACAACATGTGTTTGATTCAGCTTCAAATGTATCTTCAGTACTATGAGCAACCCGTTTGCAATTGTGTAGTGTAGTGGATGTTTCGCTGCAAAACCAAAGTCCATCATGCCGTATGCAGATGTATGCGGTAGGAACACGGTAAGTACATGGTAAGAGACGTTGAGTGCATCAACCCGGCTTCAACAGATACATTGCTCAGAAGGGTTCCTGTCTGGAAGTCTAGAATGGCTTAGGATTTGCGATTATGATGAGAACAACCATGCAGAGATACCCCCATTCTCCGTGATAAGATGCAAATTTGCAGATTGGCAACCACTGCAACCACCGCAGGGATAGCTGTTCAATATTCAAAGTAGATGGAAAACGTGGTTTCAGTTCAGCAAACCAGCGACTGTTGTTAGCTGTAGCTTCGGTTTCACTTACATTGTTTCTTCCAAATCCATCAATCTGAATACTCCCCAATTTGCAAGTGTACTGTACTTGAATCCTTTTTGGATTTGTTTCTATGCGGGCCAATTTACTTGTCTCCGAATTAGAATTTTGTTCCCGCCAAGATTTTCTTTGAAGTTGTTTGCCACTCGTTTCCATGAGCTGTGGGACATGTTCCTGCATACTTCGCAAATGGTCAACCACTGCAATTGTCGACGGAATTCCACTTCTGTGCCGAATTCAGCTCGCTATAGACTGTTATAGTTATAGCTGTTTTCTTTTCCGATATAGGTATTCTATGGCATTGCCATGGTTTCCTCATAGTGTGTTCATACAAAGGTTTCCATCCATGTTTTGGTTTCTATCGAGTATTCCCATAACTTACTCTTCCCATAAATATTCTGTGGGTTTTCCCATGCTTTAGTATTGTCACACTTCCTCACATATACACTTAACGGTTCTTCTACGGACTCCTCAACTCATTCTCAATCTTTTCATTGGAGTGTTATTATTTTCTCGTTCTCCCAACTTATCTTCATGTATTACTTAGTTCACCGATCTTGACACTGTGGTTGTGAAGATGTGGTTGGGGACCGCCGTTCTATGTCAAATTTTGGGATAATGAAAAGGCTATAGCCATTGCGAGTAATTATCATGAGCAAGTTGTCCTAATTTGATCTTCGATAAATCCGATCAACTGCGGAATTTGATGATCTCGGATTCAGCTCACGCGGCAGAGGCAGCGGCATTTGCCGCGGCAAACGCAAAGTGCTCGGCCCCTCAGATGTCTCTGGGCCGATGCTTCACGGTGCCCAGCGAGACCGTTCCCAGTGGCAGATTTCGGTCGGTTCCTCCATGGATCACATGATGTCACATGACTCTTCCTCTACCTTGCTTTGTTGTCCAGTCGGCTCTGGTCACATGTGTTCGTTTTTGTCTCTTACTTGGTTCCTGCTTGCATTCGATTTGTTGACACTAACACCCAAAGCGTTGAATCTGTTGGAGCACTTTTTTCTGTAAGAGGTGTCCCCCCGAACATTGACCGAGTCAGCAACCAACCGAGTCAGCAACTACGAGTCAGCAACTAAAAACAACCGAGTCAGCAACTACGAACATCCGAGTCAGCAACCAAGAGTCAGCAACTAAGGAAGCCGAGTCAGCAACTACGAACATCCGAGTCAGCAACCGTCCGAGTCAGCAACCAAGAACGTCCGAGTCAGCAACCACAAATAGACATTTTCAGCAACCAAAACGTTTCAAGAATGGCATACAAACACTAAGCAAACATACACGTTGAGGGTGGGGTGGGGAGGGAGTGGGGGGTGAGTGGGGTTGGGATTGCTAACGTTCCCTGGCACTGCAAACCAAGAATAGCACACCAACACTAGCACACATACACTAGCAGTCACTAGCACACACACACACACACGCTTGAGGGGGGGTGTGATAACGTTCTTGCTAGTGCGTTCCTCATGGAACATCTTCATTGACGTGACGTAGGTGTTCATACGCTGGGTGTTGGTTGGGGGGGTTTCGGGGGGGTGGTGGGGGGTGGGGAGGTTTTGGTTGCCCCAAACGGCCGCCTTTCTTGGTTGCCGACTCAGCGCTTTCTTGGTTGCCGACTCAGCGCTTTCTTAGTTGCCGACTCAGCCCTTTTTGGTTGCCGACTCAGACCGCGACCGTGTCCCCCCTGGTGCCAGGGGTCGTGTCCAGTGTCCGCCTTTTCCATTTGTCTCCTTGGTTGGATTGTATCCACCTTGTCTTGCATGGTTTCCGACAGAACCTCTTCATTTGCATGTGTCTCTTTGCTCTCTTTGCCTACCACTTTTTCCGCTACACTTTGGTGTTGGGGCATTTTTTCGCCGGACGCGTCCACCCTCGCTGTCCTTGGCAGTGTTCGCCCATTGGACCATTGAATTCTTGGTTGCTTCCATTTGTCCCTGTCAATGATGGGTTTTGTTTTCATCGCGTTTCATGTTTTGAGAATTTTTGGGTTTAGACTAAGTTTCCACTTGAGTGGAGCAGGGCCACACAGAAATCAAATGAAAAGGGCGCATCCAACAAAAACATGTGTTCAACATGGGTGATTGCAACAGCTTGACGGAGTGACATCCACGTACTGGCCTCGTAGTGTCATGTGTGCGCAATTTCCTTGACGTAGGCGTATCAAAAAGAATCACAACGGCGACATGGTTTGATAAACGGTTGTTCAAGGCGAACAGTCTTTTCTCAGCACATCATGGAGCATGCTCCATGTGAGACATGCATAGACATCCTTTATCCAAATCGTGTCAGTTGCTTTCCTCAGGAGCTAAGAGATGACTCATAGGTTTGCGTCTCTTGGTTCCCCCTTCCCGAGCATGTTTCCCACAGGTTCCTTCGCTGGTGTCCACCCCTTGGAGTGTTCTTGGCTTGGTTTTATCCATGCAGATCTTGGGTGGTCATTGGAACATTGCAACCTCGGTTCCCAGATTGGTTGGTGGTGTTTGTCCGTTGGAGCTCGGAATATTTCTTGGTTCCCGTTCTGGTGCCCTCCACATTTTACCTTCAGCCGTCTCTGAGGTCTGTTTTTGTCTGCCTTCAGCTGTCTTTGAGATTTGTTCCTGTTTGCTCTTCATTTGCGCCTTTTCAATCCTTTCAGTGGTGTTCTAAGGCCCCGACGTTTCCCTTGTTTGCCAGTTTGCCCTTTGATTTGCTTTCATCATTTCCTAGCTTTAGTGATTGCGAGTGTTGAAGCTTTTCATCCATATGTTCTCATCATTTCCAAGCTTTGTCTCCCATGTCTTTTCCATGGGTCTCCCCGTCTCTGGCCCATCTGTGTGCCGTGCTCTTTGCACTTGTGTCGTATTTGTGTCCAGTCCAGCTCAGCTCTTTGCCACTTGTCCTTTAGATTTTTTTCATTTGTTTCTATTTGTCTCGCACTTGTCTCCCTCATGTCTTCCAATTGTTTTCTTCCACCTGTTTTCCCCTTGTCTCCCAGTTGTGTCCAGTTGTTTTTTCATTTGCCTTCCATATTTTTTGGCCGGTCTGGCATTTGTTTTGCAGTTGTCGCCCACATTTCCTAGTGCGCAAATGGATTTGTCTTCCGCTCTCCCAACTTTGTCCATTTGCGCCTGCCACTTGTCCCCCAGAGTTTTTTATGTGTGTCCCACATCTTGCATTTTCCCCACTTGTCTCCTATATCACTTCCCAGTTCTCACTGCCGGGAAGTGCAGTGAGCATGTGAGTTGCCAATGCCATGGAATTTTCGTTTTTGTTCATGAAATCAAAAGGTTCAGCGTGCATCTTTAAACAGAGATAGAAATATAGTAAGTGGTTGGCACCAGAGAAGAAAAGCGCTCAACAAAGAGCATGAAGAGCAACATATTACAAGTGCAACGATGTTTTGTGAAATAAACAAGTGCGAAACAAGCTGGCACGTGAAATCCTGGATTCCAGCATCGCAATATGTCCTCCATGGTGGGGCTTCGTGCGGCTGAACCCTGCCGTGGAACACGGCAACAGTGAAACGTGCAGTGTAAAGATAACCCCCATCACGACCCCTGCCATGGTGTGACAGTGTGTATGGTCCCCACCAGGTGCAATAGCGAAACAGATCTAATGTAACAGTGCAAGTGGGCAGCTTAGGTAAGCTTGATGCAACCACTTGCACTGTTACATTATATCTAATGCAATTGCTGCAAGCTGCCCTCCCTTAGTATCAATCCTCTGATTTTCCAGGGCTTGAACCATTTTCGCAGCTCAACCGATGTGATGATCATGGATTATGATATTGGGATGTATGGATCAGGATATGATAAGAGTTGGCGCCCCACAAGTGCAAAAAATGGTTGGGGCTTCAAGATCTAAACTTTATATACATAAATAATTTGCAAACCAGAAGATTCCAAGGGCACGAGGCGCTGAAAATGGGTGAGTGCCGCAGTGTGACAATGTAAGACACAACAGAATTCAAGGCATTTCCTTCCATTCTTCTTGTTTTCTTTCCGAAAGCAAAACATAATAAACAAAAATCGAACCAAAATCCAACCATTCACAAGGGCTAACCAGATTTCTCTCAATCCACCAGCTCCAACTCCACAGATTTCAGCTCGAACTTGACCTCAGCTCAGCTCCCGGGGTTTCACCACGGCTCCCACGGGTCCCACGGCACCCCGCGCCTCCGAGATAACGGCGATATCTGCCACGCGGCCGCCAAGAACGACCTGGCCGCGGTCTCCGCCTTCGTCGACTGGGACGCCGCGGCCGTGGACCATAGAAACCGTTATGGCCCGGTGCCTCAGAGGGCGCCGCAGCCGCCGTTGCAGCCGTTGCCGCCGCGTGGCGAGGATACACGGCGCTGCACATCGCAGCGGAGTTTAGCAGCGTCGAGGTGGCGCAGTTCCTGCTGGCTTCGAAGGCCGCGGTGGAGGCCCTGTCCGACTACCCACAGGGTCGGGGGCCTCAGCGGCCTCAGGTCTGGGCCGACCGCGGTCGGGGGCCTTGCTTCGACTTCAATGACTGCAAACACAACATTGCTTCGATTGCCAAACTACGTGCCATAACTATAACTAGAAACAGGAAACATATTAGCATCCGGTTAGATGACAGATCCTGACGGCGCGACAAACAGTTACAGGCACTCGTACTGCATTTTGTTGGAGATGTCTATACATAGGATACATGTCGATGATCGACTTCATGGATTGAGATGTGTTGATGTTGATATTGCCCAACAGCTTCAAGGCGTCAAGTAACAGTTCATTGCAACGGAATAAGTTGCTGCATGTTGTTCAGGGGCTGATGTGAATGCTTACCCATAACTTGTTTTTCTATGGACTTGCGCGTTAGTGGCAACTGATTTGTTGCACGTTGATGTCCCTGACTGATGTTCGACAAAAAATAACATGTTGGAAGATTTGCTGCAGCTGTCCGAGGCATAACCCCACTGCACAACGCAGCTAGAGCTAGAGGGCATCCCAGGGATCGAAGCCGTTGCATCGAGACAGCGAAGCTGTTGCTGGCCGCGAGGGCTTCGCCCCACACGGGGTCGAAATTTACCGGCCAGGGCCTCGGTGGACTCGCGGAGCTTGGACAGGTGGCACCGATGCACCGATGCGTCGTGTTTTCTGCCAGGCACCTTTCAGGTCGAAGAATGGGATCAGAGTTTCCAATAGAACTTGGATAGTCTTGTTCGTCGAGAAATCTTGAAGGCAGTGGTTTGTTGAGAGTCTCAAAAACCTTGACTCCCAATGTCCCATCACTTTGCCAAATTCTTCTAACATGTTTTGTTTTGGCATTTTGTAAATTTTGGCGAGTGCACCACCAAGCAACTTTTGACTTTGTCAAAGTGGATCGGTGAAGGAATGTGGGAAACTGTACAAGAAACATCCAGAAACAGTACAATAGCATGCATACTATGTAGATACCATGAATAGGTCTCGTCCATTGAAAGTGAACCTCCAATTCCATCAATTCCCAGAACCGTGTTATCTTCGAACCCTGACGGTAGAGCACGGTCACTAAATTACTTTCTTGACCCTGACCTTTGAGCCAGAGCGCTCGCTCTGACGGAAAATTACGATCCAAGTACGAATGTGTTTTTTGCATAGGAGGAACGACTTTGTTTTGTCTATGAACCTTTCGAAGAGGCTAAGTTTATAGACAAAATGCAGCTGCTTTGCAGAGTTCTGTCAAATTGTTTCAGTTTCTGGAAAGATTTGATTTGTTTGGAAACGTAGCACCGGAAAGACCTTCTGGCTCTGAACCCTCCAGCCGGAATCGTCGGGTTCTTTGCTGCTCCTGCTGCTGTTGTTGATGAGCTTGGTCCTTGCTGTAGCACTGGGAGGCGCTTCAACATATGTTGGTCACGAACTTCCAACGATTTCTCATTGTTTGGGCATCTGCACGAACTGCTCGCTTTCAATGCATCCAGTGATCGTTTTTGAGGGATGTTTGATGTCTCACGAAATGCGCGTCTTGAATGCATGAGTTCTCAGTATGGGAGGATGCATTCAAGTTGTGCAAGTAGAATCCCGTGTGACAGTTGGTTTATGCCAGTTAGAAGGCTGATGATGAAATAGGATGAAATAGGTGGTTAGTGAAAATGGTGTTGAAGTGGTGATGTAAATGCTGTTCGGTGAGGTCCGCAGCAATCGCTCATGTGAAAGATGGTATGAGAATGGTTTGGTGTAAATGTTGGTGAAAAAACACGTTAGTCTAAGATAGTCTAAGAACTGTTTGTTGCAACCTTATTTGAAGAAATAAAACATGTGGCAATGTCTTTAAAAAACGATCAGGACAACGGCAGGCCACACAGATAATTGCTGAGAAATACAAAATCTTCCTTTGTGGACCTTTCTCCGTCCATGAATGCCTAAAACCAATAGAGAAACCTGGTAAGGACTAGAAGCATCCGGTTCATCACAAATGGTTTCTGCCCCATGCACGTGACGGTATACATATTTAATACGGTTTCCATTTATACATATTCAAAACTGTTGGTTCGTACAGTTGCTTATGGATGTAAATGGGATGTACAAGTCGGTGGATCCGTGTAACAGCGAAGCTAGTTAAGTGCCCGCAGGTGCAACTTCGGGGCAAACGCTATGTGTGGTGCAAACCCTTGTAGCTAGTCAGCTAGTTCAAAAGCTCGTAGGTGCAACACCTTGCACAACTGTCAGCTATGTCAGCTATGTGTGGTGCAAAACCTTGCACAACTGCTGGTGTAGTAGTTGCTGTTCTGTCCGTTGGTCCCACCCCGAGAATTTGAAGAAAGTCATTCAACATGCGATCACTTAACGTTGCTCAGCCCAGCATGTATTTTTGGTTTTGTTTGGTCGGAAAATTGAAATTTGCGACCAAAAACCATGTTTTAGTAGAAGTTTTGTTCTCTGACGACTTTTCCTAAAACCATCAAAACCGAAGTAACAGTTGAAACAGTTGACCTGTAACACCTCTACCTGCGGGAATTTTGAAAAAGAAACGGATTAAATCTTTGCTGCCGGAATGTTGCCATTGCAATCAGCAAAGAAACGGATAAAACACATACAGCAAGAATTGGGGTTCTTTATGCATTATGTTTTTTTTATTTTGGGTCCTGCTGCTGAACTTGTGGTGGTGGCTGTGATCATGGTTGTGGTCGTCATGTTGTTCTTAGTTGTTTCGATATGAAAGAAGTTTTCAGTTGATTCTTCAGGATAGTCTTGGTGCGAGCTGCGTGTGCTGCCTCAGGTTATACTTCGATGGACACAGCCAAAGACGAGAACCACAGTGACATGATCAGGCTTTTTGAGGCCGCTTCTTGGCTGCAAAAGGTCGTGTTCATCTCTGAAGTAACTGAAAACCTCAGAATCATGGGACGTTTGTGCCTTTGTGCCGCCTAAGGCCTGAATAGAGGCCCAGCACCGAGAGGGATGGTTTGAGCAAGATTTGCGATGTTTCTGATCAGCATCCCAACATGATGTTTCCTTTTCATTTTGAAGCGGATGCCAACAGAATTGACAGCGGATTAGCGAATTGGAAATTGCCAGCTAAAGTCCTTCATGCTGCCAGCTCTTGTTGGTGCCAATTTGCATCGTTCAAGTAAATTGTCACTGAAGTTTGCAACAATTTGAAGCCAAATCATCGAGCGTGTCACACGTTCTACCAAGGTCATCTACCCTTTCAGAATTGATCGGGCGAGGAAACTGGACAGTGACATGAACAAAAAATATTAATTGCAAACTGTCCAGTTCAGATGAGGAAACATAAAGTTCAGTGTTCAAATGGTACATGCACACTTTAGAGATTCATTAAGTTGATAGATTGTCCTATCGATCATCTGTGGTTCACAAATGTTCGCAAAGTTCACATCGTTGTTGTTGCAGTCCGGTCACATGGCTTTCACAGACTCTTGGAAAAGGTGTTTGGCCTTTGTCCTTTCTGAACTTCGAGCTGCTGTGCAAGATCAGGTCAAGAGGCATCTTTGGAAAGTTGAGTTTGTCGCAACGTGGATTGGCTCAAACTCAAGAATTGCTCAGCAATGGGCCGGATGCACAAGGTGCCAAGACAGCACTGACCAGGCCTGGGTGAAACAGACAATTCTACTAGCATAGTACATCATGGCTTTGAACATTTTGAACATTTCCGATATTTGGTCGGATATTGAGGTCTGTAAAAGGCATTCTGCGGATAATCCTGCAGAACAAAATTGAATTTAATGTCCTTTTCCCTGCCCAGTTGTGGTGATTCTTGTAGTCGCGCTTTCGCTTTGATGCACTTCTTGAAGGCGTCATCACGATGACCATCGCCGGCATTGCTGCCAGGCTTGCTCTTATTTCCCCACCCCTCCTTGGCATTTTTTTAATGATGAGGCCGGGTGTTTGTTTCTTGGCAGGGCCTCATTTTCGTTTTTGTTTCCCTTGAATAGTGAAGCTGACTGCAAACCCTTGGCAAGGGCAATGGAGTTTGAAGGCAGCCTGGTCCAGGTTCAGCAAGGATTCTTAGCATCTGAAACTTTCTTGGAGAGTTGCCGTGTGATTTCAAAGTTCAGTGTAATTTGACAGAAGTTTTTTTGCATGCGCAGATCCGGGTAGACGCGACTCCATCCCAAACTCAGCCCGAAAACCGTTATCCGCATTGACCTTGAGGGAGCAGCACGTGTAGTTTGCCAAAACGTGTTCAAGGAATTCTTTTTCGAATCCAAAGCGGCAAAATTCAACTTATAAATCCACAGGAAAACATCTCCAACCGCTGACCTTTTGACCAATTTTTGTCAGAGCCAAGACTTTGTCACCAAGGTCGCAGAGGGTGTGACCGACCCTTTGCGAGTCTTTGGCAGTCTGGTCCTCTGGGGACGCAAATAGTTAGCGCTACGCAACAGATTTCGACATGACCATGGGTGGGAACTGAACGGAACTCATCTTTTACTGCTCCACTGCCTTCTAAGCCTATGACTGAACGGAACTCATGTTTTATCCCCCAAGCCTATGTACAAAGGAAGTTGGAACCTCAGTAAACTGTAAACCAGGACGGTTCTTTCGGATTGCAGAGATTGTCCACCATGAGCCAATCAACCCCAATATTTTGGAACCAACCCAGGATATATCGCGTAATTGACAAGGTATAGCAACAACTGATAACAACATATAACAACTACAGAAATATATATCATTGTTTTTTATAGCTTCTTTAACTGGTTTGCAACTCTTGGTATAATTACCATGAAATGATGATCAACTTGTCGGGACCTGCCAGAGTCTTTACACTTTTCTTTTTGCACGTGCCATACGCCTCTATTTGAATCTTTCTCAACTCGGATTTATGGTCAACCAGGAATTACTATCCTTAGGGGAACTACGATTATTATTGATAATTATTGGTTAGCAACTGTTGAAATAGCAGTGATTGTTTGTTAAGTGTTCATGTCACCATTACCACCAGTCAGTCAATGTTGGTCCACGCAAATGGCCAACTAATGAACAGCAAGCAGACAATTAATTCTTCACAGCCATGAAGGATAATTGGCTTAAAAATTGTAAATCTTATAACCATACGCCAAATTAGCATTGGCTTAAACACCATTGGTTCATAAATACATGGATATTCATCATGATGAGAATCAAACCACCGCCTCGGACGATGACCAACGGCTGACCAAACCAACAGGTGCCCCAATGGGTTTGTCGATCACCTGCTAAGCAGTTGGACATCATACTTGGTAACCCAACCGGTTTGCATCCACTTCCCATGGTAAGGTCTATCCACCGTCCGATTCCCAAATTGCCTCCTTCCCAACTTGGAGTCACTGTTGAAGTGACAACTCCAAGTGGCTGATGTTGATCACTCCTCCAGCGGCCCTTCCCCTGCCTGGATGTCTCAAGTCCTTCGGGAGGGGTTTCAGAAAAGAAGATTCTTCACCTCAAAGAGGAACGTAGGACCTGTTTGAAGTCAGAAAACCAAGACACGAATGCAGAAGCAAACGAGAAAACCTTCTGTCATATTTTCTGAGGATGACCTGGTGACCACTCTCGCTAGGTGGCTGGAAGCCTTGAAGTTCCATTCGCCGATGCCCCAGAAAATGTTGTTTCGTGCAGTGGAACCACGATTGGTTCGTGATCGGTTGGTTGTCACCCACTAGAACTCACCATTCGGTAGAACCTATTGTTGCTTATGGTATCTTATGGTAATGATAGTTCAACCCAAGTCATGGCTTATCTTTTCCATGTTTGTTCAAAGTTTATATCAGTTGTATACCAGATGCTGAACCATCCACTGGTGAACCCAATTTGGAACTGGTGAATTGCTTGTAACTTCGGGATTTCGAGATTCTGTTGATTGTTGGTAATGCTAACAGCTACCCAGAAAGGCAGTGCTTTTTTGGGGTCCGGTCTGATGTAATAGAGGCACTTGATACAGGATTTGGTCCATGTTTTTGGGTACATTGGTCGCTTGTGACCCTATTCACTATTTCTACGTTTTGAACCAAAAAGAATAGGGTCACAAGTGACCAAGTGTGCTTGGAGTCCCACGCCTGTCACATAAAGTTGGTGTGTCCCCTTTGTGGTCGCTTGTGACCCTATTCGTGCCCGAAGTATCATTTTTGAAGGAAGTCTCACAGAAAAGCTTGGTTTTTGAGTTTCGAAGCTTCATTTTTGAAGGAAGTCTCGCAGAAAAGCTTCGTTTTTGAGTTTCGAAGCTTCATTTTTGAAGGAAGTCTCGCAGAAAAGCTTCGTTTTAGAGCTTCGAAGCTCCATTTTTGAAGGAAGTCTCGCAGAAAAGCTTCGTTTTTGAGTTTCGAAGCTTCATTTTTGAAGGAAGTCTCGCAGAAAAGCTTCGTTGTAGAGCTTCGAAGCTCCATTTTTGAAGGAAGTCTTGCAGAAAAGCTTGGTTTTTGAGTTTCGAAGCTCCATTTTTGAAGGAAGTATCGCAGAAAAGCGTCGTTTTTGAGTTTCGAAGCTTCATTTTTGAAGGAAGTCTCGCAGAAAAGCTTCGTTTTAGAGCTTCGAAGCTCCATGTTATCTATCTATCTATCTATCTATATATCTATCTATCTATCTATCTACCTATCTATCTATCGAACGAAGGGGGGGGAGTTTAAACAAAGAAGTAGAATGGAGACAATGGTTTAGTGGAACGCAGGGGGGGAAGTTTAAATAAAGAAGTAGAATGGAAACCATGGTTTGGTGGAACGCAGGGGGGGGAAGTAAATAAAGAAGTAGAATGGAGACCATGGTTTAGTGGAACGCAGGGGGGGGAAGTTTAAATGAAGAAGTAGAATGGAGACCATGGTTTAGTGGAACGCAGGGGGAAGGGAAGTTTAAATAAAGAAGTAGGAATGGAGACCATGGTTTGGTGGAACGCAGGGGGGAGGAAGTTTAAATAAAGAAGTAGAATGGAGACCATGGTTTAGTGGAACGCGGGGGGGAAGTTTAAATAAAGAATTAGAATGGAGACAATGGTCTAGTGGAACGCAGGGGGAAAGTTTAAATAAAGAAGTAGAATGGAGACAATGGTTTAGTGGAACGCAGGGGGGGAAATTTAAATAAAGAAGTAGAATGGAGACATGGTTAGGGAACGCAGGGGAGGAAAGTTTAAATAAAGAAAGTAGAATGAGAGACCATGGTTTAGTGGAACGCAGGGGGGGAAGTTTAAATAAAGAAGTAGAATGGAGACCATGTTTTGGGTGGAACGCAGGGGAAGTGAAAGTTTAAATAAAGAAGTAGAATGAGACATGGTTTAGTGGAACGCGGGGGGGAAGTTTAAATAAGAAGTAGAATGGAGACAATGGTTTAGTGGAACGCAGGGGGGGGTAGTTTAAATAAAGAAGTATAATGGAGACAATGGTTTAGTGGAAGGGGGAAGTTTAATAAAGAAGTAGATGGAGACCATGGTTTAGTGGAACGCGGGGGGGGAATTCAAATAAAGAAGTAGAATGGAGACGTTGTGGAACGCAGGGGTTTAAATAAGAAGTAGAATGGAGACCATGGTTTAGTGAAACGAGGGGGGGAAATTTAAATAAAGAAGTAGAATTGAGACAATGTTAGTGTAACGCAGGGGGGAGGAAGTTTAAATAAAGAAGTAGAATTAGAATGGAGACCATGGTTTGGTGCGAACGCAGGGGGAGGAAGTTTACCAATAAAGAAGAAGAATGAAGACCAATGCTTTATGGAACGCAGGGGGGGAAGTTTAATAAAGAATTTTACAATGGGACAATGGTTTAGTGGAACGCAGGGAGGGAAAGTTTAAATAAAGAATAGAATGGAGACAATGGTTTAAGTGGAACGCAGGGGGGGGAAGTTTAAATAAAGAAGTAGAATGGAGACAATGGTTTAGTGGAACGCAGGGGGGGAAGTTTAAATAAAGAAGTAGAATGGGGACAATGGTTTAGTGGAACGCAGGGGGGGAAGTTTAAATAAAGAATTAGAATGGAGACCATGGCTTGGTGGAACGCAGGGGGGGGAAGTTTAAATAAAGAAGTAGAATGGAGACCATGGCTTGGTGGAACGCCGGGGGGGGAGTGTAAATAAAGGGATAGGGTCGCAGGTGACCGGATAATAGGGTCGCAAGTGACCGGGTAGAATAGGGTCACAAGTGACCGGATAATAGGGTCACAAGTGACCATGGTACCGTTCCAGACCGGACTCATGCCAGCCATGTCAGACCCTTGAAACCATCGATCATTGATATTCAAAAGTGGCAATCAATAGTGTTCAACATCTGACAGATCCTGGTGAATTTTGCAGCCATGTCGCCATGCCTCTGAATGCTTGAATTTAATCCACATGCTTCTTCTTTGCAATCCTTGATCGTATTAGACTTTTGCTTCTATCAGGATCATTCCAGGAACCTTTGTGAATCATGTTTCTATAAGATGTTTCATTGCTTATGTCACACCAGTCACAGTAAATATAGTTCATATAACTTACGTTTTCCGCACAAATCCACATATGAAAGGTGCATCCTTTGCTGTTGATACGGATGAATACATTTACGAATACACCAACACATAACTATTTACGTATGTTCACACACACACACATATATATTATATTGTATTGATATATATATTTATATATATATGTACAAACTACATCAAACAAAAGTCCTTTGGAAGAGGTCTGGAACAAACCCCTTAACGACAACTCCTTGTTCCATACGTCTGGAACAGCGCGTAACGTTCCATACCCGTTTTTCGAGCCATACCCATATGGAAACCATCCCAAAAATGGCCCATCCAGTCAAGTAAGACGTTCGATCGCATCGATGGCCTCATGGGCTGTAGGCCTTGGTCTGGCATGAAGTGAGCGCCAACAATCCACCCTCGGCGCGGGCGTCCCACAAAGCTGTGCTGGACGCACAGCGGCGGATGTTGATTTTTGGTGGCAACGTGGCCGATGGCAGAGTTCACGGTCCTGGCCTTAAAGATGCTGAAGCTTGAAGTGGATGAAAGATGAAAGTTCGTGTGGCATGACATATGTGTCATGAGGATTCATGAGGCGAATTGGTGTGGAAAATTGGGGGAACTGGAATGAACTTGATGAAACCCGCGCTTTTGTGAGGTGAGAGGTTGAATGACTTGCTCTACTTTGACACCAAGGCAGTTGTTTTTTCTCGTAGCCGTGTGTGTGGCTAATCAAATCTTTTTTGGTGATGGCTATGACAGCCGGGATCTACTGTAGCAAATAGGAGTTGGCTCAATATGACTCAATATGATTCAATAGCAACAGAATGTGATACCTTTGCGACACCTTTGGTCCAAGAGGCATTCAACAACCCATCACGTCCCTGCAAATCCCATACCCTAAACAGTTGATTCAACATTGGCTACCATCAATGGCTGGCACCTTTGTCCTTGACACGACCTTTGACATTGATGACCTTGATGGGCTTGATGGGTTCCACTTCCACCATTGGGTGCCCCTGGATGATTCCGCAGGATTCCACCGGGTTCCATAGATCACGGCACTAGAATAGGGTTTACGATGTAGTCGCACTGGTACATATAGTACCATGACGTTTGGTTTTTGTACCAGGATGACGGGTTTCATTGTTGTATCAGATGGTGTAATTATGGTTACTGTAAATCTTCTTCAAGCGCCTTGAAGCCAACAGTTTTGAGTGGATGAATGTCCTAATCTCTAGTAACTTAGTAGCTAGTATATACTCGAGGTTCGTTCGTCATTTGGCACGTCATTTTGACGTGCCGGGTATGTGCCATCCGAAATGGTGTGGTCATGTCAGTGAAGTCGGAGTGTCACCATATGTTACCTATTCAAATCCACGTGCCTTACGTCTGATTTTTTGGATCCATAAGGCTGGCAGGTCCTATTTCTTTTTTAATATATTTGTTACGGTCAAGTTGATCAATGTTCATCAATGTTCATCAATCTTAGTTCATGTTTAGTAGTGTTCATCAATGTTCATCACTCTTCATGATCAGATGGGACAGGAACGTCAAACATCTTCCCACTGATTGCCTTCTTCCTGTAGGTTCGGAAGGCCAAGTGTTTGGCGCATGCATCACATGCACAAGCGTTGGGTATTTAGTCCCATGCATTTGCCTAGTTGTACTGCAAGTATAGGATTGGTCCGTCATGATTGTACAATCTGTAATATGCAATTACGTCATTGTACTGGCTGCTGGTTAAGATGATTTTTTTTTTGAAGTGCATAAATGCAAGAATATAAACCATTGGATTGGTTGAAGTTTGTCACGAATGGCACGTTCTTGAATGTGTTTGATCGGATTTGTTTATTGCGTTTGGCATCAATCTTAAGGTTGGTGTCGTAGAGGCCCCAGATTGGACTGTCCGAAGGATAAGCCTAAAGTGGAAATTCCAGCACTTGGCATTACGCAAATCTTTGCATGAAAATAACCGCCCAGTTTTGGGTGGAAAACCAGCGCTTCGACATCCTTCAAACGACTTCAACCGGAAGTTGGATTGGGTGAACTACATATGGATTATAACAGAGAACATGAGTAAAATTATTTTGGAAGCAGTGATCCTTAATGATGATCTGAGAGATCCAAATTGTATTATTGGAAATATGGCCAGCCATAAGAGAGCACTGTGAGCTGTAGACCTGCTGCCAGGTGGAACCTGGCATCACCACCAGCACCACCACCAGCACCACGACCACCACGACCACCACAACAACGACCACCACTGCCGCGGCCGTGGCGTCGATGGACCCCACCTCGACCCCCACCCCGAGCCCGACCACAAGCGCGACATCCACGACCCCGTCGGCAGCGTGCAAGCTGTTCACATGCCCGTGGGGCTATGTTCGAAAGAACGTTTCACAGATAGCCAACAGATCCAGCAGGACATATCAAGAATGCTGCGAGCCCAGTTGCCAACTCTTTCGATGTCCAAAGGGCCAGACTCAGACCAGCTGGTCGCACGAGATCGCTGGCTCCCAGATAGCATGCTGTAAGGAGATCACAACGGCTGCCCCATCGGTCACGTGCGAGCATTTTCCATGCCCATGGGGCTGCATCCACAAGAACCTGTCGCAGACAGGTGCCGCTGGTCGGAGCTATCAGACCTGTTGATAGGAGCTGTTCGCTGCTGATGTGCCCGCCTGGCCATGAGAAAATCGAAGGTGCTGAGGATTTGCCTGGCAGCACAGAGACTTGTTGCAGGTTGCAGGCGTCAAGTGCGCTGGTGTCATCCAGTGAATCCACCTCGACCTCTGCCAGCACAGATGCTGCTGTGTCATTTGTGGATGAGTTTCTTGGATTCTGAAGCATGAGGATTTGAGGTTTGAATTTATTTGTTCCTGCTGTTGAAAAACACATTCGGTTGGAATGGCTGGGGGCCTTCGAGCTTGAGTTATTCATGGGTTATTCTGCATTGCACTTGAGTGGCTTGGATAGGTTGGCGTTGGCTGGAGGTGTGGCAAGACTGAACCTTCACATTTTAAATGACCTTTAGCAGCCAGGCTTTACAGATTTTAGCAGATTTACGAGATATGAGATGAAGTGGAGATGCAGCCACCGGTTCACCAAAGTGCTTGGTTCGCCTTTCGTAAGCTCCATGGGAGATGGCTGTCACGGTCTAAGATAGCCTAAGTGAGGGACCAGGAGGGACCGGGAGCAACTTGGACTTCAGGCGACTACCAGAGTCAGATGACACTTGGTGGATTTGGCACATTGCAGCTGCACTCCAGGTTATGCACGATCAGCGTGTCCCGGTGTGTGCAGTTCAGTGGCATCAACATGTTGTTGATGTGTAGGGGGTGTTGATGCGATTGAAGAATTTAAGATGTAAGATGTTTACAGTTTTTTCAGGTTGGGATAGACTCAGAGTTTGACGCAAGAAAAGATGGTGCAGTTGGCAGGTTTTTTGCAACATGTTTTTCCCCTCGGAACTTGTCGCAAGGGACATCAATGACGTTTGCAGAGCAGAATAGCCGAGGACCTGCCAGCGAAGAACACATCACACCACGATCAGGAACTTGAGCAACTTGAGCAACCTGAAGCTGGAGCTGACCATGTGCCGCTTGGCTCGTGGCATTTGGAATCAGTTTGACATGTGAACTGGTTAGGAAACGAGTGAAAGATAGTGAAAGATTGAAAGCATTTGAAGGTGCCCCATGATGTATCACCATATGGCCTTACCTTTCTCAGAGTTGACCATGTTCGATGGCCCGATGGCACATTTTCCGCAGGCAGTTGTTTCTTTACGCAGCGCCAATTGCTCCACGATTCTATGACAATTGCTGAAACTTTGTCTTTGATTTCGGTTTTTGTCTTTTGGGCCCACACTTGAGCACCATAAATCATCACCAATCGCATGAAATCAGCATGAACTCCCCATGAAATCAGCATGAACTCCTTGACTCTTGAAGGCTTATCCTTGCCGTGGGGCTGCCACTGCTGCTCGGATATCTCCTCATCACCATAGGCCTTTTATGCCGTCCCATGGGGAAACGGCGAGGCTGGCCTCCGAACTCATTCAGTTGAGGGATGACAGCCATGAGATGCCATGAGATGCCATGAGGACCATAAGACATTCTGACAAGCTTTGCCTAGAGACGGGGGAATCACACTTGAATCTTTATATATCTTTATATGCAGTCAGAGTTTTCTACTGAATAATGCTGCATACATCTGCATACATTGTATGCATGCTTTATGCACATCAAAACCGCATTGTTTTCTGCGATGGAACTGTCCCGAAAAAAATCTGGCTGAATCTGCAGATCTTTGATCCAATGGATGGCATTGGATGGCATTGGATGGCATTGGTAGCGGCTAGCGTCACTATGGGTTAATCTCACATTGAAGCAGCTAGCATGTTTGATAAGCTAGCGTGATACAATGTAGCAATGTTATTTTATATCGTTACACTATCGTTACACATATTCTCCAATTAATTTTCATATGCATTCTATCTTTTTTCAATCAAAGTTGGACAAATCAACCAAAATTGCTTCGCAGCTTCAGCGTTTCTTAGGCGCGCCTGGGATGCAGTTGGACTCCACTGGCGCCGATGGGGAGGCAGTTCCGGGGCACGGTAGACCCACAGATCCCAAAGGTCTGCCATCGATGGACTACATGCGGAATGACTGGAAATCATCTCATCACTATGGTTCAAAACAAGCAGGCCAGCCATTTTGGGGATGATTTCAATTTCATTTATCCTTTGAAATTTGGTCCATCTATATTGGATGGTAGGCGATGGTAGATGGGCACCAGTGATTTGAACCATAGCGGTTCTGAATTTATTTTGAACCATAGATGTGTGGTTTTCTGATATTTTCTTCTCATCTTGTAAGTTGTCAAGTCGTATTCGAGATCATACAAGTCATGCACATCAACCGAGATGGGTCATGTTAGTGGAGAAAACTGACCCGAGACCTCGACAATTTCTCTGAAACCCTTCACTACCCAGAACTAAGCTTTACTAAAGGTTGATGGTTGGTGGGTGATCCTTGGGAGGGGTACCCCAGGATTGCATGAAATATTCACGTAAAAGATGATCGTGTAGCACGGAAGGGTTGGCTACCTGACATTTTCACAATCGCTGGCTATCCAGATGCGATGAAGAACAAATTGTTTCATTGTATTCCTTCCATACACAGATTTTGTATGATTTTGTCAGGTGTTGAAGGTAATATCCGTGAATCACAAATATGATTATTTGTAACAAATACATACATATATATATATATGATATATGTATATATGTATAGAGGTGATGGACAAATCCATCATTTCCAATGTTGACATTCATGAATGACAACTATATTTGCTTCTGATATCCGCTGGCAGAATTTGAGAAAAACAGATTCAACGGGCCTTGCGGTCAAGATAGCAGGTGGCAGGAGTTCACTTTGGAGTTTCAGGTTCAGGTTAAAAGCTTCAAGAGATTCCCCCAATGCATACCAACTGCAAGGGCGTTCCATGAGTGACATGGGAGCGAGAGCTCTTTTCGCTGCCTCGTTCAGGGATCCAAGCCCGATCAATTTCGCGTCACCATTTTGGGATGGTCGGATGAAGATGCCAAGATGTCAAGATACTTCCAAATATCACCCAATGTCAGTATGAATCATCATGAACCATCATGAGTCATCATGAATCATCATCAATAATCATGAATTATAATCAATCGTCATGAATCATCCTGGATCATCCTAGATGATCATCAATCATCATGAATCATGAATCCTTCCACATGCAGCCAGGATGACTGCGGAGTGGCCTCGGGGAAAAGTGCTCGAAGTGACAGTGTCTTGGTCAGACGGTATGGCATCGTAGGCATCCCAGGCCTGGTAGGCATCATAGGCATGGCAGGTACGGTGGCCGAGCAGGGCTACAGAGAACGCTGGCATCTTTACGGCAAAGCACTTCAAGCTCTTGAACCATGTTGAACCGACCAGAAACTGTCACTGTGTTGAGGTGGAGGAAGGAATTTTCTATGCGAATGGTTGCTGCTACACATTCGGGGCTGCTGGCCCAAGCCGGCACTTCGCGTGGGAAGATGGAACAGTCCAACGATTGGAAAGAATTGAGCGGATGCTCTCCTTTAAAGTTTTCACCATCCAAAACATTCCAAAACATGTTTTTTCCTGCAGATGTTTGTTTGAACCAATGGTTGTGTTATGGGGTGGTGCATGACGAATTTTAGTAGTTCTTGGCCAGCATCCGCTCGAAAAAAAAAACACATAGGTCACGCACATCATAGAATCCAGAAACATGTTTTTGTCAATGTGATCTTCCTGGAAATGATGTCCTCCACGACTTTTTTGATTTCCGTCTTCCTATGTAAAACTCTTCCAATATTGAAAAAAAACATGCCATACTTATGAATCTTATGATGTATTCGTATATTTTTTGCTACAATTCAATTGATGCCTTAAATTCGCAAAGCTGCGAGGAACGTCGCGTGGTGGAGCACCCAGCATGAGCTCCTGGCTTGGCGAGAATTTAGGCGGGAGTATGAAGCAGTTTTGGTTGGTGATAGATGATCCAATTGCTTGACTCATACTTTTCCAGCGGGGGTTGAAACCACTTGCCCGATTGGCTGCACATGACATGTGATGAAAGGCAAGCCAGCGAAATAGCTGCAAGTTGAGCAATAGGGGGGTTGCAGTTTCAAAGATAAGGCTGCACGTCGAGAAGGGATTTGGCACCTGGATTCGGAAACAGAAACAGACTGACTAGCTGATCCGGTTGGAGGTTTCAGTCACATGTTCTACTTTCCATCCTTGGAACAACGATCCTATTCGACATAGCTGACAATGATAGTTTCATACATATTTTCACATATGTTTTCCAGGTAGGTGCCTCAACCACCTGTAAGAAACTCAGGCATCAAACCTGTCAGCAGTCCACTTTGCAGCGATCACTCGGTCCACTTCTTCACTGAAAGTCGTCAGGTGGATCTGTGCCCCACAATGCCACGTCGAAGATCACGATGGTCACGACATGGAGCTCACAGATCTGACGGGTTTAGATGGCTACAGATCCTTTGATGGGAAAAATGTGGGGAGCATGTCAAAATGTGCAGAATTTGTCGCGATGATGTCAATTTGGATGTTCATTTCGATTGCGATTTTGATGTCAATTTTGGTGGCGATTTTGATTGCGATTTCAACATCAATTTCGATGTCAATCATTGTTAGTCGTGTTGCTTCTCGGCAGGCGAAAGTCTTTGTGAGACAATATCAGTCAAGATCGGATATTCATCATGTAAACATATGTAAGCATTTGCCAACTGTTGCCTCCTCCGGACGGTTCAGCTGAAAGCTTCTGATGCCAAACGCTGTTTGAGGATGCAAGTCGTGTTCCCGGCCTCAAGCTGCCGATCAGCACTGGCACTGCCCACTACATGATGTGCCCATCAACCTGACATGAAACTGACAGGACAACTGATGGGATGACATCAGATGACATCGGATACAAACGAGGGGTGAAGGTCATGGTGATTAATATGGTGATGCAAAATTGGCCGACAGCTCTTCCTGTAGCAGATTTTAAGTAAAAAGACACTTCCAGACATAGCCCGACAGCCATCCATTGAGCCATCCCCTGGGCCATCCCGAAAAACAGGTGCATTTGTGTCCAAGTTGCGCATAAGTGCCACCAAAAACACCAACCTTGGGTGTGGCAGCCACGTACTTGGTGAACATTTTCCCGACTTTGGCTTCTCGCACCTTGATGCAAGGGGATGCCAATGGATTTCGATGGATTTCGCTTGAGAAATTGATGAATTTGGATGGCGGTAAGTCAAAACTACACGCAAATTTCGGGTATTTTGGGTAAATTTTGGGTTCAATTTCCATCCCAAACAGGGGCTATGTAACCACAGCTAACCTGTTCATTCTTACTTGGGCGCGGGGATGGTGCTACGATATCCAGGGTCTGGCATATTTTTGGGCACGTAGCATGCAAGTAATGATAGCTTTATGATCTTTATGTACCTATAGGTATTGTGTTATCAAATTAACGCATGTGCGTTGGGGTGAAAGGTGAACGAACATGAGACAGCCAGAGACACAAGAGCATGGCTGTGACTATCTCTTCGCTCGATTTCGCAGTGAGGTGCAGCCGCCAAAGAGGATCCGAACTTCCATGAGATTTGTCCACACTTGGCGCATGGCCCGAGTGGATACTTGCCTTCAGATTCGTTGGATGGCAATGGTCTTGTGTTGCCATGGGTGGAAGGCGAGTGGTACGAATGAGTTGCATATGATTCCAATGGGTTTTTGCGCATGGAGATAGGGAAGAAGTACGAAGAAGTCACAGGTGTTGAGATATGTTGGAGATTATCATGGAACTATAATAGCTATATGGCTATGGGTGGAAACCTATGGTCCATGTTGGGATGATTTCCATCTATTATAGTCTCTTTTAGGTGGTAGCCAAGAGTGCCATGGCCATATGGAACTCTCCGCAGTTTTAATTCCCTCAGACCCATGCATAGTTGCGTTTGAGATCGCTTGAGCCTTTGCGGCACTACAGACTTGACGATGACTTGACGATGACTTGACGATGACTTGAGGTATGGGCTTCGACAAGATGTGTCCCAGAGATGGCAGGCCACACTGCAGCATTGTGGATGCCCTTGAGGACGCATACAGTGGCCGCTTGGTCAACATCGTCACTAGATGTCACCGGAAAGGTGATGGTGATGTTATCATTCCAATCATGATATTCCCTTGCTGAAGTCCAGCGGGCTACTCTGAATTGTGTTGCTGGCAATGTTCTGAATGTTCGGCCCTGATCCGATGGAAGGGAAGTTTGACAATTGGAGTCTTGGAAACAATTCCATCATTGAGCGTAAATATGAGATGTTTCGTGTGGTTTTAAACCTGCATTGTTTACGGATGGTTGCAAAAATCGGGTGAAGGCCAACGGTACGTCTTCCTCTGGATGTGTTTCTTTTGTAACAATCAATATCGGATCAAAGAGGAGGTGCCGCGCGGGACGAGAAAAACATGACATGCCTTGATCTTGGTCAGGCATGTGAGGCCTTTGACAATTTGAATCAGGGGTCCTGATATGTTCTGATGGGTAGCCTTCAAGTGGAGCCCCAAAAAATTGCAGAAGGTTTTTTTTTTTGGCTTGTTTTACGTTTATGTAGTGGTTTTGATTGATCTCAATTCAAAGCCAAACACCGTTTGCAGACGATTGTTTTCTTTTCTCAGATTTAGTATTGATGTTAAGTCATTATGATTCGCAGCACCAACTATGCTTGGCACAAGTGATGCATTTCCAAACGCATTTTGGAAGAATTTCCATTGGTTTCGTCCATGGTTTCCTTCCAGCTTGCTTTTGTCATCAGATGTCATCAGCTCTTCTTGAGCAAGTAGACTACGAACCTGGAACTTTCAATCCGGATCAGGTTTTCAACGATTGGGATCAATAAATTAGGTCATCTCAGGAGTCGTGTCAAAGTCTCAAGAAATGTTCTTTCCTTGCAACAACAAAAGTGGTCTCCTTAAGAAAACTATATAAAATGAACAAAAACATCACAATTCAGAACCTGCTGATCAAGCCCCAGCATCCGGCACTATTTGTGACAAACTTGTTACAACTAGGGACTGAATCAAGATCCGACAATATTATCCGTACATGTTGTCTACCGGTTATATATATATAATATATATATATATATATTACAGTATTTGTTTCATTGGTCCTTAGCGATGTCTTTTGTTTTCTCAATGACCTTCCACCCTTGATTTTCGTGCATGATATTGTCCTTTGTGCGCAAAAGTCGCAGGTAAACACCAATGCCAGTATCGGGTTGATCCACATGCAAAGGTTTGTATTCAACTTGCGACGGCCACATGTTCCTGCTCACCAGATCTCACTGAGAGTTTGGTGCTTTGACCGGAAGATCTTATGGGTTGAAGGTGAGTAATTTAACATATTTTGGGTGGCCACGGGTCATGGCACCATGGTAACTACCATCCAAACTAGACAATACAGAATTGAAAACATATCAAGAATAGTACCATATAGGTTTTGAACTATGCGCATGTCAGATAGATTTCCTCTTCATCTCAAGCCCCAGTGAGCTTTTTCACCACTAGACCATTACCCCAACCATTGCTGCAACCCGTGGAGGCCTGTCAGACGGGAAGCGAAGATCTGAGGGACATCTTCGAGTCGCATCTGGTGGAAGCCGGAAGGATGTTGGTGTTAATGGACACCATCATGTCAGGGCCTTGGATGATCTTAGATGCGGGTATGATCTACACAATCTACACACACATGTATATACTGTATGTAGGTATATATATATACATATGGCCACCCCCGCCAGAACCCCCCACCACATGCTGTTTGTACTGGTATTTATACTTTTTACCGTTATTACAGAAGGTATTCGGGAATTATTTCAAATAGAAGATGCATTTTGGGGGTGCGGCAGAAGATATTGCAGAGTGCAAAAGTAGCTCAAAAGACCAAAAATCCAACAATAACCCCCTCAACATTGGGATGATCTTTGCAATATTTTCTATTTGAAAATCTTTTGTCCCACTGCCATTTTTTGTGATTTTTGCAGGGAAATTATATGAAATCAATAGAACATTGATGCCCGGACCCGGGTGACCCCCCGAAGAGGGGAGTGCAAAAGTACCTCCCGAAGTGGGACCCGGCCGGAGGTACTTTTGCACTCCCGCCTTCGGGGGGTGGTCGGTGAAAAACTGTTCAAAAACCGTTGGTGTTTTTTGCTTTTTTGATTGGGTGACGGTGATTCAAACCACTTTTCAAATAGAAGATAATCTGAAATGCTATTTTTTTTTAAGAAGATATTCGAGGAGTAGTGAAAAACACTTTTCACATAGAAGATAATATTTCATGATATTTCATGAGGGAATCCAGAGTTCCACCAAATTGTTTTCAAATAGAAGATATTCGTTTGTAACCCCATGAGTTCGACAGATCCCAAATGCATGAAAAACAATTTTCAAATAGAAGATATTGCAAAGATCATCCCAATGTTGAGGTTTCTTGTTGGATTTTTGGTCTTTTGAGCTACTTTTGCACTTTGCAACCCTCAACGTTGGGATGATCTTTGCAATATCTTCTATTTGAAAATCTTTTGTCCCACTGCATTTTTTTGTGATGTTTGCAGGGAAATTAAATAACATTAATAGAACATTGACGCCCGGACCCGGGTGACCCCCCGAAGAGGGGAGTGCAAAAGTACCTCCCGAACTGGGACCCTGCCGGAGGTACTTTTGCACTCCCCTCTTCGGGGGGTCACCCGGGTCCGGGCGCCAATGTTCTATTGATTTCATATAATTTCCCTGCAAAAATCACAAAAAATGGCAGTGGGACAAACGATTTTCAAATAGAAGTATTGCAAAGATCATCCCAATGATGCAAAAAGACAATTTCAAATAGAAGATATTCATTATATGTACATATATTTACCCATATTTACTCAAATTCTCACAGCAAGATTGGCCGACAAACCATTTTCAAATAGAAGATGTTGTCAAACAACCAATGGGGAAGCGGAAAAGACCATTTCAAATAGAAGATATTCATTATACTATACCAACCCCAAATTCTCAGAACAAGATTGTGCGACAAGCCATTTTGTAAATAGAAGATATTCGGTTGGATGATCCACCAAGTTTGTGCTTTTTGTGTTGGTCTAAATGGTTTTTAAATAGAAGATATTAGTTTGGACCCTCCCGGGACCATGGTTGCGGAGAGTGCCAAAGTACCTCCAACATTCCGGATGTTCTACCATTTTGGGTCATTGAATTAATTTATCTTCTATTTGAAATTGATTTTTCTGCGCGTCCAAACCAGTTTCAAATAGAAGATCGGTTCTCCGATAATTCCCGAATATCTTCTATAACAACGGTAAAAAGTATACAGTATAAAACACGTGTTTTTTTATGTTCAGATTTTTAGGGTTACTTACACAATTAAATTTACTTAAGTAAACATTAATGCTTCTGAAATCTTATATAATATATAGATATCTAGAATCACCAAAACCGCAAAGACCTTGGAAAAGCAAAAAACACAAAGCCATAAGTCTTGGGGATGCCTGCGAAACCAAAGAAACAAAAAACCACAACTTTGAGGAGAATGTTTGGTTTTGACTCAAAAAGATTGTTTGTTTTTTTTCCTAGTTGTGTTTTTTTTGTTTTTTTTTGGGGGTTCCAAAAGCTAAACACCAAAAAAACCTTGAGAGTTTTTTCGTTTTTTTTCACCCTCTTTTTTGCATACGTACTATCAACCAATATCTCAAAAAAACAAAAACAACTCAATGTTTTTTTTTTGTGTTTTTGCTTTTGTTGTTATGGTTTGATATGGTTTCAGAAACCAAAAGGCAAACAAACATTGAGTTTTTTGTTTTGTGCATACATGCTATCAACCAATATCTCAAAAAAACAAAAACAACTCAATGTTTTTTTTGTTTTTTGCTTTTGTTGTTATTTTTTGATATGGTTTCAAACGCCAAACATCAAGAAAAACATTGAGTTTTTGTTTTTTGCATACATGCTATCAACCAATATCTCAAAAAACCAAAAAACACTCAAGTTTTATCTTTGTTTTTTTTTCTTTTGTCGTTATGGTTTGTTATTTGTTTTTTTTTTTGTGTTTTTGGCTTTTGAACCCCCCGCCAAAAAAATAGGGAAAGCACCAAAAAAGCAATCTTTTGAGTCAAAACCACACATTCTCCTCAAAGTTTGTTTTTTTTGTTTTTTGGTTTCTTGTCAGTTTTGACAATTTTGAAGTGACTGGTCGGTGTATGGCATTTCACCATTAAGCCATTGTTTCTTCAGCATACCCCCACAAGCTGTGCCCTCGTACGAGCCATGACCTTGCTTGCTCGTGCAATTGCTGCGGCTAAGCCGAAGCAGTATTCATCGTCCCTGCCTGAGTCTCTGCGCAGCTTATGCTCAAGGACAAGTCTGGCTGCTCGTTTTCATGCCTGTACCATAGTTTCATTTCTATGCTTGTTATCTCTTCTCAGGTCAAGCGATGTGGACTGGTCAATGGGGAATGCAGAAGGCATTTTGGACCAGCATCTTGGCAATATATTTCAACGCTACTCTCTTACTTTTCTACCACTGCTTGTCTTTCACATCTTGACAGCCTTTCCTCATACTGTTTCACCACTGCTTGTCTGTCTTGGTTGGCCGTGTGCTTCAGGAGCCCAGGCCGGAGAATCTTTGCCTATGGACATCGGTTCGGAGCATCTTGGCAATACAGGTGATGTTCTTCACCCTTTCCGCCCTGTTCTCTCGCAACTGTCTGGTATGTCTTTAGCTCACAAATTCCTGCACAAAGCTCCTTCTATGCGCCCCTCCATGCGGTACAGCAACCATGAGTGGGTGGATGAGGAGGCCCTCGTTGCACCGGAGACTCCACCAGTCGAAGACTGGATGGATGATTCTTTATATGCAACACCCGAGACATCCACATACCCAATGGGTCTACTGTATATATGGGGGTGAGGTGGGACGCCAGTGACGCCTCCAGAGCTGTTTGGGCCACACACCCCACCTGGCCTCCCACCAGATGACGAAGTCATGGTTGCTCCTTTTGCACCTCTGGGCCCGCCGCCCCGGACACCACCGGAAGCCTTCCGATGGTGGTATGGAGGTGCTTCACAAAAAGCGCATAAGAAAAACAACCTTTTATCGTTTTACAGCATCTTTCAGTGATCGTCAGCTCCCAGATGATAACATTTCATCTGGCTCTGTTTTTAATAGAGTGTCAAACATTCAATACGTCTGATGCGCTTTCTATCTCCTGTTGCTGTTCTCAATTCAGAGCAGGATCGCTTTGGCTGGAAGATTGCAAAAAACATATCGTCTTCAAATTTGCTTTGCTGTAGCCAATGATCTTCAACTTCAAGCACCTTGCTGTGAAGAGCCAGCCTGTCGGCACAGCATGCCGAAGCTTGTGATGAAGTATTGGAAGCAATCTCCATGGCCTCAGCCCAAAAGAGGCTAGGCAAGAGCCAACATGAAGAGGCCAGGTGCGGCGAAATCCTTCAAGTTTGTGCCCTATATATGCAAACAAGGTGTGCAGAAGCCATTCCGCAAAGAAAGGGGGCGCTATGGCACTTCGGTCCAATATTTCATTGCTTCTCGTCCACGGCCCCTCATCCGGAAGTTGACCAAGGATGGAATGTTGCCAGCTTGGCCTGGTCAAACGTGTCTTCACTGTGGCACTGGGAAGCTTGGACGCTTGCATTACTTCAAGGAGAAGGGCGTTTGGGTCCACAAGCGCGGGCGTCGCCAGTGCAAGAGACGCATCTAGCCGCATGACTTCCATCCTCTTTTCTTCCCAATCAGTATGCAGCACCCGTCATCTTGGACATGGATCGCAAGCTCGTGGAGTGCATCCACCACAACTTGGAATGTGCTCGTGCACAACATGTGTGCCAGAAGCAAAAGAACATCAAATTTGGTGCTCACCAAGCGTGGGCTGATGTGGAAGCTGATGAGGTAGATCTTGGCAAGGAAGTGTCCATGGATAAGAAAGCAGCAAAGCGGAAGCAGTGGGGAGGCATTGTGGAGCGTGGACATCCCAGCACGCTTGAACCCCAAATCTACTGCTGCGTGAGCGCCTGGCCGAGGGCCTATTCGCAAACGCGATTGGAAGCCCGTGGCCTCGAAGTTTTTGAATCGGAAAGTTATCTTGCACACCGATGGAGCGAGAACCTACAAGATGTCAGTGCCGGGCATCTTGCATGACAACGTTATCCACAAGAAGAAGAAGGTTGTCATTGGAGGCAAGACTACGTGGATCAAGCCTCGGTACACAAAGATGTGGGCGCACACCCTACCCGATGGTAAGAAATTGAAAGTGAAAGCCGGCACTCAGATTATTGATCTCTTTTTTGGCAATCTCAGGGCCTATCTGAAGCATGTCCCAAGAATGGTTGGATCTACCATTTTGACTCGGAAGATTAGAGCTGCGCAGTGGGCCTATCAGTATGGAAAGCAGAACGCATGGTTCGCTACCGCATCTATGCCGAGAGACCTGCGTAGCTAGGAGCACATCTCACAGATCACGGCAGAAGATAAAAAAGAAGTTTTTGCATCGCTGCCAGCATGACTTGCTTCCAACATGACTGATGCAACTGAACTAACTCAAGTGTGTTTCTCATCTTCTGCATTCTTGGAAACTTAATGTCTCTGTCACTGCAACGTCACATCTGCATTCATTGGGAGCACTGGTCTGCTAAGTCTATTGTCTGATTCTCTTTGGTCGTCACCTTTGACTTAGAATCTCAATGCTGCATTTAACGCCCCACCTCAACCGCACCAACCTCCTATATGTGCCAAGAACACCAGAAAGTCAATAGAAAAATTCCATCTGGAAAATGCACAAAAACAATCAAGACACACGTATCTACTGTACATAAAACACGTGGGAAAAAGAGTTTCTTGGTGATTTTTTCCTTCGTGGCAAGCAGATCATACAGTTTAGATCACTAACTAGCATTGCTTTCTGTAAACGCATCAGTTGTGCTATGCAGAGACCAAGAGCTGGCAAAACAATTGTTTGCTCAACATGCGGGGGGGTTCTGGGGGGGTGAGTATATATATATATAGATATATTTATATACATATATTTGCCAACATGGAAAATCAGAGAATATCATGGGGTTGGATTTACAGATTGATTTATATACAAATATGTACATGCCTGGAAAATTGTAGAGCATCATGGAATACCATGGGGCCACTGAGTTTTCAGAGATGTTCAGTGATGTTGTCCAGGTAACCAGATGATACCAGATGGTTTCAACTATGTTTCAAGTATGTTTCAAAGACTAAGAGCAGAGATAGGTAGAGATTTGCAAATGGACATAGTGGCATGGCTGTTATGTCATGACCCGCCGAGACGGCCGAGCTATGTGGGTTGGCAGCGAAACGTTTGGGCACCCGCGAGACCTTGCTGGGACAGTTGGTAATTTCTTTGTTTGCATGGACAGGAGCTTTTCACCACTATGATGTTGATACCATCAAGAGTTGGACCTCCAGTATTGAAGCGGCGGTCTGGGGGCGCAAGCCTGCCCCAGGTCGCAGTAGATTGCTGTTCTGGAACTCTTTGGGTACACCGCGTTTGCATCCTGCTTTTGCGCTTCACTTTGCTGCAGCCCAGGCTGAATGGCAGCGCCAGTGCCGCTTGGCCATAGGTGTGCCCGCTGCTAATACTGTTTGCAAAGACTGGAATTGGCGTGTTGAGGGTGGTTTGTGGATCACTCCCGTGGGGACTTTGAAACCAGGGTGGATGTCTTCTTCAAGCTTATACAAAGCTGCTGCTGCAGCATGGCTGGCTTTTATGTGGACTAAGGACACCAAAACGGAGGGTCCTTTACCTGAAGGTAAGTTGCCTGTGTTCCAATTCCAGGCCAATGTGGCGCATGATTTGAACTATTGTGGTCGCAGAGTCTTGACAGGTGCAGCAGTGGATGGGAGAGTTACTCAACGTTTGGAAGTCGACTTGCAGTGTGATTGTGGTTTGAGCTCTCCTGATCGTGAGCATTTCACTTTCTACTGCGAGGCAAATCCTTGGCATGGTGATCTCAAAACTCCAACTGAAAGGCGGTTGCTTGTTCCTCTTGTGGATGCTCCAGCTGTTCTTCCATTTGAAGATATGACGGCCGACCCCATTCTGGTGGCTTTTCTACAACAGTTTGACCCACATCAAACGCCGACTTTGGGCTTGGATGGAAGTTGCGCAATCGCTCCAGGGTGCGAACTTTGGCAGCGTGCCAGCTGGGCTGTGGCGGCTCATCTCGGGCCCACGGTCAATGGGTTGGTGCATGGTTTCGAGCAAACTCCTGCTGCGGGCGAGAGAGGTGCACTTCTTCAAGCCTGCTTGGCTTCCCATGAAGCGAACAGAGCGGTGCGCTTACTGATTGACAACCAAGCCCTTGTGCAACGTCTTCATCGTGGCATGCGGCTTGGTCAGTGGGGTGGAGATCTTTTTCCATACTGGCATTATATCAGGATGCTTTTGGTTGATGGCTCTTCTTGTGCTTGGATTCCCTCGCATGATAAAGTTCCTCGATGGTGTCCACCCGAAGGGTGGCTTGATGTTTTGCGTTGCTGCATGCTCAATGCCAAAGCGGATGCTAGCATGGCTGATCTAACAGGTCAATTTCGGCCGGTGATTGCTACTTGTTTGTCACAACACAGAGAGGCTGTTGTTTGGGCTGGAGAAGCTTGGAAGGCGCAACTAAAGGGTTCTCTTCCCTACTGGCAAGTTTTGCTTGAACACGAACCACGTCAAAACAGGTCGTTTGAATGAGCATTTGCTGCTTCTTCAGCTGCATGGGTGGTACTTTTCTTGACTTGAACTTGCCCTCCGGTTTGTTCAGTGCAAAGAGCTCCGGCTCAGCGTTGGCAATTTCGGCGTCTTAACTACTTCACTTCCGTGAGGAGCAGGTTGACGTCCTCCTCCAATCCAATCCAAGCCAATACACATGCGGCTACCTGAACGACCTCCGCGCGGTTGCTGCGGGTCTATGCATTGCTTTCAGGCCTAGGCAGCGCACAGAAGCGAACAGTTCAGTTGTGGTGTGTGCTTGTTGTGCTTGCACTGACTTGCCACAGAAGACTTGGGCTGTGTCTTCCAGAACCAGAAATGCTTTGCAACATATCCTTAATGGCAATGGAGCAGGCAGCCGAGCAACAGCTCGAAGACGGAAACAGAAACAAAGCAATGCGCAAGCTAATGGCTTCAATGTGCAACAGGTAGGAGAAATTCTCAAGCTGCTTACCCAGCTCTGCCAATTGTTGGGAATTGGGGGAGGCAGCGGAAAATTGTTTCAGCAACTTAGCACACTGATGGGTCAAGAAATTGGAGCTGTTGACACCTCCAAAAACAAAGGAGGGAACAAGCCCAAAAAGAGAAAGAAAGAGCGCAAGACACAGGGAGGCGACAATGGTGGTGCGGACCTTGGCCAAAGGAATGCAGCGCTCAATTCTGCCCCAATCACCAATCCTACTAGCACTTCTGCGCAGCTTCCCAATCGCAAACAGGATGCCAACAAGAAACAGCCCACACAAGCATCCAAGTCTTTTGTGGAAGTAGTTCGAACGAACACACCGTTCAAACCAGTTTGGTGTTTGAGACAGTCGGACTGGACCGGCCAAGTTTTGACTTTTGATTCTTTTTGCAGTGCGTTGGATCAGCCTGGCAATGTGTCAGCAACAGTGCAGTGTGAATCTGAAGAGCAACTGAGTGAGCTCAAAGTTTTGACAGAAGGTGATGCAACAGATCAGACAAGAGAATTGCATGTCTCTGCAGTTTGTTAGCTCCAAAAGAAGCGAAGCAGATCGACGGCAGACAGTTGAGGCTCATACCTGGCAAAATAGCTGGGAAAGTTCAGCCAAGGCAGGCTTACCTGATAGCCTTGAAAGGAAACGGACCAACACTCAAAAGGGCAGCCGTTGTTTCTGCTGCTCCTGCAGCTCAGACTGAGACGGTGGTTGTGAGGTTGAGCGTTGAAGCAAAGTATTTGTTGAGCAAAGAGTGGCAGAGCATCCAAGCCAAACCAAAGGCTAGCGCTCAGTCATGGTTGCGAAGGCATGTGCCCGCCCACATTGGTGCCAAAGTTTTTGACATGTGGGCTTTCCAAGAGGAGTGCACGAAGGGTGGTGGCAAGCCGGTCATTACTGGGTTGCTGAGGATTGAGAAAGATGCAGCGAAAGGCTTGCTTGCTTGTTCTGGGAAAAGTCTGTGGTTCGTCGAACCTCTCCAATGGAACAACAGTGTGGTGGAGTCATGTGATGTTGAATGGATCAAGAAAGGTCCTGACCTTGATGGCCCCAGCTATCTTCAAAAGGTCCGAAGTTTGGCAGGTGAGCTTGGCATTGCAAGAGGGTGGGGCGGCTTAGGCGTCCGAAAGCCCAGAGCATCTGACCCGATTCCAAAGCCAAGAGCATGGCGCATTAGTGGTGTGCCCCGAGAATGGTCAGCCAGCACGGTCACTGAAGCGATCACACGTGCTGGCTTGCAAGATCCAAAGATTTTGTCTCGCAAAACTTTGGGCAAGCAAGTTGAATGGTGGGCACATGCGAATGCTCAAAGAGATCTTGATTTCCTTGAGATCCAGGCCGGCGAACACACCATTGTTGTCGTTGAAGCGCCCAGGCAGAGACCTCAGCGGCCCATTACAAAGAAGTTGTCCAGTTACGGAAAGGTCAATTTCCATTCCAACACTGGGCCTGCAACTGTGCAATCCTCACAGCCACCGCTAAAGTCTTTCTACATTGGCACGCCGCTCATGGAAAAGAACGCTGCAGCTGCGCCTGCTACAGGCGCCACGCAGCCTGGTGATGTTCAAGCTGATGAAGCTATGAAAGCTGCTTCGGCTGCTGCAGGTGACAAACGCGAACCTTCTTCGCCCGCCAAGCTGCCGGCGGCAAAGCGAGTTGCAGTGGATGTCAAGCCACCTCATGGCTTGATTGCACGAACCATTGCTGCTGATGGCAATTGTTTGTTTGAGTCCATATCACAGGGAATTGGAGGCAAAACTGCAAGATCCGTGAGAGCTGCAGTTGTGAACCATTTAAAGAAGCATGAAGGTCGGTATAAACCTTGGTGGGACGAAAGTACATGGACATGCTTGCAAAGGTTGGGGCTTGGGGCAGCAGTTTGGAATGTGCTGCAGCTGCCGTGCACTACGACAGACCCATATTAGTTTTTCAGCCTACGGGCGTGCCTGAGGTTTACAACAGCCAAGGGAAAGCAGGTGGCGCCATTGCTCTTTGGCATCGCCGAAAGCATTTTGAATTGTTGGATGGCGCATTGCCGCCAGGCATTTTGGAGCAAGCCGCCACTGGTCCTATGCAAGGCAACAGAGGAGGCGGTTCGGAAACTGGCACTCACTCGGCTGGTGCTACTCGTTTGTCAGCGCTGCCGTCTGTGGCGGGCGCCAAGAAGCGTTCCAAGCGCGACGCCTCCTTGCCTGGTTCTACTTGCTCAGAGCGGCGCAGGAATCCCTCTCCTGCGACTGCTACTTCAGGTCGGGAGCGGCGTGCTGTGAGCAGCGCTGGTGTCAGCGAAAAGGACGAGGCTGGCAGCACTTCGTCCAAACGCCCAAAAAGAGAGGAATGGAATTGTCCTTTGTGCGATTATTCCACAGGGGTACACAGGCTGTGGCCGCAGAAAAAGGAGGCCCACATCAATGCTTGGCATCCTGATGAGAAGGAGAAGTTGAAGCTCACTCCCACTATGGGTCAGCTTTGTCACGCCGCCCCTGGTATGAGTTTCAAGTGGAAGTGTCACTTGTGCAACATGGTCATTCCTGAAGATGCTGATCTCAGCAGAGACCAGGTGCTTCGCATGAAACTGAGGCATAGAGAAGAACACCATCCGAAAGCGAATGTGCAGCGTTTCAAAAGCGATGGAAGTTACAGGTCGGCAAATGCAGCCAAAGCTACGTTGCAAGTGCGCGCAGCTGGCATGGCAAAACGCCTGTTGGGCCTCAAAAAAGGTGATGCCGGTTCCCACGAACCATTGTTGGTTACCCTCCCTATGACTGGCAAGGCCAAACAGAAAAGAGGAGGTATGGCAAAGGTTATTTGTCGCAAATGTGGCAAGATGGCGAATCAAGCAAAGGAGCTTGCTACGCTGTCCTGTGAAAAGTATGTGGCCGGCAATGGCCCCAAGAGGAAGAAGATGCTGGCAAGGCTCCGCGCTTGTCTCAACAAAGCGTCCATCAGTGATGCTCTCAAGGATGGTGCCCGTACAGTTTTGAACATCATTGACTCAGGCAAGGGAAGCTCCAAAGACACTGCGCCCAAACACCATATTGAGGCACTTGTCTGGCCGGTAGATTTCACGGTCCGTTTTGCTTGCACGAGATGCAAGCGGTGCATGAAGGACGAGAAACATTTCCGTGGAATGTCTTGCGCCAACAGCACCGTTTGGAACCAAAAGAGAAAAGGCAACAAAGACGCCTTGCTGGAGCTTGCCAACAAAGAACCTGGGGCGAGGCAGAGAGCGGCGCTCCGTGCTTTGGAGATTTTGGGGTTTCAGCAAGAGGAAGGTGATTCTACGGACAAATGACGGGTACGTCTAGCACTTTAAGGTTGGGAACTATGAATGTCCGGTCATTGAGTGGCCGGTTGGGTGGCGTTTTTGAGTTAGCAAAGACTGAGCAGATCGATGTTCTTTGTTTGCAAGAAACTAGAGTCAATGTCGACAGTTGGAGCGCTGTCAAGTCAGCTGCAAACCAGCGAAAGTGGCAAGTTTTTCCTGGCGGCCAAGGGGTAGATGCCAAGAATGTGGTGATTGGCGGGACGTTAGTTTTGTCAAAGTGGCCTGCTGAAGCGTTGGCCATTCCAAGTCAGTTTGCACCGGCTGACCGTGCCATGGCGCTGAAGCTTGCGCTGAAGCTTTTTCGACCTCACCAGCGACCGCTTCTTCTGATCAATGTGTACCTACATGCCAACGATCAAACAGCTGCTGGCCACGCCTTGGCTGCCATTTTTGAATACGTTGCTATGCTGGGCGAAGAAGCAATCATTGTGGGCGATTTCAACAGGGAAAGGCATGTTTGGCCGGCCTCCACCGCGCTGGCGTCGGGGCAATGGTATTCTTGCGATGAACAAGTCTGCGGAGACCAGATTGGCCCTGGCACCCACCGCAACTCAGATGGTGAATACACAGGGGTGGTCATTGACTACGCGCTTTCAACTCCCAGAGTTGTTGTTTCCGGAAGAATGCAGTCTTTAGGTGTTGCTGACCATGATGCAGTCATTTACGATATACATGTGCATGGTAGCTTACCCACGCCTTGGAGATTGCCGGCAAGCGCACCACTCTTGCTTTGCAATGTGGAGGTTGAGAACTGGAATGTTGCTTGGGCAGAATCACAGCAAGATTTCACCGATGCTCTGGCCGTCGGAAATGTGGATCAAGCTTGGGTGGTCCTGAGCAACTGTGCTGAATCTTTGCTGCTTGCACAAGGCAAGCCCAGCAGGGCATCAAGGGACGGCCCCGCACAAAATGGCGAGCCCCCCATCAACCAAAGCTCCTACGTTGCAGACTTTGGAGGAGCGAAAGCTGAGAAGATTTGCACGGCGGGTGGTCGAATATCAAAAGGCTCCTTCGCCGCAATTGCAAACCAAGCTGTTGCGCGATGCTCCGCTTTTGCACTCGTCTCTTACTGCGTTTTTTTTATCTGATGGTGGTTTGGCTCCCGCCGCTTTGCTTCTTGCAGATGAGGTGGCCAAAAAGGCGTCTCAGCGACGCCTTGCTGCTTGGAAAGAGGACATTCAAGAAAATGTTGCGAAACTGGGGAAGTGGGTTCAGCAAAAACCACCTGATCCACCTACAGCAACACAGGTCGATGGTCCTATTTTGCCTGAAGATAAGGCAAGACAGGAGGCAGCTGCGTGGCACACGCATTGGAATCCGGACCACCTCCCACATTTAGACCAGGTTTCAAACTTGTGTTTGCAGCTCAACAATCAGGTCGACCCAGTCACGCCTGAAAGCATTCAAGTGGTTGGGGCTGATTTGGCGCGTTCTGCGTTGAAAGCTAAACAAAAAGCGGCTGGTATGGATGCTTGGACTGCGGCTCATTTGTGCAAGTTGCCGGAGTCCTTTTGGAATCACGTTGCAGTCTTGTGGTCGGCGTGCATGCAGTGTGCGAAAGTTCCTACAATGTGGAAAGATATTCGCATAGCCTTGATTCCAAAGGCAGCCGGGGGCCTGCGCCCACTTGCCATCACGACGGTCCTGTGGCGCATCTGCATGAGTGCAACTTTGCAAAAGCTCCGACCATGGATACAAGAATGGGCCTTGCCTCAGCTTTGTGGCGGCCGTCCAGGAAGAGGCATTATGGATGTTCATGAAGTGCTCTACGAAGACATTCGTGCTGCCAAACGTTCAAGAGTTGATTTTGTTGGCTGCAAGGCCGATATCCGTAGGTGTTTCGATTCAGTTTGTCCAAAGACTGCACTTGCTATTTGGCGCTGGTTGGGTGCTCCGGCCAGTTTGTGTGACATGGTGGAAAATTTTTACACTGACCAACGCAGGTGGTTTGCCTGGCAAGGCATTTTCCATTCAGAGCCCATTTGTGCTCGGCGGGGGCTGCTGCAGGGCTGCCCGGCAAGCCCAGCCTTACTCAATGCGGTGATGGTAGTCTGGGTGCGCTTCGTTCTTTTGCAAGAGCCTCGTGTTTCTCTTGCAGTTTATTTGGATGACCGCACAATGTGGAAGAAAGGTGTCAACGGCATTCACGTGGTCACCAACGCCATGCAGGCAGGTGCGCAGGTTGATGCAATTCTGGGCATGGAACTCCATCCTGACAAGTTAAATCGTTTCACAACCAAGCAACATTTGACGCCTCAGCTGTCACAGATACAGGACGTGTTGGGGGCTCCTTGCAGCAAGTTCACGCTTCTGGGTATTCAGTACAATTTGGAGCGTGCAGGTGCTTGTGTTAATGCAGAGAAGCTTTCCTTTGACATTCAGGAGAGGTGTCGCAAAATCAGGTTGGCAGCGAAACGTTTGGGCACCCGCAAGACCTTGCTGGGACAGTTGGTGATCTCTTTGTTTGCATGGACAGGAGCTTTTCACCACTATGATGTTGATACCATCAAGAGTTGGACCTCCAGTATTGAAGCGGCGGTCTGGGGGCGCAAGCCTGCCCCAGGTCGCAGTAGATTGCTGTTCTGGAACTCTTTGGGCACACCGCGTTTGCATCCTGCTTTTGCGCTTCACTTTGCTGCAGCCCGGGCTGAATGGCAGCGCCAGTGCCGCTTGGCCATAGGTGTGCCCGCCGCTGTTTCGCCAGGCCCAAGGTGGAATACTGTTTGCAAAGACTGGAATTGGCGTGTTGAGGGTGGTTTGTGGATCACTCCCGTGGGGACTTTGAAACCAGGGTGGATGTCTTCTTCAAGCTTATACAAAGCTGCTGCTGCAGCATGGCTGGCTTTTATGTGGACGAAGGACACCAAAACGGAGGGTCCTTTACCTGAAGGTAAGTTGCCTGTGTTCCAATTCCAGGCCAATGTGGCGCATGATTTGAACTATTGTGGTCGCAGAGTCTTGACAGGTGCAGCAGTGGATGGGAGAGTTACTCAACGTTTGGAAGTCGACTTGCAGTGTGATTGTGGTTTGAGCTCTCCTGATCGTGAGCATTTCACTTTCTACTGCGAGGCAAATCCTTGGCATGGTGATCTCAAAACTCCAACTGAAAGGCGGTTGCTTGTTCCTCTTGTGGATGCTCCAGCTGTTCTTCCATTTGAAGATATGACGGCCGACCCCATTCTGGTGGCTTTTCTACAACAGTTTGACCCACATCAAACGCCGACTTTGGGCTTGGATGGAAGTTGCGCAATCGCTCCAGGGTGCGAACTTTGGCAGCGTGCCAGCTGGGCTGTGGCGGCACATCTCGGGCCCACGGTCAATGGGTTGGTGCATGGTTTCGAGCAAACTCCTGCTGCGGGCGAGAGAGGTGCACTTCTTCAAGCCTGCTTGGCTTCCCATGAAGCGAACAGAGCGGTGCGCTTGCTGATTGACAACCAAGCTCTTGTGCAACGTCTTCATCGTGGCATGCGGCTTGGTCAGTGGGGTGGAGATCTTTTTCCATACTGGCATTATATCAGGATGCTTTTGGTTGATGGCTCTTCTTGTGCTTGGATTCCCTCGCATAATAAAGTTCCTCGATGGCGCCCACCCGAAGGGTGGCTTGATGTTTTGCGTTGCCGCATGCTCAATTCCAAAGCGGATGCTAGCGCGGCTGATCTTACAGGTCAATTTCGGCAGGTGATTGCTACCTGTTTGTCACAACACAGAGAGGCAGTTGTTTGGGCTGGAGAAGCTTGGAAGGCGCAACTAAAGGGTTCTCTTCCCTACTGGCAAGTTTTGCTTGAACACGAACCACGTCAAAACAGGTCGTTTGAATGAGCGTTTGCTGCTTCTTCAGCTGCATGGGTGGTACTTTTCTTGGCTTGAACTTGCCCTCCGGTTTGTTCAGTGCAAAGAGCTCCGGCTCTGCGTTGGCAATTTCGGCGTCTTAACTACTTCACTTCGGTGAGGAGCAGGTTGACGTCCTCCTCCAATCCAATCCAATCCAATCCAATCCAATACTTGCTATTTGGCGCTGGTTGGGTGCTCCGGCCAGTTCGTGTGACATGGTGGAAAATTTTTACACTGACCAACGCAGGTGGTTTGCCTGGCAAGGCATTTTCCATTCAGAGCCCATTTGTGCTCGGCGGGGGCTGCTGCAGGGCTGCCCGGCAAGCCCAGCCTTACTCAATGCGGTGATGGTAGTCTGGGTGCGCTTCGTTCTTTTGCAAGAGCCTCGTGTTTCTCTTGCAGTTTATTTGGATGACCGCACAATGTGGAAGAAAGGTGTCAACGGCATTCACGTGGTCACCAACGCCATGCAGGCAGGTGCGCAGGTTGATGCAATTCTGGGCATGGAACTCCATCCTGACAAGTTAAATAGTTTCACAACCAAGCAACATTTGACGCCTCAGCTGTCACAGATACAGGACGTGTTGGGGGCTCCTTGCAGCAAGTTCACGCTTCTGGGTATTCAGTACAATTTGGAGCGTGCAGGTGCTTGTGTTAATGCAGAGAAGCTTTCCTTTGACATTCAGGAGAGGTGTCGCAAAATCAGGTTGGCAGCGAAACGTTTGGGCACCCGCAAGACCTTGCTGGGACAGTTGGTGATCTCTTTGTTTGCATGGACAGGAGCTTTTCACAACTATGATGTTGATACCATCAAGAGTTGAACCTCCAGTATTGAAGCGGCGGTCTGGGGGCGCAAGCCTGCCCCAGGTCGCAGTAGATTGCTGTTCTGGAACTCTTTGGGCACACCGCGTTTGCATCCTGCTTTTGCGCTTCACTTTGCTGCAGCCCGGGCTGAATGGCAGCGCCAGTGCCGCTTGGCCATAGGTGTGCCCGCCGCTGTTTCGCCAGGCCCAAGGTGGAATACTGTTTGCAAAGACTGGAATTGGCGTGTTGAGGGTGGTTTGTGGATCACTCCCGTGGGGACTTTGAAACCAGGGTGGATGTCTTCTTCAAGCTTATACAAAGCTGCTGCTGCAGCATGGCTGGCTTTTATGTGGACGAAGGACACCAAAACGGAGGGTCCTTTACCTGAAGGTAAGTTGCCTGTGTTCCAATTCCAGGCCAATGTGGCGCATGATTTGAACTATTGTGGTCGCAGAGTCTTGACAGGTGCAGCAGTGGATGGGAGAGTTACTCAACGTTTGGAAGTCGACTTGCAGTGTGATTGTGGTTTGAGCTCTCCTGATCGTGAGCATTTCACTTTCTACTGCGAGGCAAATCCTTGGCATGGTGATCTCAAAACTCCAACTGAAAGGCGGTTGCTTGTTCCTCTTGTGGATGCTCCAGCTGTTCTTCCATTTGAAGATATGACGGCCGACCCCATTCTGGTGGCTTTTCTACAACAGTTTGACCCACATCAAACGCCGACTTTGGGCTTGGATGGAAGTTGCGCAATCGCTCCAGGGTGCGAACTTTGGCAGCGTGCCAGCTGGGCTGTGGCGGCACATCTCGGGCCCACGGTCAATGGGTTGGTGCATGGTTTCGAGCAAACTCCTGCTGCGGGCGAGAGAGGTGCACTTCTTCAAGCCTGCTTGGCTTCCCATGAAGCGAACAGAGCGGTGCGCTTGCTGATTGACAACCAAGCTCTTGTGCAACGTCTTCATCGTGGCATGCGGCTTGGTCAGTGGGGTGGAGATCTTTTTCCATACTGGCATTATATCAGGATGCTTTTGGTTGATGGCTCTTCTTGTGCTTGGATTCCCTCGCATAATAAAGTTCCTCGATGGCGCCCACCCGAAGGGTGGCTTGATGTTTTGCGTTGCCGCATGCTCAATGCCAAAGCGGATGCTAGCGCGGCTGATCTTACAGGTCAATTTCGGCAGGTGATTGCTACTTGTTTGTCACAACACAGAGAGGCAGTTGTTTGGGCTGGAGAAGCTTGGAAGGCGCAACTAAAGGGTTCTCTTCCCTACTGGCAAGTTTTGCTTGAACACGAACCACGTCAAAACAGGTCGTTTGAATGAGCGTTTGCTGCTTCTTCAGCTGCATGGGTGGTACTTTTCTTGGCTTGAACTTGCCCTCCGGTTTGTTCAGTGCAAAGAGCTCCGGCTCTGCGTTGGCAATTTCGGCGTCTTAACTACTTCACTTCGGTGAGGAGCAGGTTGACGTCCTCCTCCAATCCAATCCAATCCGATCTATATCCAGCGGGCATGGTGCATCTTCGAGTGTTATGTCTCTTGCTCAGCTTTGTTTTCCGGTTACATGTTGGGTCAAGCATATATATAGATATATGCAACATGGGACACCTACAAGTTCAGGAAATTGATCAGTTTGGTTGAAACTGTATCACATCTATTCTGATGTATAGTCTCTTTCTGTTGTTGATGATGCAATGATACCGATACCCATTTTTCAGTTGCCAAAACAGTTCTCACAAAACATGTTTATTGCAAGGCAAACCGTCCTATCTTGACAAATTCGCAATCCAAAGCACATGTGTTTGAACAAGTTTAACTCACCATACTCCCCCTCATCGTAATGGTGGTTTCGGGTCAGTTTATGAGAAGTTGTGGGCTACAGACTGGAGGTACAGACCCGGTCAGTAATTTGTGTTGTTTTTCCTCAAACAGTGTACTGTTAGGGCTTCTTAATGCTTTCTTGAGGTGTCCGGCCGCCTTGATGTTGGATGGTGTGTCCACCTTCCCGAGGCCTTGTCTCTCTTGTCTCCCAGCTTGTCCCCCGGCTTGTCTCCCAGCTTGTCTCCAGCTTGTCTTCCTTCCTTTGTTGGATGGTGTGTCCGCCTTCCCGAGGCCTTGTCTCTCTTGTCTCCCAGCTTGTCCCCCGGGCTTGTCTCCCCGCTTGTCTCCAGCTTGTCTTTCTTTCTTTGTTGGATGGTGTGTCCACCTTCCCGAGGCCTTGTCTCTCTTGTCTCCCAGCTTGTCCCCCGGCTTGTCTCCCAGCTTGTCTCCAGCTTGTCTTCCTTCCTTTGTTGGATGGTGTGTCCGCCTTCCCGAAGCCTTGTTTCTCTTGTCTCCCAGCTTGTCCCCCGGCTTGTCTCCCAGCTTGTCTCCAGCTTGTCTTCCTTCCTTTGTTGGATGGTGTGTCCACCTTCCCGAGGCCTTGTCTCTCTTGTCTCCCAGCTTGTCCCCCGGCTTGTCTCCCAGCTTGTCTCCAGCTTGTCTTCCTTCCTTTGTTGGATGGTGTGTCCGCCTTCCCGAGGCCTTGTCTCTCTTGGCTCCCAGCTTGTCCCCCGGCTTGTCTCCCAGCTTGTCTCCAGCTTATCTTCCTTCCTTTGTTGGATGGTGTGTCCGCCTTCCCGAGGCCTTGTCTCTCTTGTCTCCCAGCTTGTCCCCCGGCTTGTCTAGCAGCTTGTCTCCAGCTTGTCTTCCTTCCTTTGTTGGATGGTGTGTCCACCTTCCCGAGGCATTGTCTCTCTTGTCTCCCAGCTTGTCCCCGGCTTGTCTCCCAGCTTGTCTCCAGCTTGTCTTCCTTCCTTTGTTGGATGGTGTGCCCACCTTCCCGAGGCCTTGTCTCTCTTGTCTCCCAGCTCCCAGCTTGTCTCCCGGCTTGTCTCCCAGCTTGTCTCCAGCTTGTCTTCCTTCCTTTGTTGGATGGTGTGTCCACCTTCCCGAGGCCTTGTCTCTCTTGTCTCCCAGCTTGTCCCCCGGCTTGTCTCCCAGCTTGTCTCCAGCTTGTCTTCCTTCCTTTGTTGGATGGTGTGTCCGCCTTCCCGAGGCCTTGTCTCTCTTGGCTCCCAGCTTGTCCCCCGGCTTGTCTCCCAGCTTGTCTCCAGCTTATCTTCCTTCCTTTGTTGGATGGTGTGTCCGCCTTCCCGAGGCCTTGTCTCTCTTGTCTCCCAGCTTGTCCCCCGGCTTGTCTAGCAGCTTGTCTCCAGCTTGTCTTCCTTCCTTTGTTGGATGGTGTGTCCACCTTCCCGAGGCATTGTCTCTCTTGTCTCCCAGCTTGTCCCCCGGCTTGTCTCCCAGCTTGTCTCCAGCTTGTCTTCTTCCTTTGTTGGAGGCTCGGTCGACCTGTAAACGCGCACTTTCTTATGCGCTTTTCCCATAGGCACAGCGTGTTTTTGTGCATTTTTTACCACGTATATCACGGTTTCGTGGGGTGGGGTGGTTTTTTTTGGGGGTGGGATGATAACGTTCATGTTACGCGTGATGCACAACGCACTGCGATGTTGATGTAATGTTCGTGCACGCTGACATCGTTACGCAGTGCTACGTTGATGGATGGGGTGGGGTGGGGTGGGATGATAACGTTCATGTTACGCGTGATGCACAACGCACTGCGATGTTGATGTAATGTTCGTGCACGCTGACATCGGTACGCAGTGCTACGTTGATGGGTGGGGTGGGGTGGGGTGGGATGATAACGTTCATGTTACGCGTGATGCACAACGCACTGCGATGTTGATGTAATGTTCGTGCACGCTGACATCGTTACGCAGTGCTACGTTGATGGATGGGGTGGGGTGGGGTGGGATGATAACGTTCATGTTACGCGTGATGCACAACGCACTGCGATGTTGATGTAATGTTCGTGCACGCTGACATCGGTACGCAGTGCTACGTTGATGGGTGGGGTGGGGTGGGGTGGGGTGGGGTGGGGTGGGGCGGGATGATAACGTTCATGTTACGCGTGATGCGATTGATGTAATGTTCCTGCACGCTGACATCGTTACGCAGTGTACGTTGATGGATGGGTGGGTGGGGTGGGGATGGGGGTGTGGGGTGGGTGCAGGGTGGGTGCAGCAGTGGAATCAGCCCACGCAATGCTCAGGTGCAGCAGTTTGCTGTCAAGCGTTCTTAGAGAAGCCTGGGTTGATGCCTCTGGTGACGGCCTTTGCAGAATATCGAAGAGATCGAAAAAACCAAATGGGTATTCAACCAGGTCACGCGTTTCAAATTGAGAAAGACAACGCTTGGCTCCCATGAAAAAAAGGAGTGGACACGCCTCCCAAAACTAACACCACGAAACCCTCATATAAGTGGTAGAAAATGCACAGACACACGCTGTGCCTATGGGAAAAGCGCTTAATGAAGCGCGCGTTTACAGGACGACCGAGCGTTGGTTGGTGTGTCCGCCTTCCCGAGGCCTTGTCTCTCTTGTCTCCCAGCTTGTCCCCCGGCTTGTCTCCCAGCTTGTCTCCAGCTTGTCTTCCTTCCTTTGTTGGATGGTGTGTCCGCCTTCCCGAGGCCTTGTCTCTCGTGTCTCCCAGCTTGTCCCCCGGCTTGTCTCCCAGCTTGTTGATGTGTGTCTTCCCGAGGCCTTGTCTTCTCTTGTCCCCCAGCTTGTCCCCCGGGATGGTGTCTCCCAGCTTGTCTCCACTTTGTCCCGAGCTTCCTTGTCTTTTCTCTTCTTGTCTCCTCCCAGCATTGGTTGTCTCCCAGGGCTGGCTACCAGCTTGTTTCTCCCCTTTGTTGGATGGTGTGTCCGCCTTCCCGAGGCCTTGTCTCTCTTGTCTCCCAGCTTGTCCCCCGGCTTGTCTCCCAGCTTCCTTTGTTGGATGGTGTGTCCGCCTTCCCGAGGCCTTGTCTCTCTTGTCTCCCAGCTTGTCCCCCAGCTTGTCTCCCAGCTTGTCTCCAGCTTGTCTTCCTTCCTTTGTTGGACGGTGTGTCCGCCTTCCCGAGGCCTTGTCTCTCTTGTCTCCCAGCTTGTCCCCCGGCTTGTCTCCCAGCTTGTCTCCAGCTTGTCTTCCTTCCTTTGTTGGATGGTGTGTCCGCCTTCCCGAGGCCTTGTCTCTCTTGTCTCCCACCTTGTGTCCCAGCTTGTCTTCCTTCTTGTTTGCCTTTGTTGGATGGTGTGCCCACCTTCCCGAAGCCTTGTCTCCCAGCTTGTCTCCCATCTTGTCTTCCAGCTTGTCTCCCTTCTTCTCTTCGTTCTTGTTCCCCAATAGCGATAGCCTGGGCGGTGTCTCGGTGGTGTCTCGGTAGTGGTCTTGGTGTCCGTGGTGTCCGTGGTGTCTCGGTGGTGTCTCGGTGGTGTCTCGGTGATGTCTTGGTGGTGTCTCGATGTTATCTGGTGGTGTGTTGGTGGTGTCTCGGTTGTCTCTCAGTGGTGTCTCGGTTGTTTGTAGTTGGTGTCTCTAGTTGGTGTGTCGGTGGTGTCTCGGTTGTGTCCCGGTGGTGTCTTGCATGGTGGTGTCTCGGTTGTCTCTTGGTGGTTCGCTGGTGTCTCTCGGTTGTGTCTCAGTGGTGGTGTCACGGTGTCTCGGTGGTGTCTTGGTGGTGTCTGAGTTATCTCTTGGTGGTGTGTCGCTGGTGTCTCTTGGTGGTGTCTCGATGATGTCTCAGTGGTGTCTCTCTGGTCTCGGTGGTGTCTCGATGATGTCTCGGTGGTGTCTTGCTGGTGTCATGGTGGTGTCTTGGTGGTGTCGCCGTTGTCTCTCGGTAGTGTGTCGCTGGTGTCTCTTGGCGGTATCTCGCTGATGTCTCTCGGTGGTGTCGCTGGTCTCGGTGGTTGTCTTGGTGGTGTCTGAGTTGTCTCTTGTGCTGTGTCGCCGATGTCTTGGCGATGTCTCGGTGGTGTCTCTGTAGTGTCTTGGCGGTGTCTCTGTGATGTCTTGGTAGTCTCTCGGTGGCGTCTGAAAGGTGTCTGCATTGCGTTGTGCTCTTTTTATGGTGTCTCGTTGCCTTCATGGTGTCGAGGCGGTGCCTCGGTGGTGTCTTGGTGGTGTCTCAGCGGCTTCCATGCTGACATAAGGTGTTCACGGTGTCTTGGTCGTATCTTGGTGGCGTCGTGTTGGTGGTGTCGGGGCGGTTGTGTTGGCCGGGGGTTCGGTTGAACATTTGCGTTTTTCTCGCTTGTGCGTTTGATTTTGGATCGCTTGTGCGTTTGTTTTTGCGTTTGGTTTTGGATCGCGATCGGAGAGCTCGTAGAGCCCGTAGAGCCTGTGGAGCCCGTAGAGCCCGTAGAGCCCGTGGAGCCCGTAGAGCCCGTAGAGCCCGTAGGGCCCCGTGGAGCCCGTGAAGCCCGTGGAGCCCGTAGAGCCCGTAGAGCCTGTAGAGACCATAGAGCCTGTAGAGCCCGTAAGGCCCGTGAGACCCGTGAGGGGCGTAGAGGGGGTCATGCTATTGTCCATGAAACAGCGGCTAGAAAGTTCGACCAGTGGAAGGCACTGGAGCGAATAGTGATCTCCACCACCTGACATTTTCGGAGCATACATTGTGACATTCTGACATCTTTCTAGCTGACATATACTGTATTTGAACAGTCTATCTGACATTCTATCCGGCATTTTTCAGACATATATTCAAACATTCTTGTTGGCATTCTGTCTAGCATTATATTTGACACTTATTCTGGCACCTTTCCAATTTACATATATTTGTACAATCTATCTGACATTCTATCTGGCATTTTCTTACATGTATTCAGACATTCTATGAAAATTCTATCCGATATTCATTATGGCAGTCTATCTAACAAATAAGTCTATATACATTCTATCCGGCATTCTTTCTGGCATCTTTTCTAACATCCCATCTGACATGCTTAGTGGCACCTGTTCGGGTCCGTGCGTGCCCAGACCGAGCTGGAAAAATAGAAGTCATGTTAGAAAGTGAAGAGCGTAGCAACAACAAACATAGACGGAAGTTAAGTTGGAAATCCAAGAGCGTAGCGACAACATACGGATACGTATATAATTTATGTAGCTATGTATGTAATGAATGTATGCATGCATGTATGTATGTATGTATGTACGTACGTGCGTACGTATGTATGTATGTATGTATGTGTCTATGTATGTATGTATGTACGTACGTACGTACGTATGTATGTATGTATGTGTGTATGTATGTATGTATTTGTGTATGTGTGTATGTGTGTCTGAATGTATGTATGTATGTCTGTATGTATGTCTGTATGCATGTCTGTATGATGTATGTGTATGTATGTGTATGTATGTGTATGTATGTGTATGTATGTGTATGTACGTGTATGTATGTTATGTATGTTATGTATGTTATGTATGTTATGTATGTTATGTATGTTATGTATGTTATGTATGTTATGTATGTTATGTGTGTTATGTATGTTATGTATGTTATGTATGTTAAGTATGTTATGTATGTTATGTATGTTATGTATGTTATGTATGTTATGTATGTTATGTATGTTATGTATGTTATGTATGTTATGTATGTAATGTATGTAATGTATGTTGTGTATGTAATGTATGTAATGTATGTAATGTATGTAATGTATGTAATGTATGTAATGTATGTTATGTATGTAATGTATGTCATGTATGTCATGTATGTATGTATGTATGTATGTATGTATGTATGTATGTATGTATGTATGTATGTATTATGTATGTATTTATGTATGTATGTATGTATGTATGTATGTAATGTATGTATGTATGTATGTATGTACGTATGTATGTATGTATGTATGTATGTATGTATGTATGTAATGTATGTATGTACGTATGTATGTATGTATATATGTATGTATGCATGTATGTGTCTATGTATGTATGTATGTATGTATCTCTGTATTTATGTATCTATGTATCTGTGTATGTATGTATGTATGTAATGGAATGGAATGGAATGGAATGGAATGTAATGTAATGTAATGTAATGTAATTAATGTAATGCAATGTAATGTACTTAATGTAATGTAATGTAATGTAATGTATGTTAGTTATGTTATGTTATGTTATGTCATGTAATGTAATGTAATGTAATGGTATGGTATGGTATGTATGTATTGCATGTAATGCATGTAATGCATGTAATGTATACCATGTATTCTTTCCATCATTCTGTAACTGTAAGGCCCGTAAGGCCGGTAAGGCCGGTAAGGCCCGTAAGGCCCGTAGAGCCCGTAGAGCCCGTAGAGCCCGTAGAGCCCGTAGAGCCCGTGAAGCCCGTGGAGCCCGTGGAGCCCGTGGATCCAGTGGAGCCCGTAGAGCCCGTAGGGCACGTGGAGCCCGTAGAGCCCGTAGAGCCCGTGGAGCCCCTGGAGCCCGTGGAGCCCGTAGAGCCCGTGGAACCCGTGGAGCCCGTAGAGCCCGTGGAGCCCGTAGAGCCCGTAGAGCCCCTAGAGCCCGTAGAGCCCGTAGAGCCCGTGGAGGTGGTAGAGCGAGTAGAGCCAGGGTGCCTCTAAGTGTCTAATGTTCAAGTGAGCCGCAGCCTGATGTTCAGGTGAGCCTACAAAGCTCTAAGTGAGCCAAAAGCTTCAAGTGAGCCAAAGTGAAATGTCCAAGTGAGCCTGGCGCCGGTTGTGTTGGTGGTCCTTGGTTGTGTCTCTGTGGTTTTTCCCTGTGCGTCAATAAAATCTTGAGTCGCGCCATGCTGCAGGTAGTCTTCAACGGTTGCATGCTGCCGTCATTCTGACCAGAATGATTGCTGAAGATGACGGTGATAATGAGGAAGAGGATGATGGTAATGATGATGGAGTTGGTGGCATTGATGATGATGATGATGATGATGGTGATGATGATGATGATGATATTGATATCGATGCCGATGACGATGACGACGGTGGTAGCGATGACAGCGACCCCGTTTGCAGGTTTGGGCTGAAGCGGGGGGAGGGATGGATGTTGACCCATGTTAGTAAGTAACATACTTAATTATTACGTATGATGCTTCTACCGAAGCAACTGCGAACATTCCCTCATGCCACGCAGCAACCAGGGCAGTGGGCTGCTCACCTCACCAGAGGAGTTGACATACCTGCTGCATGCTACACTGTAGCTGCTACGCTTGCACAGAAACCTTCGCGCGAATTTATCAAAGGAAAAAGGTGCTAGAATAAAGCACCAACAGGAAAGAAGGAGATAATCTCTACAGGAGGAAGGGAAAGAAGGAGGGAGGGAGGGAAGGAAAGCCTAGCTCCAAAATGCTGCGTGCATGTTGGTTTCAAAAGGTGGCAAGGACCGTGCAGTTTTCAGATTTTAGCCGCAACACGCTGCAAACACCATGCCACTATGTGCAATGTGCGGATGATAATTTCAATATGTTGCGAGTACCGTCCATCGCGTGCCATGCAGTTTACTAGTGATAGTTGCAAAAAAATGCAAAGACTATCCGATGCACTAAAGTTTGCCCCAGTATGCCGCACATACTGTGCGAGTAATAGTTTTTGGTTTCTAAATGCTGCAAGCATTCTACAGTGTACAGATTTTTTGCTTCAGAGCGCTGTCAAATCACAACGCAGTTGTCAGATATGATTCCAAATCTTGCAAATATCATGCAATTTGCCGATGTTAGCTTCGCACTGCTGCGAAATATTATCCGATGGCAAAGCTCTGTGCAATGAACTGATGTTGCATCATACCAGGCAGTGTACAGGTGCTAGCTGCAAAATGCTGCAAATACCGAGCAGTTTTGCGGCAAATACTATGCAGCTTATTAGAGTTTCTAACAGCTAACGGCCAAAATATTGTACACAGATACTTTGACACAGAGGTGCTTTCACAAAGACAGGTTTTTTACGCAGACGTTTACACATACACATGCATGTCCCCACAAATGGTTTTACACGCTAATATCTTCACGCACAAGTGTTTTTACACAGGGATGCTTTTACACAAAAAATGCACACAGACGCGCGAGTACTTCTACACGTAGATGCCTTCACACAGCGATGCTGCTACAGAGGAATGCTTTCACACGCTTTTACACAGGGCTTCTTGTGACACAAAAAAACCTTTACACGCAGAAGCTTTTACAGTAAATACTCTTCCGCAGAGATGCTTTTACACAGAAATACATTTGTACAAAAAACGATTTTTACATACAGATACTTTTACAGAGAGATATTTTTGCACGAATACTTTCGCGGAGAGATGCTTTTACACACAGGTGCTTTGAGACTAGGACGCATCTAGGCAAGAGGCTGGAAGCACGATTCGGGGAGGAAGTGCTTCTACACATGGGGGGGGGGCCTTCACACAGAGATGGTTTTACGCAGAGAGATGATTTTACAAAGGGATGCTTCTACTTACAGGCGCTCTTACACAGAGATACTTTCAACACAGAGATGCTTTTGCACACATTCTTTTACGCAGGGATTCCTTTACACGCCAGCACTTTTACACAGAGACACTTTGACACAGTGGCATGCGCGTTTACATGAAAATACTCTTACACGGCGATGTTTATTTTGCGCGCGTTTTCTTTTACATGCACGCATGCTGTGTATCACAGGGATGCTTTTAATCACGCATGCTTTTACACAAAGAATTTTTACACAGAGACACCTTCACACAGAGATGCATTTGCACAGGGATGCTTTCACACACAGAAATGACTTTTTACATACAAATACTTTTACAGAGAGCTGGTTTTACATTGAGCAAATTTACACACAGATGCCAAAACAAACAGAGGCGCTTTTACAAAGGAATGCATTTGCACGATGAGCTTTTACCTATGGGCAATTTTGCACAGACATACTTCTTCCTGAATTTTGACGGCGGACATGCATATGGCGCGAAAGAGTTCAGCAAGCATATGCAAAATCACAGTTTTTCGAAATGCACGTCGTGGGAAAGGGCTGGCCAGCACAAACCCGCATTGCAATTTGACCTCAGTGTATGACGATGGACATGTCGTGCAAGAGGGTTGCGTTTCATGGACATCAATCCATGCTGCCCTGGCGCTCTACGAGAACATGTAGAAAAAACAAGATTGTAGTCTTTAATAAATTGATCTCCGCCTGCATCTTTACATCTGCCACTTTACACCTGTGTGTATGCACTTCTCGGCGTTTTCTTCAAAAAAATCGATCTCCACCTGCATCTCCACATCTTCCGTGGTGCACCTGCAAAAATTCGTTTGGTAGCCGTGTTAAAGAAGATTCTTGAACCTGCATCTATGCATCTGCATCTAAACACCTGTCAGTAAGATTGTTACCTGCATCTACGCTTGTGTGTATAAAACATTGTAGATGCATTGAAGAACATCATGTTGTAGATGTACTAAAGTGAGGAGGTTAAAGAAGAAGGTTATAATGAGGATGATGATGGTTACTATTATTGATGATGATGGTGATGATGGTGGTGATGATGATGATGATGATACGGGCATGGTTGCCGAAGGAGAAGAAGACGATGCTGATGATGATGAAGACGATGATGATGATGATGGTGATGATGGTGAAGAAGAAGATGATGATGATGATGATGACGATGATGATGATGGTGATGATGGTGATGATGATGATGATGGTGTGCTGATGATGGTGGGTTTTTGTACTGACGGTGTTGTGATGATGGGAAAAGATGATTATGACAAAACATGCTGGCAGCAAGATTTTTGGGAAAAAACCTTTGCAGGTCCTTCCGGGACATGGTGGTGTCTGTCCTGATGGTGTTTGTCCTCCTGCTGGTGTCTTGGTGGTCTCTCAATTGTGTTTCGGTGGTCCTAGGCGTCTTGGTGGCACTTTGGGCGGTGTGTCCGTAAGTCTTGACGGTGTTCGGTGATGTTTTGAGTCTTGCTCATGTTTTCGTGGTGTTTCTGTGGTGTTTGGTGGTAATTATCGAAAAAAAATGTATTTTTAAAACCAAAATGGCTCACCTGTCAATACCAAATTGTCATCGACAGATGTAAAAAAGCTTGCTATTGGGGATGTATGCTGGGTTAATTTCCCTTTGTTGGATGGTGTGCCCAGCTTGTCTTCCTTCTTGTTTCCCTTTGTTTGATGGTGTGTCCGCCTTTTCGAGGTCTTGTCTCCCAGTTGTCTCCCTTCTTCTTTCCCGTTGTTGGATGGTGTGTCAGCCTTCCCCCTTGTCTCCCACTTGTCTCCCTTCTTCCCTTCTTGTTTCTCTTCATTGCACGGTGTGTCCGCCTTCCCCCTCGTCTCCCAGCTTGTCAGCTTGGCTTCAAGCTTGTCTCCCAGCTTGTCTCCCCGCTTCTCTGCTTGTCTCCCAGCTTGTCTCCCAGCTTGTCTCCCAGCTTGTGTCCCTTTTTGATTCCCTTTGTTGGATGGGGTGTCTGCCTTTCCCATTTGTCTGCCTTCTTGTTTCTCTTCGTTGGATGGTGTGTCCGCCTTCCCGAGGCCTTGTTCCCCTTGTCTCCCAGCTTGTCTCCCATCTTGTCTCCCAGCTTGTCTCACCTTCTCTTTCTTCTTGTTTCCCTTTGTTGGCTGGTGTGTCCACCTTTCGAGGCCTTGTCTCCCTTGTCTCCCAGCTTTTCTTCCAGCTTGTCCTCCTTCTTATTCCCCTTTGTTGGATGGTGTGTCTCCACCTTCCCAAAGCCGAGCTTGTCTCCCAGCTTGTCTCCCCGCTTGTCTCCCCGCTTGTCTCCCAGCTTGTCTCCCAGCTTGTCTCCCCAGCTTGTCCAGCTTGTCTTCGAACTTTTCTCCCTGCTTGTCTCCCAGCTTGTTTCCCAGCTTGTCCCCCAGCTTGTCTCCCATCTTGTTTCCCATCTTGTCCCCAACTTGTTTCCCTCCCAGCTTGTCTCCCAGCTTGTCTCCCCGCTTGTCTCCCCGCTTGTCTCCCAGCCTGTCTCCCAGCTTGTCTCCCTGCTTGTCTCCCAGCCTGTCTCCCAGCTTGTCTCCCAGCTTGTCTTCCAGCTTTTCTTGCAGCTTTTCTTGCAGCTTGTTTCCCAGCTTATCTCCCAGCTGTTTCCCAGCTTGTCTCCCAGCTTGTCTCCCAGCTTGTCTCCCAGCTTGTCTCCTTGCTTGTCTCCCCAGCGTGTCTCCCAGCCTGTCTCCCAGCTTGTCTTCCAGCTTGTCTCCCCGCTTGTCTCCCAGCTTGTCTCCCAGCTTGTCTCTCTTCTGGATGCCGATGTTTTCAACACATCCAGTTTGACAGTCCTATGCGCTTGAGTGGAGTGTTTGGATCCAAACACTTGCGCCCCCATCTGATGTTTCCTTAGTTTTCTTCATCGTTTGTCGGCATCTAGCGTTGCGACAAAGCAAGCGAAGCCGAAAAAAATCAGCGTGAAGTGGTCTCCAGCACTTATTGCAGACATTTTCACGATTCCTGTCACTGCTAGCTGCTATTTCATGTGTTTGACCGTTTGACCCTGTTCCTCAAGACACTTCTTGAATCCACCCACTGTTTGGGGTCTACGGTGGTGTAATTTAACTCTCATGGTAGCTGGGAACATTTTTTGACAGAAGGCCGTTGCTAACGACTTAGAGCTGAGGTTTGCATTGAGCAGGAATTTTCCATGACCATGATCCTTTCCGAATCAGCGGAGGCAATTCGGCAGACACCAAATTACGGAGGAGTGGGCGAACTCTTGCTGTTCTCAACTTCGAATTCCACCAATGGTGAAATCCAAGAGTTGGTTAAAATACCCCAAGGTGTTGCTTCTATGCAAAATGACAATGAATCGCACATGCGAAGAGTGCAATTAGCTAGACGCGCTCAAACGGATGACGAGATCGAATGTTTCAACTCACCTGCCAAGGAAACGCACAAATCCAAGTTTGTGGAGAAACCACATCTATTTGGAAATGTCGATTTTCGTTGTTAGTCCTTTGGTTATTTCAAGTTTAACCCAATCCTAGCTGAGGCAAACTTCAAACATGCTCTGAGCTATGACTATTTGCAAGAAGTGCGAGCCGGTTTGGGTGGCTTGGATGTTCGGGGTGCCAAAGCCACGTCTACGGCGGACGAGGATCTGATCAAACGGCTCATCTTGAAGCTGGGCAAGGCTTAGGGTTAAACCAGGCTGTACGCAGGAAACCGCCATTTTTGAGAGGTCATATTGACAAAACTATTTTTTGAAAGCGATTTCCAGAGGATGAACTGAACAAAGCAACGTCCGCTCACCCGAGAACTGTCGGACCCAGGAATTCCATCGGCTTTGACAAATTGAACCAGACGGTTCGTGCTCGCCTGGTGGAGCGGTTGATGGGCATCGTGGGCGAAGCGATGGGCAACTAAGTCTGGACAGATCTGGCACCTTTGGTTGGGCAAAATGTGAAATGAAATGATGTACTGAATGTGCGATTCACCCCAAAAAAACCATACCCAGCATTACCATGACATGGGTGGCATTCAAACCATCCCCAATATAGGAGTTGTTGATTGCATTGGGTGAGTCCCTCATCAGTAGAAGCGACTCCAAATGGATACTCCCGGTATCCTTCAGATTTAAGTCAATTTGCAGCCCCTGGGTGGGGTCCACGGGTCCAACTCCCAACGGTCCCAAAGGTCCCAACGGTTTGTCAAAAAATGAGACCCTTTGGAGGTCATATTAAGCTGAAGCGGGAGCAACTATCTTTAGCCCAAGTTGAGGCACAAAAGTGGCCATCAAGTTGTGATTGGTTCATATAGTTACCCCTATGTCCAATATACAAAAGTCATTCTTCATGATTTTGGTGGGATTTTAATTTTCTATCGATTTGCGAATGGCTATACATGTTGCTTGAGTTGCAAGTTCCCGCGCCAAATGTGCAATCCTTTTTTGTGTAGGCAGCCTTGTGCTGTTCACAAGTCCCGGGAGACATTTTCCCCGTTAAACTATTAAACATGTGGATATGGGTCAAAATCTAAGACCTAGGGGACCACAGATTTTAGCCTATATTGTTAGGAACCATCTAATTACTGGGGTATCCAATTTTGACCCATAGCCATGTGTCTCCTGGGTGGGAGTTTTGAAAGCGCTGACCGTTGCGCACTCTTGGGAGTGCTGCTGCATGTCGGCAGATGAACAGTTTATCTGCATGGAACTTTTGTAAAGTGACAACAAACACAGTAAACATGTTTTGGTTTATTTGAGTCTTTCCTATTTTCTAGGATTATATATCTAGAGGTTTCCAAGATCATCCAAGCTTGGTCGTACTTGGAACTTTTATCTTTTTGATTGGTTTCGAGGTTACCAAGTTTAGGAAACTCATTTTGGATTAGAGTTCCAGACACACTTCTGAACTTTGTGCGAAAGTGAGCTTGGTGCAGCGTGGGGTCAGGAAACGAATTCATTCGTGTTCACGTATGGTGTTTTCAGATGTGGTAAAGCTGATTAAGTTGAACCAATTTCATCAGAAATAGGTGACAGTGACACCAAAAGAATGGACTGAGTTTATTATTGGGTTAAAGGCATTGCACGTCTAATTCCATCTCACTATCTAGATCATCGAGGTAGATCCAAGTGGTTGTGCCTTTCTATGTGTGGCTCTCCAGGTTGATTTGGGAATATGGGAACATATAGGATAATCACGGATAGTATGGGGTGTTCTATGGCTTTTATGGTGGAAAAACTTGGAGGATCATCATCTTCATCAATGGGGTCGATCAACCCAAGGGGACTTGTTAGGCAGGGTTTTTGGGGTTGCGATTCCGATGGCAAAAAAAAAATCGCGGATGTTTGCTGTACGAAAATCTTAGGCACCAGACATCTAATTTCTCCAATCTTTAACTCATCTTAGTCTCATCTAGGACTCTTATTTTGAGTTTTTTGTTCCAAGCAACTCCACTGTGTGCCTCGCCCAGGTTGAAATTCACAAGATGTGACTGTTCCAGGCTCGGCAAACGACGCAAGGACCCAAAGTTTGAACCCCAACAGGGACTGTTGGGAAAAACTATGACACACACACACATACACACAGACAGACACGCACCTATATAGTGTTTCGTTTTTTTCCTTTTGAATTTGGGAAAACTCACTTCAAGTCTCACTTCTTTGCTTGTTTTGGATCTTAAACTAGGGCACCCCAAAATCATCCAACATCTCATGCTTGATCATCAGATCTGTTCCAGGCTCGGAGAGTTTGATTACATTAGTTCCTTCCTGCTTTTTTCCAATACGCACCAAACAACACCCAGGGTTTAGTATTGGATCTGTTCATGAACTGGGGTTCGTGACTGGAGGTAATGTATTAATGGCTATAGATTCTGATTTCAGGATGGTTTTAACTATAATACGTGGCCATTTTTCACGGGTGTAGACTTCCTCTTAGCCAGAAACAATCCCAAATCATTCCATTTGATGATTATGATATCATCGAATCAGCTAATGGTAGGGGCATAGGTTTTTTTTATTTGTGATTTCATTCAACTTGGTTCTCAACATGGTGACGACGCGTAAATTGCGTGTCAAGGATCGAGCTCTTGGAGATGATACGAAGCCACTAGATGGCATGGACGTCCAATACCATTATATATTAAGAAGTATTCATCTGGTAAATCAGCACTCAAATACTTCTTATACTTCTTATTATCTCAGATTTCATAATCCATTACAGTATCAGACATCCATGACTATCCCAGATTAGTCGATTGTCATAGTCATAGTCCCCTCAATATCCCAGATTCATCAAGTATGATAATCCCTGACTAGTCAGATAAATCAACTATCAAAAACCCCTGACCAGCCAAATGAATCAATTGTGACAGCCCTTGACTATCCCAGGTCAATTGAATATGATAAGCCCTGACCCAGCCCAGATTAATCGATTATGAACATCCAGTTGCAGATAATCGATACCCTTCGGTCAATTGGACATCCCCTATAAATGGAGGCTTTATACGAACATCATCTATACATGGTGAGTTTGTGCAGTGCATTCTAAGAGTGCATCTATCCAATTGTTGAGAGTTCAGTCAGCCAGACAGCCCATGTAACTGGGATGGTCTTGAAGCAGCCACGGGCCACGGGTGATGAGTTTGGTTTGATTGATGAGGAACGCAAGTTCAGTGTTTGATATATGATATTATGATTCTGTTGATAGGGTACCCACCGGATATTGATAGAAGATTGCTACAGGTTGACGGAATACCCGCCGGATGCTGATAGAAGATGATATAAGCATAGGTTTTCTGGTTGGTGGTTTCAAACATTTTTATTTTCCATAATATATGGGATGATCCTTCCTTCACCCCCTTTTGACTGAAAGAAGCAGGTGAGGAATTCCGCTGGCCGCGTCGCAAAGCTCCAGGCTATCGATGGTGTGCGCAACAGATGGCAGAGTTTCAACAGTTTATTTTTGGATTGTTTATAGGGGATATTCAAAGATGATAAGGGATATTTATTGAAACTCTGCCATATCAACAGTTAAAACATATTTTTGGATGATATCAATCGATTGATAGGGCATTTTTAGGGGATGATATTTGGTCAAACATCGTCCACAGTTTACAGATCAGCACTTTTAGGGAATTTATCATTTTTGTGGGGGTAAACATTAGCGAGAACTATGCAGTTTCTGGGCGATTTTCAGGGCTCAAATCTGCCCCAGTTGATTGTGTTCACAGCACCAATCAATGTTCGGTGTGACGTGCATCCCACTCAGGAAGTGGTTTATGACCTGATATACAAGCCATATACAAGCCATATACAAGCCATATACAAGCCATATAGCTGGGGATCTTCCATATATTCTACCTGGGGTATTACATTTATTGGTTTTACCCTTGTGGCAGGCCCAAGCATCGCTCCGAGGCATGCCATGAGGCGACGACACCGACTCGATCTTAGCAACTTGGCGGTGTCGAATGGACATATCTCGATACGAGTGAAGATAACCACAGCCCCAAAGGATTGTTTAAGATGGTTGATGATTGAAGGTGGGAAATTCCGAATCTATATTAGTGATAATTTTATACGTGTCTATCTTTGTGGCCGGTTGCTCTAGTATAGTTTTAAATGGTCTATGATGGTTTGGTGTGGTCTAAGATCCCCGGATCCCCACATCACAAATCATATGTTTTCTGACCCGAGCATCCGTGGGGCTGCGCAATTTCGACTTCTACAATGTGTTGCCCCATAGTTCGCCAAGTGAGTTTTAAACCAGGCAAGTTCTATATCATCATGATATATCGAACTGGTTAATGTGGGTTATAAACCAGCTTTATAAAATGGGGGGCACTACATTGTAGGAATCCCACTTCTCTCAGCATAGCAATGTAATTCAATTGTGATGCTGCAACTCAAGATCTTTGAAAAGCGGTTGTTACTTGGCCGAGGAAAACTCAGCTACAATAAGGGAACAGGTGAAACAACTTCAACTTTCAAGTGAAGCTGTGTCCAATCCAAGGGCCTCTACAATATGTTGCAGATTCTGGCAGATGCCTAAATTAGAAACAAGTCCGCGCGAGAAAGCCGATCGAAGGTCAGTATTAATGCCTATGATAAGCTAGTCCTAGAAGCCTAGTCGTGGAATCGTCGTGGATCTGTGGTGTGCGTTTGGGAAAGTGGGGGGGTTCATGTTTGCTTAATACTCGTACGTATTTGGAGGATCACTCCAGGAAGAGTCGTAAGTGGTTAGTGTTTGTGGGGTGTTTGTCCATTTGTTCATGGGATAAACTACAAATCGGGGGCCGTGGGGTTTGGGTTGTTTTGTGCAAAAAGTGATCAAACTTGGCCTGGCAGATAAACCCCACCCCTTCTGTTTGTTCAGGGCACACAAACCACCCCCGCAAGTGCCGTGATTGCACAAGACTCCCAAGTAGAGCAGCGCAAAGGATGTGAGGGATGCAGGATTGCACGGGACTAAACCCCCTCCAACTGCCTCCAGCACTGGAAATGCTTCCGGAAAAACTTGATCCGGAACGCGCACTGGTGCGTTTGTGATTTCGCCCCTTCAGGTCTTGCTGTCTACAATGCAGACTTGTTTTCGATCAGGTCAATATGATGGCCCGGTACAGCCTTTGGATGATAAGAAAAAGGATGCAGCACATGTGGAATCGTTCTAGGAGCTCCAAGAGAAACGTGCCACCTTATGGAGCCGATTGCGGTGTTGCAGTGGTGAGGTGGGTTTGAATCGCATCCTTGGTCCTGTCTACTCTAGGAGCTCCAAGAGAAACGTGCCACCTTATGGAGCCGATTGCGGTGTTGCAGTGGTGAGGTGGGTTTGAACCGCATCCTTGGTCCTGTCTACTCTAGGAGCTCCAAGAGAAACGTGCCACCTTATAGAGCCGATTGCGGTGTTGCAGTGGTGAGGTGGGTTTGAATCGCAACCTCGGTCCTGTCTACGAATGGTTTTGGGGATTGGGAGGTGGAGAAGGCCCGGTCCAAGGAGCAAATTCTGCATGAGAAGGCAGACAAGGTGGACGGTTTGAACCGGTTTGGGGGTTCTTCAAGATGTGGCATGTGGGGGTTGGAGACTACGAATTGGGAGTTTTGTTGCTTGTGCGTGCGGGGCCATATGATGGTTGGCTTGGGGTGCCAAGGCTTTTGTCCAGTGATGTTGTCGCAAGAGATTGTCTTGCAAACATCGTTTGCAACATCTTGCAACACCTATAACAAAAACGCGCTTGGAAGTTTTCTGTCTACATATATTTTCTCCTCTTGCCACATGGGGGACGAAACGCATCGCTTCGAAACGCGCGGCAACACGCATCGCTTTGTAACGCGCCTGATCATGTTGATCTTCATCACCATCCAAGGCCATATATCATCATCATCATCATCGCCATCATCACCATCATCATCATCATCACCATCATCAGCATCATCATCATCATCATTCTTCTTCTTTGCCATCCTCCTCCTCCTCCTCTTCCTCCTCATCATCATCACTATCATCATCATCACCACCATCATCATCATCGTCATCATCATCATCATCACCATCATCATCACCATCATCATCATTCTTCTTCTTCTTTGCCATCCTCCTCCTCCTCCTCCTCCTCCTCCTTATCATCACTATCATCATCATCATCACCACCACCACCATCATCATCATCATCGTCATCATCATCATCATCGTCATCAGCATCATCGTCATCATGATGCTTCTTCTTCTTCTTCTTCGAGGGTTGGCTCGCTTCTTTCCTTTGTCCGTTGTCTTGTTTTGCCGTGCTGCTTGCCCGGGTTTCTTTCCTCGCCGCCAATTGTGTTGGAACCTCGCTTGTCCTTTTCTGTTCTGTCAGTCTCTGTTTGGCGGAAGTTTCCCTGACAAGTTTAACTTCTGTGTGAAGTTTTGGCTTCTCGCTTCGCACGTATGGGTTTCTTGTTGAATTTTCGACGTGTATTTCCGTGTCAGTTTCATGTGTAATTGATGTGATGCAGCCTCCCTCGGATAGGTTTTCAATTGAGATTGGAGGTTGCTACTTGCATGACATTCACCTTGTCGCACACATGCACATGTTCCAGTTAAGGTATGTCAGTGGCTTGCACTTTCTCACATGTTCTTTCAGCTGAACCTTTGTTACCGTCAGTTAGGGACGTCTAGGGAATCTTTGATAGTCCAATCTCAGGGGAGTTTACCCTTCACCCCCCCTCATCCCTTCTGTGTTCACGTGTGTTCTTTGTCTCACCAGTGTCGTGTTTTATTGTTGTCCCTTTCCCGTCCCTTCTGTGTTTACGTGCGTTCTTTGTCCTTATCATTGCGGGGGTTATATGGTTAGTCACCGCTCATCCCTTTTGCGCCGCTCAGGACGGACTGCCCTGGTCGTGGTGCACCCCCTGCCCAACCGGCAAGCTCCCTGCCGGTTGGAGCAAGCACCAGCACGCCGATGGCGGCGCCCTTTACCTCCGCCCGGACGGCAGGCTGGTTTCGGAAGCCCCCACGTGGCACGAAACCGGCCTGACCGGCTCGGAACCACCTCCACTGCCTGGAAGCACCGCCGACGAGGCGCGCTGCTGCTGCTGCTGCTATTACTATTACTGCTACTGCTACGTCAAAACACACAAAATAGTTACATTTAGGGGTTGTATTTTTTCGTATATTTGCTGCATTTTTAATGTTTTACAAAAAGATAGATTCTACCTGACCGCTTCCACTTCAACCCTAGCCCTAAACCACCCCCCCACCCCCCAAATGGCTAAAAGGTAGAACCAATGTTATTTATCTGGATTGGCACATGGTAAGAAACATTCTAACACCCTGAGCCATCAACAGTCGTGAGCCCTAAGCCCCCCACTCCCCAAAAGCCTAAAAGGTAGAACCGTTTTATTATCTGGATCAGCACATGATCAGAAACAGTCTAACACCCTGAGCCATCAACGGTCGTGAGCCCTAACCCCGCCCACCCCCCAAAAAGCCTAAAAGGTAGAACCATTTGATCAAACTGCTGTGTTTAACTGGAAAATAAATGAAATGAGCTATCTTAGAACCTTTTTTGAAACTTGGAATGGGTGGAAATCTCTAGTTCCATGAAAATGAAGATCTTTCAGGAAGACACATTTTTTCCACGTTTCAGATAGTGCATGCGACATTGCATATTTAGGGTATGATTCTATTGAGAACGCGCAACCGTACTGACACGATGTGACTGCAGTGATCGGCAAGTAGTTGGGTCATTGGTTCTTGGCCAGCAGGCAGTAGATAGTAACCCGTGAAAGTGATTCGTTGGGGCATTTCCCATCACGCTTGCTACAATTCATTTTTCATCAGGGCCAAATCAACTTCACCAGTAAGATCCGCAGGAAATTCAGCATTTTTCCTCATGAAAACAGCAATGAAACAACGGCACCAAAGGTCTTTCGACATCTGTGGTCTGACGTTTGGGAAAGTGCATGGGTTCATGGTTGCAGTCGGCTCTTGAGGGCTTGTGGATGCTTCTTACGTACTTGGATGACCACGGTCCTGGGTGTTTTGTGCAGGTTGGCCAAAATGGCAGGCAGGGATCACTAGCGAGTGCGAATGGAAGATTCCCCACCCCTTTTGTTTGTTCAGGGCCAATTCAGGGCACTTGTGTGCACCCCCCAATTGCCGTGGCTGCACAAGACTCCCAAGTAGAGTCTGCAATTCAGAGCTGGTAGTTGCAGCAGGCCGCGTTCGGGGATCAAGTGGGAGCAATTCCAGTGTTTGGAGGGGTTTCATTTGCAGCGGTATACAGCAGTTTGTTGGCTCACGTAGTCCTGCATTCCTCACGCCTCTTCCTGCTCACTGGTGCGTTTGTGATTTCGCCCCTTCAGGTCTTGCAGCCTACAATGCAGACTTGTTTTTGAACAGGTCACTATAATGGGTCCAGTACAGCCCTTGGACGAGAAGAAAAAGGAGGCAGCACATGTGGATTTACAGAATCGCTCTATAGCTTTCGTCCCCTTGCCATGTTAGGAGCTGCAAGAGGACCGCTGTACCTTGTGGAGCCGATTATGGTGTTGCAGTAGCGAGGTGGGTTTGAATCGCAACCTTGGTCCTGTCTACGAACGGTTTTGGCGATTGAGAGGTGGAGAAGGGCCGGTCCAAGGAGCAAATTCTGCATGAGAAGGCGGACAAGGTGAACAGTTTGAACCCCAAACCGGGGGGTTCTTCTCGTGACGTGTGGAGGTTGGAGACTACGAATCGGGGAGAATGAGGTCAAGAGTTGGGGTGTTTAAACATTCATTGTACATGCGAGGCCGTATTATGATGGTTGTGCACCATAAGACAGTTGTGGCGGAATCGCTTGCAACACGTACAACAAAAAACGCGCTTCGAACTCTTCTCTCTAAATAAATTTATTCTTCTTGCATATAGGCATGTGAGCTATACAAGAGTGGCACTGTTGAACCACTGTTCCCTCCTCCAATGCCGTGTTCCTCTTCCTGTTGTCCAAGGATGCAGAAAAGATGCTGGATCTTCTCGGCGCGCCTTGTCTGCATGTGGAGGGAACCGCTGGGGAACAAGGGGGTAGAGTCGCCATGGACAGCCGTGCCCTGAGGCGGTGCCTGGCGAAGGATTGTGAGCCCGACCAACAGGCGACTTACCTGACCAAAAGGCGACTTTGCCCTGCCTTTTACGTAAAGGCAGAACTTTTGAATAGTTGGATCCAGGTATTATATATAATATACATTAATATACATATTATATATATATATACATATTATATATATAATAATATACATATTATATATAATATAATATATATATAGACATCTCTTAACTTACAACTAAATATAACCCTCTTCCCATGCCGTGTTCCTCTTCCTGCGGCCCAAGGATGCAGAAGAGATGCTGGGAAAGACATGCCTGGTGAAGGATTGTGAAAAGAAAGGGTGCTGAGCGAAACCATGGACTGCGGTTTTGGGTTGTGCAAATCTAATGGTGGGGACATCAAAGGACAACACAAGACTCATAAGACAACCAGATTTTGGGATTCTGTGCTGGAGGAGTATACATCTGCCCGGAACCGGTTTGGGATTTTGACTTGGAGGAAACCGTTCCAATTTCATAAGCAACTCTTGCGTGTCTTGTCGATGTTGTTGCACGCTTTCCCAAGCTGCCGTCTCCCGCCGATGTTTTGAAACCACAGAACTTCAATGAGAGGGATGTTTCAATCACCTTTGTTTGTTGAGTTCTTCATTTCGCTTGTGGTTTTGTAATGTTTTGTACAGCGTTGTGTGTATAGCCTTGGGATCGCAGGATGGGTTAAAACCACCAATTTGAATCAATTTCATGGGTTTGACGAGCAGTGTGATGATAGCCACGATGCCGGATTTGTTTGCGCACAGCTGCTCAAATCAAGCATTTGTTTGTGACCGTTTGTGCAAAAAGTATCTGGAAAGGATTGGATGGTGCCCTGTATCATTACTTAAGGGTTACGCCAATTGCTTTCCGCCAACGGGCTACACTACACTGCATCAGGTTTAACCACCAAAAATCTGATAGGGTCTTAAGAATGAACCCAGGCTTGGGGAATTTGAATTCGCAAAGTCATTGGCCATGGATCCCGAACTGATTGTTTTGCAGCTCGAAGTGTGGGCTTTGGAAATCGCGGTGACAAAGGTGGGCCGATGTTTTCGCTGGAAACAATGGATCGTTGCGTGTCTTCCTTTGAATGGGTTTACCTGACAATCTATGGTAACACCCCCACATGTTCATGGTTGGTCATATTTTTTCTCAAGTAAAGAACCATACACTTTCATATATACCGAGGTCTCCCGGTATTCCCTATTGTTGTGGCAGGTCGAGAGTTGGAAAACCCAATACAAGGAGCTGAAGACAGAGGGGAGCGAATTCATTGAGCCAGAGGTAGTTTTGGGCGTGTCTTGGCCATGCTGTCGCGACTGTCGCAACGCTGACAGGCCTCCAAAAAAGCTGCAGTGTGGTACGATTACTTGACGTGCGGCTACTGCAGCTGAAGGCCGGCCTTGCAAAATCTTGGAAAGGCCTTGTCGAGAGATTGCAACGGTGCACGCTGACAAACTTAGAGTCACGCAACCTTTTCCAAACAAGAATTATGTTTTGGGAGCAGGTATATAAACGTCGAGGAAAATAAGATGGTGCAAACCAGACCGAACTCTACATCAAGGAAGCAATTTTATCACATTGATAACATGCACTGTGTGAACCAGGTCACTGGCCGCAGAAATGCTGGCCTGGCGAAGAACGCTGGAACTGGCTTTTGTGGGGATGCCAAGGGCCACCCACAGTTCGGATGGCGAACACTGATCAAACTGCTGTGTGAAACTATGGAAAATAAATGAACATGAGCTGTCTTAGAACCCTTTTTGAAACTTAGAATGGGTGGAAATCTCTGGTTCCATGAAAATGAAGATCTTCCAGGAAGAGATATTTAAGGGCTGCCGCCCCTGCCGCCGACCCCGGACCTATTTTTGCTAGCTGATATTTCAGAGCGAGTGGGTTTTGAATCTGGACTTGTTGCAGTGGCACTGAGGGACGGAATGGTGCCCCACAATGACAATCCACGAGGCCTAACGTCCCTTCTGTAACCCTAGTAAAAAAACACAACTTTCCAGCTCTTGTCCAGGTGGCCTTCCTGCTGCCCTGCTCCTGCTGCAAGCTGCTTGGCTGCTACTTTGGTTGTTGCTGCTGCGCTGCTTCTGCTGCGGCTGCTGCAACTGCTTGCCACATCTTTTAGCCAACAAATTGCCTTAAAAAAATGCACCTCCCGGACAGGAAAAACACCATGGCACTGAGGGACGGAATGGTGCCCTACAATGATAATCCACGAGGCCTAGTTAAAAAACAGAAAATTTCCAGCTCTTGGCAGCTCTTGACAACTGTGTCCACATGACCTTCCTGCTGCCCTGCTCCTGCTGCAAGCTGCTCGGCTGCTACTTTGGTTGTTGCTGCTGCGCTGCTTCTGCTGCGGCTGCTGCAACTGCTTGCCACATCTCTTAGCCAACAAATTGCCTTACAAAAACGCACCTCCCGGACAGGAAAACACCATGGCACTGAGGGACGGAATGGTGCCCTGCAATGATAATCCACAGGGCCTAACGTCCCTTCTGAAACCCTAGTTAAAAAACACAAATTTCCAGCTCTTGGCAGCTCTTGACAACTGTGTCCACATGGCCTTCCTGCTGCCCTGCTCCTGCTGTAAGCTGCTCGGCTGCTACTTCGGTTGTTGCTGCTGCGCTGCTTCCTGCTGCTGCTGCTGCTGCTCCTGCTACAAGCCCCTCCTCCTGCTGGTGTGCTTTTAGCTAACATATTGCCTTATCAAAAACGCACCTCCCGGACAGGAAAACACCATGGCACTGAGGGGCGGAATGGTGCCCTGCAATGATAATCCACAGGGCCTAACGTCCCTTCTGAAATCGTAGTTAAAAAACACAAATTTCCAGCTCTTGGCAGCTCTTGACAACTGTGTCCACTGTCCACATGGCCTTCCTGCTGCCCTGCTCCTGCTGTAAGCTGCTCGGCTGCTACTTTGGTTGTTGCTGCTGCGCTGCTTCTGCTGCGGCTGCTGCTACTGCTTGCCACATCTCTTAGCCAACAAGTTGCCTTAAAACAATGCACTTCCCGGACAGGAAAACACCATGGCACTGAGGGACGGAATGGTGCCCTACAATGATCATCCACGAGGCCTAACGTCCCTTCTGAAACCCTAGTTAAAAAACACAAATTTCCAGCTCTTGGCAGCTCTTGACAACTGTGTCCACTGTCCACATGGCCTTCCTGCTGCCCTGCTCCTGCTGTAAGCTGCTCGGCTGCTACTTTGGTTGTTGCTGCTGCGCTGCTTCTGCTGCGGCTGCTGCAACTGCTTGCCACATCTTTTAGCCAACAAATTGCCTTAAAAAAACGCACCTCCCGGACAGGAAAACACCATGGAACTGAGGGACGGAATGGTGCCCTACAATGATAATCCACAGGGCCTAACGTCCCTTCTGAAACCCTAGTAAAAAAACACAACTTTCCAGCTCTTGGCAGCTCTTGGCAACTGTGTCCACACATGGCCTTCCTGCTGCCCTGCTCCTGCTGTAAGCTGCTTGGCTGCTACTTTGGTTGTTGCTGCTGCGCTGCTTCTGCTGCGGCTGCTGCAACTGCTTGCCACATCTTTTAGCCAACAAATTGCCTTAAAAAAATGCACCTCCCGGACAGGAAAACACCATGGCACTGAGGGACGGAATGGTGCCCTACAATGATAATCCACGAGGCCTAGTTAAAAAACACAACTTTCCAGCTCTTGGCAGCTCTTGGCAACTTGTCCACATGGCCTTCCTGCTACCCTGCTCCTGCTGTAAGCTGCTCGGCTGCTACTTTGGTTGTTGCTGCTGCGCTGCTTCTGCTGCGGCTGCTGCAACTGCTTGCCACATCTTTTAGCCAACAAATTGCCTTAAAAAACGAACCTCCCGGACAGGAAAACACCATGGCACTGAGGGACGGAATGGTGCCCTGCAATGATAATCCACGAGGCCTAACGTCCCTTCTAAAACCCTGGTTAAAAAAATTTCCAGCTCTTGGCAGCTCTTGACAACTGTGTCCACATGGCCTCCCTGCTGCCCTGCTCCTGCTGTAAGCTGCTCGGCTGCTACTTTGGTTGTTGCTGCTGCGCTGCTTCTTGCTGCTGCGCTGCTTCCTGCTGCTGCTGCTGCTGCTCCTGCTACAAGCCCCTCCTCCTGCTGGTGTGCTTTTAGCTAACATATTGCCTTAAAAAAATGCACCTCCCGGACGGGAAAACACCATGGCACTGAGGGACGGAATGCTGCCCTGCAATGATAATCCACGAGGCCTAACGTCCCTTCTGAAACCTTAGTAAAAAAAACACAAATTTCCAGCCTGGCAGCTCTTGGCAACTGGTCAACAGGCCTTCCTGTGGCCGTGCTCCTGCTGTAGCTGCTCGGCTGCTACTTGGTTGTTGCTGCTGCGCTGTCTGCTGCGGCTGCTGCCACTGTGGCACATCGTTTAGCCACAACAAATTGCCTGAAAAAATGCACCTCCCGGACGGGAAAACACCATGGCACTGAGGGACGAATGGTGCCCTGCAATGGTAATCCACGGGGCCTAACGTCCCTTCTGAAACCCTAGTTAAAAAACACACATTTCCAGCTCTGGGCAGCTCTTGGCAACTTGTCCACATGGCCTTCCTGCTGCCCTGCTCCTGCTGTAAGCTGCTCGGCTGCTACTTTGGTTGTTGCTGCTGCGCTGCTTCTGCTGCGGCTGCTGCAACTGCTTGCCACATCTTTTAGCCAACAAATTGCCTTAAACAAATGCACCTCCCGGACAGGAAAACACCATGGCACTGAGGGACGGAATGGTGCCCTGCAATGATAATCCATGGGGCCTAACGCCCCTTCTGAAACCCTAGTAAAAAAACACAAATTTCCAGCTCTTGGCAGCTCTTGGCAACTTGTCCACATAGCCGTCCTGCTGCCCTGCTCCTGCTGTAAGCTGCTCGGCTGCTACTTTGGTTGTTGCTGCTGCGCTGCTTCTGCTGCGGCTGCTGCAACTGGTTGCCACATCTTTTAGCCACAACAAATTGCCTGAAAAAATGCACCTCCCGGACGGGAAAACACCATGGCACTGAGGGACGGCATGGTGCCCTGCAACGGTAATCCACGGGGCCTAACGTCCCTTCTGAAACCCTAGTTAAAAAACACAAATTTCCAGCTCTTGGCAGCTCTTGGCAACTTGTCCACATGGCCGTCCTGCTGCCCTGCTCCTGCTGTAAGCTGCTCGGCTGCTACTTTGGTTGTTGCTGCTGCGCTGCTTCTGCTGCGGCTGCTGCAACTGGTTGCCACATCTTTTAGCCACAACAAATTGCCTGAAAAAATGCACCTCCCGGACGGGAAAACACCATGGCACTGAGGGACGGCATGGTGCCCTGCAACGGTAATCCACGGGGCCTAACGCCCCTTCTGAAACCCTAGTAAAAAAACACAAATTTCCAGCTCTTGGCAGCTCTTGGCAACTTGTCCACATGGCTGTCCTGCTGCCCTGCTCCTGCTGTAAGCTGCTCGGCTGCTACTTTGGTTGTTGCTGCTGCGCTGCTTCTGCTGCGCTGCGGGCAACTGGTTGCCACACTCCCCCTTTTAGCCACAACAAATTGCCTGAAATAAATGCACCTCCCGGACGGGAAAACACCATGTGCACGAAGGGAACGGCATGGTGCCCTGCAACGGTAAAATCCGCGGGCCTCAACGTCCCTTCATGAAACCCTAAGTCAAAAAACACAAAGTTTCCAGCTCTTGGCAGCTTTGGCAACTTGTCCACATGGCCTTCCTGCTGCCCTGCTCCTGCTGTAAGCTGCTCGGCTGCTACTTTGGTTGTTGCTGCTGCGCTGCTTCTGCTGCGGCTGCAACTGCTTGCCACATCTTTTAGCCAACAAATTGCCTTAAAAAAACGCACCTCCCGGACAGGAAAACACCATGGCACTGAGGGACGGAATGGTGCCCTGCAATGATAATCCACGAGGCCTAACGTCCCTTCTGAAACCCTAGTTAAAAAACACAAATTTCCAGCTCTTGGCAGCTCTTGACAGCTGTGTCCACATGGCCTTCCTGCTGCCCTGCTCCTGCTGTAAGCTGCTTGGCTGGAAACACCATGGCACTGAGGGACGGAATGGTGCCCTACAATGATAATCCACGAGGCCTAACGTCCCTTCTGAAACTCTAGTTAAAAAACACAAATTTCCAGCTCCTGGCAGCTCTTGGCAACTTGTCCACATGGCCTTCCTGCTGCCCTGCTCCTGCTGTAAGCTGCTCGGCTGCTACTTTGGTTGTTGCTGCTGCGCTGCTTCTGCTGCGGCTGCTGCAACTGCTTGCCACATCTTTTAGCCAACAAATTGCCTTAAAAAAACGCACCTCCCGGACAGGAAAACACCATGGCAACGAGGGACGGAATGGTGCCCCGCAATGATAATCCACGAGGCCTAACGTCCCTTCTGAAACCCTAGTTAAAAAAATTCCAGCTCTTGGCAGCTCTTGACAACTGTGTCCACATGGCCTCCCTGCTGCCCTGCTCCTGCTGTAAGCTGCTCGGCTGCTACTTCGGTTGTTGCTGCTGCGCTGCTTCTTGCTGCGGCTGCTGCAACTGGTTGCCACATACTTTTATAGCCACAACAATTGCTGAAAAAATTCACCTCCCGGAACGGGAAAACCCATGCACGTAGGGCTGCATGGTGCCCTGCACGGTAATCCACGGTCCTAACGTCCTTTCCTTTAAACCCTAGTTAAAAAAAACACAATTCCACTCTTGGCAGCTCTTGGCAACTTGGTCCACATGCCGTCCTGCTGCCCTGCTCCTGCGTAAGCTGCTCGCTGCTCGGCTGCTACTCTTGGTTTGTTGTCTCTGCTGCGCTGCTTTCTGCTGCGGCTGCTGCAACTGTTTTTCACAACAGTCGTTTAGCACAAAACAACTTCCCTGAAAAATGCACCTCCCGACGGGAAAACACCATGGCACTGATTAACGGAATGGTGCCCTGCAATGATAATCCATGGGGCCTAACGTCCCTTCTGAAACCTTAGTAAAAAAACACAAATTTCCAGCTCTTGGCAGCTCTTGGCAGCTCTTGGCAACTTGTCCACATGGCCTTCCTGGTGCCGTGCTCCTGCTGTAAGCTGCTCGGCTGCTACTTTGGTTGTTGCTGCTGCGCTGCTTCTGCTGCGGCTGCTGCAACTGTTTGCCACATCGTTTAGCCAACAAATTGCTTCAAAAAATGTACCTCCCGGACGGGAAAACACCATGGCACTGAGGAACGGAATGGTGCCCTGCAATGATAATCCATGGGGCCTAACGTCCCTTCTGAAACCCTAGTTAAAAAACACAAATTTCCAGCTCTTGGCAGCTCTTGGCAACTTGTCCACATGGCCGTCCTGTTGCCCTGCTCCTGCTGTAAGCTGCTCGGCTGCTACTTTGGTTGTTGCTGCTGCACTGCTTCTGCTGCGGCTGCTGGAACTGTTTGCCACACTGGCTGCTGTATCATAAACTCTTCTTCCCTTACGCGCTCCCCCTTGCGTCTGCCGGGGTCGGCGGATATCGCATTAAATCACCATTGAATCACCCGTAAATCGATTAAATCACTAAGTAAATCATCATTCAAATTATCATAAAATCCCTGGGACTACCTTGGTACTGTACATTTCCCAGGATGGCACAGTCAGGTGGCGTTTCAACTTCTGGGAGACGACAAGCTGCCCGCGGACGGCTGGCTGGGGCCCAGGGTTTCCCATCAGCATCCGAGATGATTTTGTCGGCTTTAATTTTCACTGCTATGATCGTCACGATAGGAGTTCGTTTCCGATTTTTTGGGATGGTTGAATGTGAACAGTGATAGATTTTGTGTGCTGCTTGACAGCCTTATTTTTTGAGCAGCCAGATTGTGAGGTCAAAATTTGACACTGTGAAACAGGGTATAGGTAAACAATGGTAAACATCCCTAGCCTCTGTTCAGGTTGGGACGTTTTTTTTTAAGGCAGGTTTTGAACCCACAGAACTTGGGTTTTTTCCCTTGTAGAAAGGGATGAAAGCCTCGTCCGACTTTGGGGTCCTCCAAGGTCCTACACTTCTTATTGCCTGGACGTTGGAGCCTCAGCCAGACACGGGATGAGAAAATCCCGAGAGCAGAATCACAGTGACACGAATTACAACATAGATGGTTCCAAAATGGTTCCAAATATCTGATGTTAAACCGTATTAAACCAGATATATCACCGTATTAAACCATATTATATAAACCAAATATGTCATGTGGGAATCCTCATTAATTAACCGATATTAAACCATGGGTTTCTGCTTACGCCCCCTTCCTCAAACTTCGAGCCTTGCCAGGTCTGTTTACACGTCTTGCCAGGGCACCCCAGCGGCTGGCTACATCCTTGTACTGGAAATCAGCTTGCCAGATTGATATGAATATATTATATATATACATATGTATATATATATACATGGTATGTAATATATTATATGAACTAATTGAACTATATATATATATATACACATATGTAACCATATATATATATACACATTGAAAATCCAGCTATGACTTAAGACTTCATTCTCCTTTCTACTCTAAGAACGTGTGACTGCTTTGAGGTCCCACTGGTCCTGCACCAAGTTGGCAATGCCAAGCAAGGGACCAGAAGTGCTGGATCCGAGTGCCGCACCGGTGAAGCTTGCCTCAGCAGGCGGTTTCAATCAGGGTTTCGTGGCTGGAGGTTGGATGCACAATGATATATTATATATACTGTATATATTGTACATCATTCACACTCTATTATAATATTTACAATATCCCCTCAAGGTTGGTTTTATGTTTATACATTCTGATATGGTTAATCTTCCATTTACCCTCCAGTAAATCAAGCGTTTCCACAAAACATGCTAATTCTACCAATTTTACCAGAGGGTATATGGGTATATGGGTGGTATACACCAATCATCTATAAACAGTCCATTTTCTATAGCTTCTATGAAGTAGCCATTTCGGGGAAATTTTAGGGAAAACTGCCTTTCTTTTCCACTGATCTCATGTCCAACCAAGATTCGAACTGCGGTCACCGGGTGAATTTCCAAAAGGTGTGGTGGATGTGCTGGCAGAACTCATCGATGCTCCTGCGGCTGGTGTTGAGTTGCAGGGGCTCCCAAGGGGGCTCCCAAGGGGGATCCCAAGAGATAACGTGAAGGGATAGCCTATGATAGCCTCTGGTGCCATGGATACTCCACAAGGTAAACTCGTTTTTCGATGTGGAAAACCAATGGTTTTCCATTCGGAAAATGATCTACAATCGCTGGATTCTCATGGATTTTCTACATCTAGAGTTTACCCCAGGATAACTATGAAAAACGGAGATTAATTAACCAAACATTGGGATAAACCAGGAACAATGATGATTTATGGGGATATGGATGGATATAGCAATATAGATGATATAGCCTCTGGTAATTTCATTTTCCACTTTGGGAATTGGAAATTTACCAGTTTTTATGGTAGTGGTAGGATGTGGTAGGTAAATCCTTGAACTCGATGGGCCATCGAACTACCGTAGCCAAGTGTGGCAAATTACCAGAGACTATTGTAACCAACAAGAATGTGGAGAATATCTTGGGCAAGTTGCCACCAAAAGATCCAAAAGGCAAGTTGTCGCGATCTGATGGCATACCACGTAGGGCAGCTGTCTTTGTGGCTTGCTGAAGCAAAGATTGATACCACACGAATTCATTTGGATCGCCCAATTGACCAGTGATGCCCTTTTGTCAAAGGCGGCAGCAGCCACCAACGGCTTTGGTTCAGAAGGCGGAGATCAACTGGCAAATGATATTCACTGGGAAAAACATGGAAAACAATCATGGAAAAATGGATCAATTGATTCATTATCATTCATTTTTTTAAAACGATATATATATATATACATACATACATACATACATACATACATACATACATACATACATATAATTATATATAAAGATGTCGGTCTGTGTATATAACATATTATTATATTTACACATCATCATAATCATGATCATGATCATGATCATGATCAATCATGATCATCATCATCATCATCATCATCCTAATCCAATTTCAGATTGCTGCGCAAATGATATTGGGAAATGGGTAGAACGGATATTTAACCAACAAAAAATGGTGCTTTTATAGGCTTATCCCAAACAATGAATGGGGACATGACGATCATTGGGAAAAATGATAAAATATATCATACATTATCAATCATGGATATGTGTCCAGTGTTACTTTATGTGCAGAGAATGGCAAATATATTATTTATAAATAATTTATGGAGATATGGTTAGAAAAATAATGGGATATATAAACAGGAATAGCATGAACATTTTCTAGAAGATTGGAACATGGGGGCAATGGGTATTTAACCAGCAATAAGTATGCCTTCAACCAACAATCAATGTGTACATATTGGGATTATTCACACGTGATATATATATATATATATGTGTGTCTGAAAATGGGTTATTTATCCTCCAGATGGCAATTCTAAAAGGGATAACTCATGATTGGTCACCGGGATGGGGGATACCATATTTAAACACAAACCCGATCTCTGTTGGTCTTCTAGCCGTCAGGCCTGTGAAACTCTGCAAGCCCTGTTCGAGCGCAATGGACAGATTTGCTTGTTCTGCATGAAGCACTATGCAGAGGCGGGAAGTGAGAGCATTGTCACAGTCACGTCGTCACGTCGCCTGCGTGGAAGATGCACAAAACCAAGCACCATGTCACAGTCACATCACGTGTTTTATTTTCCCGCAGTACATGTTTGGGTAATATCTAAGGGTCTATAGCTATAGTTGCCACCCAAGCACTCTGTCCGTCGCGTAGATTGCTTTTCACTGCCAGGTGAAGCAAATTATCCTTGTTGGCTGTGAAAGCAAGAGCCCCAGGGTGGCTCTCATCCCACACTGTCGAAGCAAAATGATCAATGATTTGGGCGGCAAGGATATAGCTTCGGCAACCGTTTAATGAACAGATAGTTACTGTACTACTGTAGCGACTGTAGCTTTCAAGTGACTTTGATTGAACTAATATGAACTAATACTAGCTTGGTTGAAGCAGGTTGCTTGCTTATAGTGGCCGCCAATGGTTCCCATTTCATGATTTTGGGCAAAGGCACAGCTGCACAGCGTCGCGCCAGCGAGGCATTGTGGCCGATCCCTTGAGTGATCATCCCGAAATGCAACAGGAGGCGCTGGGATATGATGCGCGGCAGTGGCCACCCATGACTGGGAATGGGGGCAACATACCACCTATAAAAATGGTGATGACTGGGGGATGGTAAACATGACATTGGACATTACCCATATTATAGTAAGACACATTAACACAATTCACATGTATTCATTGTTATATATCATATATCCAAGAGTGGATCAGGTCACAAAACGGGTGAAGATTATGACAAGATGGGTTTGGAGTTGCTTGACTTCACCAAACCACGGCGGGAATGGATAGATGGGACAGAAATGGGATGTTTCTAAAACTTTTTAGGGTCAACATATGAAGATGTCCAATAGAACTTCCACATGAGTTTCCCTAGTGAAACTAAACAATAAAGGCCTAGGGGGTTTTGTCGCAGCAAACATAAGGGGTTTTGCCAACAAATACACGGGTCCCAGAATTGGTTTTAGCCAAATTCTACAGCAAAACCTGGGGGGTTGCAGCCATCCTTGGTTCAATCATTGCAGCAAGATCCTTACTAAAATCCCTGAAATCCGCGATTCGTTACTTAAATCCCCATGATTCCCCTGGGGAAAAACCGGTCACGGTTAGCAGCTCTTCGTCGGAAGGCGATTGAACTCTTTGTCGGAGCTCTTGAAAAGTTTGCCACGAAGGACCTCCACGAGACTCCACCGTCGGATCTTCCTTTTGTTTTTTGTGGGTAAAACAGAACTACACCACCCATTTGGGAATGGTTTATAATGGTTTATACCAGTTGGTTTATTCGAGTTTATTATATCACCATAAATAGGTTGTACAACCTATTTATGGTGATTTGGGGATTGGTTTATTAAGGTTTATTATACCACCATCTATATAGGTTTTATGAAAGGAAGTTGAGAAGCAATCTTCCGAGTTACGGACACATAGAATTGTGAGACTTGGGGAAGTGACTTAGGGATGTTTTGACTTATATACGTAAGATAATTAAGATACACTAAAAGATACAAATACAATCAAATACAGATTTATACTGATCTATACTGATCTATAATGATCCATCCATAATGATCTATGATGATCTCTAACATCTTCAATAAGACAACCAGAATGGGTCACCAAGAAGTGGATCTAAATTGATGCTGATCCACACAGGATGAACGCCTTAGTCGAAAGCTCCTGAAGGCTTTGATCCACGCGACGGGTGGGCGCTGAGGATCGAGACATCATGTGGATATCATGTGGTAAAGCCATGTAATCCCCAATGGTAGGTGTACATAAATGGCTGTTAAATGGCTGTTCAATAGCTGTAATTTCATCAATAATCAACCATCCCCAATGTTGACATGAATGGCTGGCTGTTTAACATTACAGGCCTGTAATCCAATGGCTTTATGGCATTTAACATAATGGATGGTTGATCATCCCCAATATTGACATAAATGGCTGTTAAATGGCTGGTAGAAACCCTCCCCAAATGGATCCAAATGGTAGCTGTACATTGGGTCAATCCCACATTTTTTCGAAAGGCGGCTGAGGGTCCCCAGGGTTCCTGCTGGAGTCATTCGAGTTGTGGCAGGCCTTAACCGTCCTCTTTGAGTCTTCATACCAGCTGGTGGCATGGTGTATGCCTCAAAGCTGAAGTGATGCAGTCAGACTGCGAAAATCAGCGTCTTATGTTGGGAATATGTGGGAATACCAGTAATTTACCACAGTTTGCTATGGAAAAAGGCTCATTGAGTTTGATGATTTACCTATCTAGATAAACATATTGGAACAGGGTGAGTTTCCATAGCTATGGTAGATTACTAGAGGGTATCTGACATCATGTGCATTTCGAGACCGAATCAATACTTGTTGACGCAACTTGGGCCACGGGGCACATTGATGTTGCGAGGATCGTGGATGACAGTGATGGGGTGGGTAGTGTCAAAGGAAATTATTTTGGGTGGGTTAGAGTGTTTTTGAACATATTAGTTTGAAGTGCCTCCTAACTAAAAGCACCTCTGATTCATTTGTTTTATTATTTTGAGGGGGCACCTAGTGTTTTTGCTTATGGTAGCCCGCATCTATGCACCATATTACCCATTCAATCCACTGGTTTATCATCCTGTTCCGCTATTTTGCAAGGGCCATTTGAGGATTATTCCCCCAATTTTTGGACTAGCTTGTATCATATTCTTGGTCATGTCATCACAGTAATATCTATTGAATCTATTGATTATACAATGAATATATATATATACATTATTTATATATATAGATATGTATATTTTTCAACACATTTTTCAACTACTGAATCTCATGGTTTTCTGCAACGTGGAGGATCCCCGATCCAATTTCCTCGATGCTCCCAGGTTCTTGCAGGAACATCCTTTGAGTAGCTTATCCGAGCTGAACAGTCTGCGATCTCAGAATGGCCCTGTGAAATTCCGACGTCCCAGTGGAATGTGAAATTCCATGTCCCCTGGTTGGTGGTTTGGAACAGGAATTTTATGACTTTCCATATGTTGGGAATAGTAACCCCAACTGACTAATATGAAACCACCAACCAGTCCCAGTCATTCCCATCTGGTTAATACAGATTCCCACTGGTTAATGACAATAAAGAGGCCGCCCCCAAGAGGCCGCAACAATCAACAGGTCGATGGGTTTGTCTGAACATGGGGAATTTGTCATGATGTATCCTATTCATATTAGCCCGGCAATACCTGGGAAACCCATGCATTTAGGGGTACCCTATTTTCCGACACACCACATGACAATAAGTGTTATGCAAAATAAGCGTAGGATATATATGTTTCTGGTCATCGAAAGACACGGATAAGAAACACTACTCACTTGAAGGAGTATCTGGTTAAAAATCTTAGGGTCGTCCTGGAAAGAGCGAGATCCGGGCTCCAACAGACTAACAGAGGCACTTTAGCCCAACATGTAGCAGATTGGGGGTCATGATATCCAAATCTGGCCCCAACTACTTTTACCATCCATAACTAGTCATTATTTCTCACATATTTGCACCCAAAGTTGGTGGGGTTACCCTCCAACTTTAACCCAAACGAGCCTCCGGCAGCCTCCTACCCACAATGGTGGAAGCCTCAAACCCCCTACCAAGCCCTACCCACAACCCAGGTGTGGATGCCCACATAGAGGCGGTTCGAGCTGTGTCTCGAGCTGGCTACTGGAGTTCAGAGGAGCCGACGAAACGTGGTGAGTTGACCAACGGCTGCAGATGGGCCATAAGTGAAAGATGAGGAGATGGGCCCCTACAGAAATTGTGAAATAATAATATATATGTATATAATTATACCTATATTTATATGCATATATATATATAATTATAACCACTTAAAGAATTAACGGAAAATGCAGCCACAAGTATAAAGATGGGGGTTCAAGTACGGGCTTAATCACAGAAGATGGGGGGTTCAACCCATGAATTTATCTTGCTTTGACAAAGCCACATATGATTAAACAGTTTGATACGGCGAATGGTGATTCATGAAACAATGGTAGTGTTGATACTTCATTGGATGTATGATGATGATGATGATGATGATGATGATGACGATGACGCTGACGCCGACCATGACGATGAAGACCCTTACCCCATTGCCACTGCCCATGGATGGGTCCAGAAGTGTTCAGGATGCACCCCTCCTGCCTGAGTTCGTGGCTGCTTGGATTGGAAGACTTGCTCATGAGGATCCAAGTTTGGTGTGCCTTTTTTTTTACAGGCCACATGTACCCTCTGGTAAACTAACATAACTATGGAAATTCACCATTTTTGATGGGTAAATCAACTATAAATGGCCATTTTCAATAGCAAACTGTTAGTTCACCAGAGGGTATGTTTCATGCATTTTCATGCTATATATTTCCCCAAGGCTACACACAAGGTGTTCCCAAGAAAAACCACTGAGGCTGCGCTGGTTCAGACTATGCTGGATGCTGTCGAGGCAGGGCGGTCTAGTCAGAAACTGCATCACAGAAGCTGAAAACACAACAGAAGTTGAAATTCTGAACAATTCTGCATCCGAGCTGATGTAGCAATGTAGCGTTTCTTACAATTTCTTATCAAATTTTAGGTTCTTTTAAACATTTTTAAACAATATTAAGCAGTCTATCTCATATTTGTGTTTTCATGACTTCAAAACATATTGGACTTTGTCCGGAAATAGGGGTACCTCTAGATGTTTCTTGGTTGTACCATCATATTTTCCCTATAAAAAGTGGTCATTTTACGCCGATTTTCCGTCTCTCAGGGCCACTTGGACTTTTCGAAACCTCCCAGCTGTGCAGGGCGCAGGGTTTGGAGCCCCAGACAAAAACAACCAGGTCTGGATGGTTTCAAAATGAGAATTACTCGAATTTAGCCACATGAATTACTATCATTGATGTACTTAGATATAGATAATAGATGATAATAGATCATTTATTATTTTACTTTCGCAGCTATCTTTGATATGATGATATGAATAATCATCTTAACCATCATGAATCATCAATAATTTTAGCTGCCAAGCCGAGGTGGTGGACTTGACCGAAGCCGAGGAGGCGATTTTTCAATCCATTGATGTCAAATCCATGGCGTCATGGCGTTGTTATGTGGTGTATACCCTCTGGTTATGTCAAAATAACTATGGAAAATCACCATGAAAAAGTAAACTTCGTGAATTTTCCCATGAAAAATTAGGTGATTTTCCATAGTTATTTTGACATAACCAGAAGGTAGCCTTTTAAAAATGGTGATGACTTGAAGAATACTATTAGATTTTTTAACATCGAAAATGGCCCATTTATGATGAATGAGCTATTAAACAGTGTATAAAATCATATACCTTCTGGTAAATTAGCAGTTTGACCCTGAAAATCCAATTTCGAGTGGAAACTCATCTTCCAACCCCTATCTGGCAGGGTCTATGTTTGTTAAGTTGTTGCTGTATAGTACCCGTAAAAATGGTGAGTTTTACATTTTTTTTGCATACCCTCTAGTGATTTACAGTTTGCTACGGGTAGTTCGATGGCACATAGACATAGATGATAAACATGATGAATTACCTATCAAACATGGAAATGTTGGGAGATGTTTTATGACTAATTGGGTTTAGCACATTGGAACCATGGGTTAGCCGATGAACAAACATGGATGTAGAACACCCGGGAAAGCCTAGGAACATGATCTTTAAATGGTGGGTTTCCCACGTCAGTTTACAGGAGGGTAGATGGATGATATTGGACAAATTTGGCAAATAGGTGGCAATTGATATGCAATGTAATTGGCAATTGATGTGGCAATCGATATTATGAGGTATTTTCTTTGCAACTGATAACCTCTGGTTATTAAACATAGCTATGGAACATGGCCCATTTGTAGATGATATGATGGATCCCCTATTCAAAATGGTGATTTACAGTTTGCTACATAAAATAACCAGAGGGCATGACACTTGATATGCTTACTCATGTAATGTAGATGGGAATTGCTGTGCTCTCCAGTGGCCAGAACCGGATTAAGCGACGGATGACCGCAATGGGCATCCCAACTTTTCAACCTGAAACAAGGATCGGATGACCATTTTTGATCCTGAAGTTGTTTACCCTCTGGTAATGACTAACAGTTTGCTATTGAAGCCATGGCCATAGAAAGTTCGTTGATTTTCCCAGCTATAAAATGGTGATTTTCCATTGTTATGTAAACGTTTACCAGAGGGTAAGCAGGTTTAAGTTCGATGCTTTGAACATGCTGACATGGAGCATACCCCAGTCATCCCTCCAGCACCGTGGCGCTTTTCCTCGTTGGGAGTTCTTGTTGGTTTACATCCAGAAATTCGATGGTAAGCTTATATTCCCATGGGTTGTGTCTCTGCATCCAGACATTTTCATGGTTCGCTATGCCCATGGTTGATTCGTTATGATTGGTTTATTGTTCCTTCTAGCTTGTTGGGTTAGGTCTATTCTCACTAGCTTTCCATTTGATCATACACCCGAGGACCACATTTGTTCGACTACAAGTAGATGAAGTGAATGGTCGTTGTGATTCCTTCACCTTTCCATTTCTAACGACAACGTCCATGATCGTCCATGATCGTCCATGCATTCTTTGTGCAGATCGCTTCGAGTTGTATGGCTTCCGTTCTGCACCTGATGCTGAGCTCTCGACATGTTTAACACAGATCAGCCTGCCATGACTTGGTTTGGGGGGTTTCCCAATCCTGTCCATGCGCCAGTTTCAATGCTAAGTCATGGTCAGCCATAACTTGAATGATTTGGGGGTACCCCCATGACTTAGGACACCTCTATGTGTATATACATATATATATACACACATGATCACACATGTATACATATCAATATAACAGATAATGTAAATGTCAATTTAAAAGGCTAGGGAAACATCTGAGGGTTTTTTGTCGCTAACCATAAAGGCCATAAAGCAGTTTTTTTTTTTTCCATTTAATGTTTGGAATATCAATTAGACCATGTAATTAGCCCATCACACCAGAAATTCTCCATAGAAGTGACTCTCGTGAATCATCCTGGTGGTAATTGCAGCGATGATCATTTGAAAAGACTGTGGGCAAGACTGGTGGGGCCGCATCATGATCGATGGACCGCCCGCGGAATGTCCAAGATATCCAAAGATATCGGGCGCCTGAATGTGCGGTCCAAATAAACTCCAAATAAACTTTCATGCATATGTTCCAATTTCATACAGGAAATCATCAAGACTTGGGGGTGCAGTTAAGGTTACAAATGGGTATAACTATGCATAACTATGTATAACTATGGTTATCAAGGCCACAAGTTGGGATATAACCCCTACATAACCCCTACATAACCCCTACATAACCCCTACAACTATACGTATCCACTGATAACTGGAAGTGCACAACTCGTAGTTTTTTAGGTCCTGCCTTTGACAAAAGCCGTGCCAGGATAGATCCTCGGCCGCCCATGGTGCAACAGTCTTTGGCCAGAAGTTTGGGCGGCCGAAGCCCAAGGATTAGTGTTTTTTTGTGCATCTGAATGAGGATTCTTCACCATACAAGTAACTGGGATCCATGGGATCCAAGAGCTAAAAAAACCGAGTTAGCTTTATACGGAAATGTGCGGAAGCATGTCTTCCAGACTTGCCAAGCCCATGACACGTCCAAAAAAGAGCCAATTTTCTGCTGATTGTCACAGCGTCACTGCCCATTGGGATTATATGGACAAGGCCTTTTCGTTGTTTTTCGAAATAGGGGTTCACCAGATGTTTGATCAGACTCATTATACGAATACGTATTGCGTATACGCAAACTATATACTAACCATTGAATCAATACTGATTTAATATAATGTAGTTATTCCCCCACTGGAATTACATCCCCAGCCAAGGCAAAGGGCGCAAAGTTGACGGGCCAGCTGACACTGCCGTAGCGGCCGTAGCTGTACGATATGTGCCAGCAAAACTTAGATTTTCTTTGGGTCAGTTGATTAGGGATATCTAAGAATCCAAGACTTGGAGTCTTTTTTTCTGACCCAGACATCACAAAAACACACGATATATTTCAAGATTTCAAGAAGACATTTTTCCCATCTGGATGCGTGAAGACACCCTTGTCTTCTCTTCAAAGGCTCCAGCACTGGCCGCTCTTGGCAGCTTTGAGGCCGAGAATACTGACGACCTACCCCCACTGGAAGATGTAACCGTGACACCCTTAGTAATTTGTTTGTCATCAGAGATGGCTTACTGGTAGATCGATGATTTTCCCATTCACATTTCATCAAATTTCACTTGTTTGAATATTTTTGAGAATTTCCCAGCCACGTTCGATTCCTAAAAGATGTTGGGGATATATAGCGCCAAGAGCTGCCACTGGATCAGACAGGAATCATACATCTTTTTCAACATCGAACTATATTAACAATTATTAACCATTATCAATAACCATTATTTACCACCTTTTATAGTATATTTATGTATATTTATAAACATCCTCAGACAACTGGAACTTGTGATTTTCAGCTTCCGGGATCACACCGAGGCCGATGACATGAATGCCTCGCCGGTGTCTTCCGAAGAGGCCGTCAATACCATGATGAAGATCATGCAGGCACGGAGAATGGCGAGGCATGGGTTTTTGAGAAGGGACTGTTTTGGCGTAACTGCATATCTTCAATAAATGTCAATAATACTATTCAATTAAATTGGGATCTTGAAGACATATTATTATTATTATTATTATTATTGAATTATGTTCATCTTATATCTTGAAGAGAGCCACATTTTTGCTTGGGTGCGAGGACTCTGAGAGGACTACATTGTGGATAGGACAAGAATCAAAGCACATGTTTTTTGGAATCATGGAAGATTTATCTACCATTATCTACCTATCGATGGTGGCATCCGGAACATTTTTTTACGATCACTTGTGTGTTGCCATCCATTGGTGGGAAAGGGTGTGATTTAGGGGAAAACATCCCCTTCATCCCCTTCATCCCCTTCATCCCCTTCATCCCCTTCATCCCCTTCATCCCCTTCATCCCCTTCATCCCCTTGGCTCACTGGTGCTAAACGTAGGGAATTTGAGGGAATGATCCACTGGCTAACTGTCAATTTCATCATCCCATCAACCCCAGCAACCCATCCAGCAACCCTACTAAGCAGTAAGTTGTCTGAGCCGATGCAACCTTTTCCAAGGTGTTTCCATCTTCCGACCGGCTGCAGATGAACTGCCAACACATCCTGACATCTTTGCTTGGAGAATGATCTCCGTTGGGTGCTGGCAGTGTGACAAGTTTTGCGGGAGGCTACTTAATAATGCGCTTTATTTCAACTACTATTAATGCAATTTATTTCAAATTATGTCAACAATTTTTTAAACTATACTCATTAATTGCACATTTTCCCTGCGTTTGTTTCAGAGAAACTGTTTGAGAAGCCCAACCGTCACGAATGAAACTCTGGAATGCCTCCATCGCATTCATTCGCATTCCATTGGTGGGCCTTCCGCACGCGTCCACGGCTGGCAGACCCTTAGCAGGGTGCCTTGATGGGAGCAGCATATCACTTGAAGCCTGAGCCGATTGGCGAAGGAAAAGGACCTTGATTTGCCTGGAAAAAGGGCAACATGACTCCTGCGAAACTGTATTTGGCCGCTTGATGACTCATGAGCTCCAACATTTAGTTGACTGGTGGAGGGTCAGGGCTAATCTCCTGCTACATGATTTTTATGAGTTGATCCGTTCGCTTGCTGACCGGCTCTTCAATGACCTTAGCTATAAAGTCTCAAACATGAACAAACCAACAGTGGCCAACCGGCCAAGCACTCAATTCCTTTGAAAAGGCCAAACTTCATCTATTCAATGCCCACTTTCCACGAGTTGCTTTCCGTCAGCGCTGGATATCAGTGCCAGACTCACTTAAGGACAACGAAGCCAAACCCGACAGAATGAGCCCGGAACAAAATCGTCCTATTGCACCATCAACGAGCCCCGAGCCGCACCAATGGCGATGCTGCGCTGAAGACCGGCGCGGCCGCAAGGGCGCGGAGATACTGAGGAGCGACGGCGGAATCGCGAGATATCGAAGTTGCACCATCTTTCAAAATCACACATCATGGCAACCCCAAAAAGTAGAGTGATTTGCCTGATTTGCCACTATTTTCATAGGAGTTGACGTTTCTATCTTGGGGGACCCCTGAAGAAAAAACACATAGCCAGCTGGGGTGAGAACCACCATGGCATCCTGGGGGTTTGCGGATTTGCGGAGGAACCATGGCAAGCAGCCCGACCATAACTTTGCAAAAGATCGCAGGCACGTGGCAGCGTGGCAACGAGCTCCAGTTTTGAGAGGCCTTTTTTGTTTGCTTCTGTGGGCAGTTCAAAGCTAGATTCGAGTTCAATAAGAATGAAGATGAATCAAGTATTGAAAGAAGTAAGTTATAGCTGGGGTGAACTATAACCTTCAACCTGTCCAGGGGACTGTATCAAGTCCGTGCGCTCAATTGTGCCTCCGGAAAATGAGGAGGAGGCGATTGAACCTTGGCCGCCTTGGCCCAGTTGGACCTGACAAATCAGGATCTTCACCGTCATCATTTCCAAACGGGCAACCCATTGATTTAGCTATGGATTTAGCTATGGATGATGGAACTTCCCAATGACTTTAGGTGAACACATTTTTTTTGTTGCCGGAGGTGCAATAGCTATAGAATATACATGAATATACATGAATAATATATGAATATACTATGCATGATAGATCCATAGATGATCCAAGGAATTGTTATTAGCGGGTACCTCAATCCATCCACTGGATGATGATTTCCCCATTAATTTCCCCATTAAAACACTGCTATTTTTAGAAAGTAAATCCTTATTTTCAGACATGAAACAGTGTACATCAAACCATGGCAGATCTACGTCCAAGGAATTGATTGTAAATATCTGGAATGCCTTGGCAGCACAGTCGGCTCACAGTCTCTCGGCAAAAAAAGTTGTCAAAATTCTGTTATCCCAGACTCGATGGAATTAGGGTCTTTCTTTTCACTATATGATATGATTGTATCATGTATATGTAAAACATAGTATATTATTAAGTAACCAGTAGATATGTCACTATATTTCACATTATTTCACTATATTTCACTAGGATCTCACTAGGATTTCACGTAAACAGTAGAATTCGTAAGCAGGACAATCCGTGGTTTGAAACAATACTCTCAGTGGTTGACCGTTTCCCAACCAAAGATAATCAAATGAACACTTCAGGATGTGTTGCATGTGCTAGACGTGGATGCCTTGAACTTTCCAAGCCAATTCCTTTCAGTGATGCTGTTGCTTCGAGAATTTGTTTCATGGAAGAAAAACATGAGATCCCTAAAAGCCAGTGTATAGATTCTCTGGTTGGTGGTTTGAAACATGAATGGATTATGACTTTCCAGAAACAGTTGGGAAGTTCATCATCCCAACTGACGATTCGTCCATCATTTTTCAGAGGGGTAGGGCTCAAAACCACCAACCAGCTATGTTAATTATGTTATATTATCTATATATAATCCCATCATATAACCATATATAATCATATAATCACTATTATTAGTATACTGTATATTAGTATTATAACCACTATTTTTATATAATCCCATTGATGATTATCCCAATGATTATTGGTATTGAGGATTATTCATTATCCCATTATTGACTATTGATGATTATACCATATTATTAATCACTATTATTGGGATAATATGGTTTCATAATATACTATTAATCATATGATTAATCACTATTATCATATAACCATATTAATATCACTATTATTGATTATCCCAATTATTATTGGGATTATATAATAATAGTATTATCAATAATTATTATTGGGATAATTGATTGGGAGTTTAATAATAATCTCAACTATTGGGATTATTGATGATTATCAACCAGTTCTGTCGTTGATTTCCATGAGATTTGAGGCCTCAAAGTAGGCAAGTCGATGTCGCTGATGCCACTAGGCGGAGCTCGGGGATGGGGCCCTGGGGCCCGGCCCAGCCGTGGAAAAGACCCTACCGGGAAAGCCGTGGAAAACCCATGGGTTTAGCCAGGGTTGCACCAGCAACACGTTTTTTGGGGATGTAATTGATCAATTGGATATATATGATGTATGTAACATTCAAGGTACTTGGATCCAATTTCAAAGTAATTAGTTCCCTCATACTTCATGATCATATATTCTTGTTGGATTTATCTTGATAAATTTGATGACGACCTCACGTCGCGACGACGCTGTATACTACTGGTACTGGTTCGTAGTAGGTAACTAAACCCATCTAAGCCCTAACTGGCCAAACTTCCCAGGTGAACGAGTTGTTTAGTTTATTTATCCAGATGGATAGTGAAGAGATGTCCCAACTTTTTTTTTTTAACCAGAAAATGGGGATGCCCCAAAATGGCCATGATAAATCATGGAAACCACAAATAAACCATCACCCAAAGCAGCATTTTTAGGGTGGTATGTCTACCATCCCCAGTCATGGTAGCTTTATGGCAGCCAGGGTTTACCGCCAAGTGATCTACCCCCGTCCTGGCCGACAGGTGTGCTGTTCAATGCCGGAAAAGACATGGAGCCGCAGCTGGCCGTTTCAGAGCTCTTTCTGCTGCAGATCTTTGGTGGCAAAATTTTTGAATGTTGCAATCATCTGTCCAGATTGATGATGTTGTCATGCTTATCTATTCCATATAGAGATATATGATATGCTGATATGCATATATATATATATATGAGAATATTAGTGTAACTTCAAGATGCTTAAACCACTCTGATCGCGAAGGCTTGTTTCACCACTGCTTTTGGCTTCGCAGGTATGGCATTTCGATGAAGCCCGGTGATCAGGGTCAACCTGGTCCCAGCACCAAAGCTGCGTGACTTGGACGTGGTTGGAAGCAGCTTACCACAGCAGTTGCGAAATGACGTAGTGAACTTCTGGTTAAGGCCTATTTATATAATTATGTATAATTATGTATAATGTATAATTGATATATATATATATATATACACAAACACACTACTGTTTAGGTGATGTTTGGGTGATATTTAGGTGATGTTTGGGTATTCTGAATTTTCCAGCCTTTTGAGGTTTTGTTTTCTGCCTACAAGGTACGGAGAGATTGCTGTAGCAGTGCACGTCTCGGACAAAGCCCTTATTCCCAATGTGATCACAGCCGCGTCCTGGCTGAAAGGGCTGTGGAAGCCTGGGACTGATGGACTGCAGGCACCATGGGATCTATATTCACATATATACGAGACGTATTTGCCATTGAAGATCATGGAAGTATAACATCTCAAATGGGTCGAAAGGGTGAAAGATTTCACCAAAAAAGCCAGGGCTTTTGGATCATCCTTCACACCGACATTTTTCACAAACGTCAGTAGATTCGGTCGATTTTTGTACATCACTTTCAACGACTCCGGCCGGCCATCATGGACTGAGGTCATCCATAGGTTTGGTGAGCTATGTGCACAGCACCCCTTGGTTCTTGTGGACTTCTCACCTCTGGGCGAGTTGAAATGCAGCTCGGCATTTCCCCCGCAGTCAGGGCTTGGTTGATGGGGTGACACCTCCAAAAGTTGGGAGATGATGGGCGAAAGCATGGCGATACGGCGATACTTCAGCTCGGAATTCGTTTGTCAAGACTTTGAAATAAACACATTTGACAGTCTCTGGGCTCTCCAGAATTATTCATCATCATCGTCATCATCTCCAACCGCAACCTGGAAGATCATCCCATTTGGTGGTTCATAAGCCTGGTTACAAGAAAGATTAGTAAGTTCCCATTCAGTAGCTTCTCCCATTTATAACTGTTCCTTTAAAACTCAGAGAAACTGACTTACTTATCACATGATCCTCCCAGCCAATTATCATCAATCATCATCAATCCCCAACCCCCAACCCCCACCCAGGCGAGAATCAGCGCATGGAGTTCCTTCCCACCAGCAAGATCCAAGCGCCTCCCGCCTCCACCGAGCCCGGGAAGACCGTGAAGTCCTTGCTGCAGCGACGAAGCGCCGGGCGGTGGAACGGTGGAACCCGGGCGTTGGATCAGTCGATTTCTGGGTGTTTCGATGCCTTGAGGTATGGTTTATATTTTGTTGGTATTGTAATTTCACATCAATTTTCATTGATGTTCAATGTGTTTCTATTTAAACTTAAATTATAACACATTATCTTCATAGAAAAGCTAGCTTTTTCTTTGGGAGACGGTAAAAATTGATTTGGTTGCGATATGGATGCCGTGAATATCGATGGGAGACACTTGGCAGGAAAGCCGGAGGCGGAAGGCTCGGTGCGCTGGGGAGTTTTCGCATGGTAGAGCAAGGATGTTGGGAAAAGAGTAGCAGTTCCTATCGCTTTTTTTCTTCCAATAATTTCCATGAAGATTTTGAATGAACAGTCTTTTCCATGTTTTTTTTTTAAATGTTTTGACATGTTGATTGATGATTGATGATCTTCTTCATGTCGGCTCACGGATGAAGCCACGCCATTTTGATTGGGAAATTTTTAAGAAATCCACGGGATCCAAGGACCGGTACCTCCACTGCCTCTTCCCAGTGCCTCGCAAGAGAGTATGCACCCCGAGTTTCGCTCAGGCGATGCAGACAGATTGCATGGATTTAATGGGGTAAATTTCATCACGACCGAAGCCCGTTCTCCAGGCTTGCCTGGAAGAATGGTTAGGATTCGGGGAATTATCCAATATGGTCGTCTTATTTCAGGTTCGTGAATTATTATAATTTGCTCAGATTTATCATGGTTTATCCATGTTTATCTGAGTTTATCCCAGTGGTAGAATTATGATGACTGATGGAATCAGATATGGCGGATATTGTTTTCTTCCCAAAGTCAAACGGCAGAATTACGATCCCATACTCCATTGGAATTGAGGGGGTTCACACCATTTTGACCGATGTTTGTTTCTGCAAATTGAACATCCGAGGGGAACCGCACCAGACATTGGGTCGTTTCTGGTTTTCCGAGAAGCTTTGGGGGATTTGATAACCGGTTTCACGGAGACAGTGCTTCAATCCTTGAAGGGAAGATTTGCAGGAGCCGCCCCCCATTTTTGCTGGGAAAAGCCTTAAATCAATCCATGGATTGGTGATATCATATCCCCATATTCCCTATGGCATTTGATGGTTATAAGATGTTTTAATTTTAAAATCCCAGGTTTCCGTTGCTTCATCCCAGTGATAGTCCCGCATGATTTTCTTCTAAATTTCCATTTCAGTTGTTTACCATGATAGAAATATATAGAAATCACATGAAATCACAATAATCTGAATCAAAGAATGTATGATATGTAACTGATATGTATGAGAAATGTTCCTAAAATATAGCCATGATGTTAATGATCTTCCCTATATTTCCCCAGTGAATCCTCATGGATTAAATCGATCACCTCGCAGTTCGCACCATCCGTGTGCCGGATGGCTCGCCTCGCTTGGGCGTGTCGCCCCGGCGAGGGCAGGCGCAGCTGTAGGGAGGTTATACGATGTTATACGGTTATACCCCCAGATGAATGGAATATGAAGATATATGGTAAACTATAGGATTTGATGATAATCCCATAGATGTAAAGAAAATACAGAAAATATAAATCACATAAACATTAAATATGAAGATATATGAAGTGTAAACTATAGGATTTGATGATCATTTGATGATTTATAAAATTTATAGATTGAAAGGAACCATAGGATTTGATGATCTGATGATAGGGATTTGATGATCATTTAATGATCACATGGCTATGGATCAATACCTATACAGCCTATACATAGCATTTTTAGGGGGATGAGCATCTAGCTAAACCAGCTATTTTGATGTGAACTACAGGGGTACCTATGGTTTTGACACACTGCCATATGGGTGAGCTATGGCTGAAAATTGGAATATATGGGATTAAAATTGATGGAATATATGTTAAGGTCATACTTAGTTAATGGAATATATGGGAATGTGGTGGTTTCCTGAAATAGGGGTACCCCCCAGTTCTCATCCTTTTGAATGGTATTTTCCATTATAAACCATCCATTTGTACCCCCCTTGAATGGAAACCGCCATATATGGATGTACATCCAAGTGTCCAAGTGGCTAGCTGGGAAATCCATGGCTGGTAAATGACTGCAAGAAAATGGCAACATCAGTCACACCATCTATAAGGTTTAGGGATGTTTAGGGTATAAATGGAGGAATTCGATGGGAAATCCCCGAAGTTAAGATGTTTTGATGGGAAATTATCCAAGTCAATGGGGAGTTGTTCAGCCATGGCTTGGATGGCTTGGCTTGGTGTGTGGCTAGTTGCAGAGCACGGCGGGTGAGTTGATTCCGTGTTTGAACTTTGAGCCAACTCTGAGTTTTGTTTCATTAACATTAACCATAATATAATATTATATAACATTAATATTAATATTATTTAACATTCATATTAATATATATATATATTAATTAACATTAACTCATTAACATTAATATTAATATTAATATTATGATATTGGTTGAAATTGGATAGACTTTGATGGGTATATCCACACCCAACTGTTGATATGGGTCAATATTGGACTTTGATGGGTCGGCAGGTGAGTCCCGCTTTTCGCTCCAATGTGAGCGTTGGCCAGAGCCGCTTGGCTGCAGTGGCTTCGAATATAGGATGGATCAATGGATAAATGGATGGTTGCTTTGGTTGAAATGACCAAAATGTATTACTGGTTGGTGATTTGGAACAGGAATTTTATTTTTCCATTCAGTTGGGAATAATCATCCCAACTGACTTTCATATTTTTCAGAGGGGTATGTATACCACCAACCAGATTATGGTGTATGTTAATTTTATATGATTAAACATGTTTTAGATAAACTATGATATCTATGATAAAATATATGAACATCTTATTAATATGGGTTAATGTTAAACACAACTCCGACTTTTTTTCAATATGATTTGGATGATGAGTGCAGGACTTCCCGTTCGGAAAGTGATCTACATTCATGGTGGCTAAACTCCACATCGATGTTAACGTTTACCCAAGGGTATCCCTGAATGATCCACATCTTAGTTTGTTCACATCTACCAAAAATTCCCTAAAATAGTGAAAAACTCCACACTGGTTGAAGGAAAAAGTCTATTTTTTGCCTTCAATGCCACCTGGAATCTTCGCATCCATCAGCCCAGGGCCGATCATTTCTGTGACCCTCGAGTCCTCGACCCTTTCGAAAAACATTTGGGGATGGCTCGCTCAAGCATTTTTTTAAGTCAACCATTCAATGCCATACATCCATTTTTGTATCATCATTTTGGAGGGATGAACATCTGATAAATATCCATTTATATATCATATATATATATATCCAATGACATCATTTATATCCATCATAAATCCCAGCTATTTTTCGCAGATCACCAGGGAATTCCACGGCTTCCCAGGTTCCCATGCTGCCTCTGCAGAGAACGCCATATTCGTTCGATCTCATCCTGCAAAGGCAGGAACGCGGTTCGGGGATCCTGTGGATGGCGCATTAAAAAAATCAAACCACGGTGGTTTATAAACCATGGTACCATATAGTAAGATATAGATATATCATATATACCCAGATGCTCCATGTATGCAATATTTACCTACATTTACTCCAAAAATTGCACACATGTATATAGATACATATTCCATACATGGAGCATCTGGGATATATATATATATATATATATCATATATATCTACCATAAACCATAGTGAAATTGGAATTAACATGAGTTAACCAACTTAGCAATTCCGAACTGGGGCACCACCTTGCATGACTTTACCACAGATGTTTATCCTGGATGGTTTCTCTTCAGTCGACTGGGGGGATCCCCGTCACCGTTGTTAAGCTATACTAAGTCATGGTTCTTTGGATGATTTGGATGATTTGGATGATTTGGGGTACCCCTATTTTTAGGGAAACCTCAATTTATAGCACGTCATTGGGTATATATATAGAATATTATATCATGAATATTATATATATATGTACACATTACAATAAACATGAATAAACCATCACATCCCTTTATTGATTTACCAGCCATTGACCTTCCAAAAGTGGCCATCCGAAAATCCCCAAGACCTTACCGTTTGGCCGGCCTAGCCTAGCGGAGGTTTATGGCAAGTCTTTGGGGACGTTACAGAATGTATCATGTTAACATAAAGATACATAAAGTAACCATATTTTTGGATCATTAATGGTTAATACTGGTTAATAAGTGAATTATTAGTAACTGGTTGGTGGTTTGGAACCATGGAATTTTATGACTTTCCATTCAGTTGGGAATGTCATCATCCCAACTGACGAACTCATATTTTTCAGAGGGGTAGCTATACCACCAAGCAGATAAAGTAACCATATTTTGGGATAACGTCCCATATTTTCTGGGAACAATATGTAACAATATTGGGATATTTTGGGGACCCTCTGGTAATTTATTTAACAGTTCGCTATTTTTCACATGGCCCATTTAAATAGTTGATTTACCTATAATTTACCTATATATTACAGTAACACTGGTGATGAATTCCAGTTCGCAAACTGTGAATTTACCAGAGGTCTGAGGTCCGACCGTCTGAGCATCTACGCAGGCCATTGATTTCCCCCCGCTCTTGGACGAGTTTTCTCGCACGCTGGCGGCTCCCTATGGTGAGGCCACGACGCTGGCGGCTCCAAGGAATTGAAACAGCTTGGCCCCTGGTAAACCTACAAAAAACCATGGAACATCACCATTTTTCATGGGAAAATCCACGAAGTAAATGGGGTATTTTCAATAGCGAACTGTGACAGTCATTACCAGAGGGTACATCACTTTGGGTTTCATAAAACTCATATAGCTATTAGAACATCACCCGTTTCAATAGGATCAATAGGTGAATTGTCTATGAAGGGATCATTTTCTATAGCTATGTTCAATTACCTTGTAGGTATCAGCCCCGGTGCTGACACGACAGGATCTTCACCATGGAAGCAGTTCGGGCCGAATCGCGTCACACTTGTCCCCTCTCTCGGGAATGTTGGTGCCAACCTTAGCCATTGGGGTTTTCAGTGCGAAACGCCTCAATTGACAAGATCTTCCTTGACATGTTCGAACGCTTGTGTAAACATGTGTAAACTGATGCTTTCAATTTCATTGTTTTGAATTTGAACAGCTACTCTCAGATCAGCTAATTAGTCACCCCGCCGAAGAGTAGATACGAGAAGTTTTCTAGGAAAAGTCGCCCTGCACTGCATTTAGATGGGGGAGCCCATGTAAGAAGGATGCCTTTGTATGATTCAGGGATATTGAAAGCACCAGTTGCATTGTTTTCCATAGCTTTAATTGGGGATAGCACGTATGAAGCTTCCAGCATCTTCCAGCTTTTTTCTCACAATCATTCTGAGGCTACTGTTGTACTTCCCATCGCTGCAATACCTTCCGTGATGATACCTAAAAGATCTAAAAAACATGTAAATCTATATATAAATGTATACCAACTAGAATTACAACATATGGATGTGGGTCAAAACCCTGTACCCCCAGTGAACCTCAAGGTTGATGGTCATCCCTAAAAAACCACATGATTAGTAGGTTTTGACCCATACCCATATAGATTTTTTTGAATTTCAAGGTCCATTTGACTCCTTTGGAACGGAATTTCTCTTGTTTTTTCCGAGGTGTGGAGCCAGGAAGGGAAGTGCCTGAAGTGGCGACAGAAGAAATTGCCAAAGGACAGCAAAGGTCACTGGGCACCATGGATCAATGGATACATTATGATAATCCCTATGGATACATAGTTTCTACATATTTCTACTATGTATCCCCTTATGGATAAATGGATGCACCATGGATAAATGGATGTAAATGGATAATGATCTATGGTGGATTTGGGAGACATGGTCACTGGGATACAGCAAATGGATAAAGGTCACAAATGGATAATTCAATGCAACAAGAATCATAAATCATCTACACATATATGATGGATTTATGGATACATTATGGAAGGACTATTCAATGGGAAAATGAACTATGGCTATGGGAAAATATTTCTTGTGAATATGAATAAACGAGAACATTGTTCAATCAATATGTTATTCTATGACCTATTCATGGTTAAATGGAGGATTCAATGGGAAAATCATCTACAAATATGGATAAATGGGAATGTCATCATCCCAACTGACGAAGTCATATTTTTCAGAGGGGTAGGTCAACCACCAACCAGGGATTTCTATATCTATGACCATTGTTTAGCCAGCAAGGCGGGCATTTACTTCGAGGTTTCCTCAGATGGGGCATTCCCAAGTCACCATGGTGATTTCAATGCTAACCATGGATCCAATGAGTCTAATGACTTGGATGTTTGTAATGGATAGCCCCTATGACTTGGACACCTCCATTTCAATATCTAAGGACAGAATTGATGGAAGGACTAAGTAATAGCTCCAAAATTATCATAAATTATCCATGATTTCAGTTCAAACAACGAAGACTCGGGACTAAACTTGAAATATTTGGGGAAACACGTGAGGTTTGAAGTGGCTTTCATTGTGGTTTAACGTGGCTTTGAGATTGGATACATGGGGATGGGTTGCGGTGGTGCTCATTTTTGTCCCTAAAGATGCGTTTAGGGAACCGAAAAGGATGATGACTGGTGACCAGCGGCAGTACAAAGTAGCAGCAAAAACTCGATTCGATCTGACGGTCATGGAGAAACCTTTGGGACCCAAAAAGATTGAAGAATTTTTCGATTACAGATGATATTTATAGAATTTTATAGATATTCCCAGGTGTCCAGCCTTTTCAAATTCAATTTTTAGGGGTTGCCATCAAAAATCAGCAGCAACTGATGTCGAAATCAGGTCAGAAACCCGAGTATGCTCCCATGGACATCTTGGAGCGTGAGTTTGAGCTCTCACAGATCCTCCCAGGCCGGATCCACCATGATCCACCTGACAGGGTTGATGATTCTAGTGGTTTTAACATGTTTTAACTGAAAATATGGTTGGATAGAAGTGGAATATAAGCGATCAATGATGGTTGGTTGATGATTTAGAGGATTATTATACTAACATATACTAACATATATTTAGAGGATTATACTATATTATACTAACATATACTAACCAATATGTTGGGCAATATCACAATCCATGAAATCATGGGGAATCCTGTTCTCAACCAAGCAGTGTAGAGCGACAACACCCGGGGTTTTTGAACGCCACTCCTTTGTTTTGAGCATAGAGGTTGCACCCAAAAGTTGACAAATCACTCAGTGGATGACATTCAAAATGATTCAAAATGATTCAAAATGATTCACAGAATTTCAAAGACATCCAGTTATATCCAGTTTCGGAGCATGCTGGACCTCGAATTCTCCAAGCAAGCCAACCTGCAGCAGGTTCCTCCTTGGACGTTGAGCTCATCGACGCCGGTGTCTCCAGGTGGGTCTCCAGCCCATCCCGTGGCCCCCAGACGGCGATGAGTCGTCAGGCGTACCTTTTATGGCGGCCTGTTGCGATACAATTACTACATTGCCGCAGACTCAGGAGATCGGATCTATAGAATCTATAGGATGGATGGGTAGATTCTGATGGATGATTCTGATGATGGTTAAATCGTAATCAGAATGATTAGATATGATTAGATACAGACATGAATTTGGATTATAAATTATCATTGAAGGTCACTAAGATCGATTGAAATCATATTTAGATTTCGAAGATGGACCTTGACCTAACAAACATCGACCCAGAGAATCGCCCTTTTTCTTTCTCCCAGAGCGATGGCATCGCGGACAGCGCCGTGGCTCCCATCAACACTGAGTGGCTGGAGAATGTAGGCGCCGGGTTTCAGAGCGGTGGTCTTCAAGATGGTCATGGCATGGGTCGAGTGGGAGTCACATTTTAGGGAACATGGTCTTTAGGTAACCCATGGTAACCCTGAAAGTCATTGAGTCGTGAGTCGTTTTACCCACCACTTTTTGGGTAGTGATCATCATGATAATCCACCATGGCCTTTAGCCGGGGGATAGCCGGGGGTAATCCATGAGTGGCGTTTTTTCTATGTCATTGATTGATTTTGGACATATTCACAAGCTATCCGATTTTGGAAAACACCCAATCTTGATGCAATGTGTGCATTTTCCGGCTGACATGATATGATGACTATGACTATGTCACACACTGAAAAAGTAACTAAAATCTTTGGAAACACATCATCATGACATATTATGATTAATTGGCGTTAAACTGGATCCAGAAAATTCACCATTTTCCTCTGCATTGGGTCACGCTGCGCCGCACGCGCCAGTCTTCCTGGTGGAAGCCGATCGTCTCTTCAAAGACCTGGACCCAGAGGCGAAATCGCCTGGAGGGTTTGGTTCTGATACCCTCTGGTAATTTGTCACATAACTATTGAAGCCATGGCCCATAGAAATAGTTGATTTATGTTGATTTACCTACTAAAAATGGTGATTTACCTACTAAAAATATGATCATTACTAACATTACCCTTTGGTAAACATAGAAAAAACTATGGACATCCCCATTTTATAGCTGGGTAAATCACCTATTTCTACGGCCATTTTCAGAATCATAACCCATAGGATTGGGACAACCTATAATTATTACTATAATATAATAATAGACTATAATTATTAATAGTATGAACTAATGGCTGGTTATGAACAAGGGACTTATACTGGGGATATCTGGGGATTATGATAATCCATAGGATTATGATAGTACTATCTAATGTACTGGGGGATTATGATGGATTATGATAAGCTATAGGATTGGAAAACCATTTTCGACATAGATGGGATAGGGGTATTTTGCATGGCTCATTTGTTCAATTGCCAAAGCTATGATATCAATGGATATGAATGGGAGAATCCTCCATTTTTCCTCAATTCCATGGCATTGTAGAGGATTTCCCAACCATGTTTGATTACAGGATATTACAGGAGGGTACCACCCAAGCTGTGATGATTTTCTACTACCCTTCCACTTTTTTTTTGTACATCCTAGAAGTTTTGTTCAGGGTTGACATTATAGTACCCTCTGGTAAACTAACACTACTATAGAAAATCACCATTTTTAATGGGTAAGTTACCAGAGGGCAACAAGTTGTTGATGATTCACTTTGATGTTGATGGAGATAGAGTTCTTGTGGTCCCCCACAAGATGCAGAGTTTCCTGTTTCGAGCATGTCGAGCGGACATTTTGTGTTTCCGCAACATTTTGGCGCGTTGCTATACTAGTATGATTAAGCCTATCATACGAGGTGTGCCTTCCTAGTTATAAGGTTGGTTTATAACATGTTATAACCCCCTTCCTACTACTTACCATTTCAGATAAACTCACCATAAACATCCATAAACCATAACTAGTTACCAGTTCTTTATCAGATAAGTTACCAGTTCTTTACCATAGACTTCACCTATAGTTCTGTTCACCAGCTTAGCTGACTTCGCTAACGTTGTCCTCGTCGCGAGAGGTGGCAGAGTCGATCATCGTCAGCGTCACTGAGGAGATGAAAACGGGGCCGAAGTCTGAGTTGTGCGTCGAGACGTTGGGAGGTCGTTGGAATGTCAGACGGGAATTTTATTGTTTTGTTTTTTTTTTTAAAATAAATGGGATGTGAATGGGAATCTATGGTATGTTATTTGGACTTATTTCGATTTTCATGGCGATCGGGATTGCAGCAACCAGAATCAGGCTTGCTCCAAGCCATTGTGGGGAACTGATGGTAAATCATATTCCATGATAGCCATTGGTAAACTAACAGTTTGCGAACTGGAAAATGGCCCATAGAAAGTTCGTGGATTTACCCAGCTATAAAATGTTGATTTTCCATAGTTACGTTAGTTTACCAGAGGGTAGCCATTGGTTGCCATTTTTTTGGGAAACTGGTGGAAACTGGTCATCTGATCTCTAAAAATCTCGGATCGATTCGGGACGACGCTTCTGACTGGTGCATGACCAAGTCCTTCCCTTGAAATTTCTGACTGGTGCAAGGGTAGCATTGGCAAATTGTGACTATATGGACATCTATGGACATCTATGGAAACTTTGTATTTGTTTGCTCAAGCAATTCAAGTATATTGAATGACATTGGTGACATCATCGTTACTTGATCGAGTCAAGGTGTTGTTGTTTTTTAAGTGTCTCAGCGTCCAAGGTATGTCAAGGCTTGCAAGCGAGCCATAGCTGATTACATCTTCAAGGCAGGGCATAGAAGATCACCAAACATGAACACAAAGCTTGGGTGTTCTTCAAGTTTGGAAGGAGTGAACTGATCTTTAACATTATGACATTCATTTGTACATCATTTGTACTAAAGTAGAAATTTGAAGATATATGAACATGTATCGTTATATCGTTGTTATATATCATATATATCTGATGATAAATGTCATGATATTTGAAGATCATTTGATGATACCACCACCAGTGAATTTCATATGGAGCTGCGGACATCCTCCATTTTTCGCAGGATGCGCTGAGCCGTGAACGTGCCTTGGTACCCTTTGTGCCGGTGCCCGGAAGCCCTGAGAATCGAAGTTGGCTAGCGGAGAACCCCCGGACACCGGAGGTTTCTAGCTGGGAAAATCATGGAACTAAATAGGGGAACTTCCCATTGCATCCCATTGCCATGTTTGATTATCAGAGGCTAGTTCATTGCAAGAAATGGCCATAACTGAGGTTTTTCCATAGGTTTTTTTCGGGTATTCACCCCGCTTCGCGTGGGGTGGCCGCCCACACCGCAGGTTTATTTCGGTCCGTGAGAGGGGCTAAGGGTGGTGTGGAATATGAGGAGCAGAGCAGCACAGGAGAATTGACATACATAACTGCTGGGTTCGTGAATATTTTTTTAAGTGGACTGAAAATATGCTTTTTGCCGTGACAGCTTCCCAAGCTATGGAATTTTCACTTTTCCCTCCCTTGGAGGCTCTCCAAGCTGCGGAATTTCAAATAGCTAGACAACGACGCCTAGATAGTCCCCCAAATCCCGTGTTCTTTGAATGTGTTTCCATGTTTTTGCAATGGTTTCCTTCAAAGCACGGTACTTTACACTTTTGTCGCCATAAAACCAGTCGAAAACATCATGTTCGACAATGCTTCCAATTCCCTTATCTCCCCAACCGTTGAAAATACCGCTATTTACAGTGTTTTCTTCAATTTTTCCATGTTCCATGCCGGTAGCCAAGTCCAACATATATATAAGAAATCCTTCCAAAACATTGTTTTTGACAGTGTTTTTCCAATGTTTCCAGTCAAACAGACGGTAATTTACACGTTTTTTGCCATAAAAGCAGTAAATCCTTCCAAAACATTGCTTTTGACAGTGTTTTTGTAATGTTTCCAGTCAAGCATACGGTAATTTACACGTTTTTTGCTATAACGTCAGTCCAAAACACTTGTTTTTGTAGTGTTTTCAATGCTCTGGCATCCAAAAACCCTGCAAAATCTTGCTATGTACAATGTTTTTTTCATTTTTGGCCGTTTTTCCATTGCCGGAAAGGCCGGAAAGCTACCACAATGACCCAAAATTCCATTTCAATACCCTCTTGCGCTCAGACACCCAAAAATCCTCGAAAAAAGTCGAAAACACCACCTAATTCTCGTCTCGGTGCGAAACCGTTTTTGCCCCCCCCCCCAGCTAAAGCTGATATAGCGACTGCTATATTAACAAATGTGATTGAGCATTTAGTGTAGCTGTTTCCCCCCAATAAGCACGCCTTCACCGCCAAAGCGGTGTGGGCGGATTTTTTCTCCATTGTTGGTTACATGGCAGCGACACATCCCATTCTCGGCATCAATTGATATGATGAAACATTTGAGAGGTCGAGACCTCTGTGAATGTTGAAATCTTCAGAAGCTCAATTCATCACAGAAAGAGAGAGGGTTTCACTGGAAACTCCCAGAATCAAACAGGAATCCATTGGATCCTTATGTTTCCCATGGGAATCCTATGGGAATCCTCCCATTTTCCCGAGGCCGGTGCCCGATTGGGGCTCCGTCCCCTTCGAAGGGATTGAGGGCACCGTAGGCGAAAGGGGCCAGGGACACCCCATTTTCCACAGGGCCCATCTGTCATGAAAGATCAAATCATATTTTCAGGATATGTTCTTTCTTTTGTGGTTATCATTAGATATATTATATATAATATAATAATAATAATCATATACATATATATATATAATATAATAATAATATATATATATAATATAATAATAATATATATATATAATATAATAATAATAATATACATATATATAATATAATATAATAATATATAATATAATTTAATATAATATAATCTAATATAATATATTATATTATATTATATTATATATTATATTATTATATAATATATTATATAATATATTATATTATATTATATATTATTTTATATATTATATATTACATTATATTGTATTACATTATATTATATTATATATTATATATTATATTATATTACATTATATTATATTATATATTATATTATAAATATAATATTATATTATAAATATAATATAATATTATATTATATATTATATTATATTTTATTATATATTATATATTATATATTATATATTATATATTATATATTATATATTATATTGTATTATGTATTATATTATATTATATTATATTATATTATATATATATTATTTTATATATTACATTATATATTATATTATACCATATAATATAATATTATATATTATACTATATTATATTATATATTATATTATTATATAATATATTATATTATATTATATTATATATTATATAATATTATATCATATTATTATATATATTATATTATATTATATTAGATTATATTGTATTATATTATATTATGTTATATTATATTTTATTATATTGTTATATATGTATACACTATATATACAATATGTATATATATATACATATTATAGTCTATATAATGTGTAAACCAACGATAAGCAAGGCCAGAAGTCAACCATTTCGGGTCATGTAGTTCTTTTTAAAATCTTATCCCATTGCTAGGAGTAAACCCAATGTGGCAAGCCTATTTGGGAATGGTTTGTTATTGGGTTGACACATGTTGCATTGGTGAAGTCTTCTCTTTTCATTGGGCCATTGTTGCGATACCATGGGCTGATCTGGTTGTCTTCAAAAGTAAAATTCCTGACAGCACCAGTTCTTAGTTCCTATCAGTCAAGGGATTTTGGGAGGGAATCTCCTTGACCTCCGAAATCAGGGACCTCAGATCCGCAAGGACTACATTTATTGATCTCTGATTCTGAGCGGGTCATCTATCTGAAGTTTTCACCCTTCAAACCGGTCCTATCTTGATGGGTCACATTGATGTTGCAGATTTCAAGAGGAACATCTTGCTGTTGAGACCTAAACACGGACGCACAGAGACCCTGCATGACCCTGCTATAGTAGATTATAGCAGATCAATTCATATGGCCATGAGTCAAAAGCCTGGTCCCCTAGGTACCCTAAGTCATAGCTGGTTAATGGATGTTGATTCACCCAAATTTGGTAATTTCATAGATAACTTGACCCATCCCCATATTCTATTCATCACTTGGGTTTCCAAACATGCAGTGTTTCCAAACTGATCGGGGGATGGGACAGGGACAAAGGGTGCCCAATATCCCAGTTGGTAAATATATGATACCCAATATTAACTGGGATTAACTGGGATTAACTGGTAAATATATGATCCCAGTTGTGATACCCAGTTGGTAGTATCCAATTTTAAGATCTTTGAAGTAAGACTAGTAGATACTACTAGGTTTTGTCCAGTGATAACTGGGGCGAACCAACCCACTACTAAGTAGGATGAAGCAGTTCTTTAGGATAAAATCCTATCAAATGAGTGGTGAGTCCTACTTAGTAAGAATCGAACATATCAAATCTATATCAAACATCCCAATATATTGGAATGAAGCTCCATATTATAATCCCATGAAAATACATGTTGAAGCACCACGTTTTTCAGTGGTGAAGCACCGGCCGGACATCCAGGGACTGGCCCGGCAGCGTAGGTGGCCCGCCGGATGAGTGGAGGGATGGCATCGAAGAAAGTCGCAACTCGGTGGTGGGGAGACTCGAAGTCGACGTCGAGAGATGAGACGTAGAAGTGGAGGATGCCGTTGAAGTCAGTAGAATGTACGTATGGTCTATGTATGGTGTGTATGACATATATAATCATAAAATATATAGAATCATATATATATATATATAATCATATATATATATCTCTATATATATATATATATGGTCCCGTGTCCCGTGTTCCCACCCCCCCCCATGGGATGGGGGGGGGTATGATGCCCCTGTGGTGGTGTATATACATACATACATATCTACATACCTACCTACCTACCTACATACCTACGTACATACATACATACATACCATTACATTACCTTACCTTACATTACCTTACCTTACCTTACATTACCTTACCTTACATTCCATACATACATACATACATACATACATACATACATACATACATACATACATACACACATACATACATACATACATACCATTACATTACATTACATTACCTTACCTTACATTACCTTACATTCCATACATACATACATACCATTACATTACATTACATTACCTTACATTACCTTACCTTACCTTACATTACCTTACATTCCATACATACGTACATACATACATACATACATACATACATACATACATACACACACACATACATACATACATACATACAGACATACATACATACATACATACATACATATACAGACACACACATACATACATACATACATACATACATACACACACACATATACATACATACATACATACATACATACATACATACATACATACATACATACATACATACATAAATACATACATACATACATACATACATTACATACATTACATACATTACATACATTACATACATTACATACATTACATACATTACATACATTACATACATTACATACATTACATACATTACATACATACATACATACATATTTACTGTACATACATATATACATACATACATACATACCAACATACATACCAACATACATACCAACATACATACCAACATACATACCAACATACACACCAACATACCAACATACCACCACCGCAGGCCACGGGGGGGGCGGGGACCAGAAGAACCATACCACCACCATAGGCCACAAGGGGGGGGGACCAGAAGAACCAGACGATACTGTCCACCCATACCCATTGGTGGGGGGGGGGAGGGGGGGTGGCCAACGCTGCACCATATATATATAAATATGTACATAATCATAAATATATATATATATATTATATATACTAGTCATAATATAGATATAATACATATTTACACAATATATAATCATAATATATATATAGTATATATATATATATATTGTGTCTATATGTACATTATATATACATTATATATACATTATATATACAATATATATACAATATATATATATACATATATATATATACACACTATATATATAAACTATATATATATATGTATATATATATATGTATATATATATGTATATATATATATATATGTGTATATATATATATACAATATATATACATAATGTATATACATATACATGTATATATATATATATATATCTTCATACATATAATACATTATATTTTAAAATATGTTATGACACCAGGGGATGATCATTCGATCAACAGAACATGGACAATGAAAAAGAACACATGCATGCACCAAGCAAATAGAACCAGATAATACCATATATGAATTTTGAAACGTGCAGAATTCATCAAGTCACCTGTGGATGGTTCAATGCTCTTCAGACCCAGCTTAGTTTTGGTAGTTCACTAATCGAGTTTGGGGTATCTGGTGACATGACGAACGGCACAAGCAAATCACCTAGGGTTGAGATAGGAAAAACACCTGATCCGCAGCTGTTCAAGATCAGAATTGGTTTCCAACACCCGTCAGATTGTCATCCAAAGATGCTGCTTCAGGTGGGTTGAAAACTGGAGAATTTCCAGACAATTCTTTGTCATCTCTTTGCGGGTTGTTGACCATATCGTAGGGAAAGATCTTGCAACGCAGGCTTTCCGCTCATCTCTTGCAGGGTTGTAGTCATGTTTTGAGCCTCATGCGATCCACGCGGATGGCTAAGGACTGCCCGAAATGCCAGTGCTATCGAGTGGTATTAAGATGTATTAAGCACACAATTATCCCTTCTCCCTAACATTAAAATACATTAAACACCTCCAGAAACCATGGTCCCATGGTTTGGGGATGACATTTTACATATGACTGGGACATTTTGGGACCCATGTTAACATTCGGAATTTTAGGGAAACATGAACCAGGCGCTGACATTTACATGTTATATAAGTTATATATAAGTTATATATATATATATACATAGCCTCTGGTTGTGACTAACATGGCCATGGAAAATAGATGGCCCATTTATTTATAGATGGTTTACCTATATAAAAAATGGGTGGATCTTTCCATGGCTATGTTAAATAACCAGAGGGTAATAATAATAATAATAACATATACAATATTTCTGCTGGCAACTGTATATGGACAAAAACAACCATGGTGTTATCGATGTTCTGAGCGAAATCTGCCTGTCTCCATGCCCCATTAAGGAGACCTTGTGCCTCCTCTACCTCCCCGGCTGTGGCTCGTTGCCGGGCGGCCGGAAGGAACGCTTCTTGCAGGCTCTTCGGGTCGTGAATTGGGAAGGGGGGTACCATGGTGATAGCCCCCAGAAGTGGGGATATCACCTCTATAACATCTATAACTGTGGTGATTTATCCATTTATAACTGGAACTGCACCCCCAAATAGATCCAAATAGTACAAAATGATGGGTTGATAATGGGTTATTGATAGATCAGTGGAACATCAAAACTATCTTCATGGTCCATGAAAGCATCCTCTGAAGATCTCTCAGCACAGAAGGTTTTGTCTTACTGGTGCTAAACGTAGGGAATGAGGGGAATACTCCATAAGACCACTATGAAATACTATGAACAATCATTCCATTCCCCCATTTCCTACATTTAGCACCAGTAAGTTGTTTGAGTCATGTTCCTCCTTCATCCTCCTTAACTTAAACAATTTTGGACACCTTGGCTCCTCCAACTTCCATGGCCCAGGGTGAACGCCAATGACTCAAGGCCTATGCCGACAAGAAAGGCCATCTCCTTCGCTGCTTGGAATACTCCAAACCTTTGGGAGCGGAAGGTGCTTGGATGCAGAAGGACAGTGTGATGATACCCTGCAGGGACCGGAAAGCAAGCAACTTTTTTAGGGCTGAATAATGCTGGGACCAACATATTTTTTCGAAACTTTTCTGCTATTGAAGGCATGACAAAATATATGTGACTCAACGATGACTCAATGATGACTCAATGATGCACCACTTGTGGAGGCTGGAGCTTTGAGATGAGACTGCCTCAAGTTTGAGTCTCTGGAAAGCCCCACCCCTGGATCTACATTTTCGACCCAAAATTACTGTATACTAAATTATAGTGTATGCATGGTATATAATCCATTGTTTAATTAAAGAAAATACGTGTTTAGTTTATGGTAATACTTATGTACCGTGTGGATCCGTGTGGTTTGTCCAATTGGGCAAGTGTTAGTTTTTTGCACACTCCAAACTGGTACCTCTAAATCCATTGATGATTTTTTTCATTTTCCCCATGAAATATGGCTATTTAGAAGGTATACCGATGGTATAGGCCATATAAAGAATAGCTATATATTATATATGGCTATTTAGTAGTCTGAACTATGGCTATTTTCAGACATATTAGACATCCACATCGGACTTGATCAGAGTTTCAAACGATACAGGACTTGAGCAGCCTGCATGAAGCCCTCAGAGATGCAGAAGCCGCTGCCGATGAGCTCACGACGGATACGCATCGACGACTGGTCCTCGTGGCGGCCTCCATGGGTGGATGGATTCATGGCGAATCCATGTACATATACTACGTGTGATATATAATATATATATATATATAATGATATATATGTTATTTACACAATGATATGTTATTCATTACTGATATTTTTTTATATAGTACATATATTATATTACATGATATATATGTTATATATTACATATATTATAATTATAATTGTTTTATACAGTACACACATATATATGGGCCTGTCTTTTTTTTGATGCGTGCAGTTTTTAGTAAAGGCAGGAAGTTCGATTTGCGCGAATCATACCCCCGAATCATACCCCGAATCATACCCCCGAATCATACCCCCGAAATCTGCGAATCATACCCCTAAAAAATCAGGATTATGAATGTTTTTTTTGGGATCGTTTGGGATTGCATTGGCCTCACTAGTTATAATGGACCTGACAAGCTCATTGACCAGTGTTGGCGAATCTTCTCCACGCGCACAGAGTCTCATCATTATCCCTAAGCTGGCTGGCTCTGGGTGGCTGGCTGGCTGGCTGGCTGGCAACCAAACCAAAACTCCGTCGAAGAGGAACATAAGCCTAAGCGTAGCTGAGCTAAAGGTACATGAGAAGAACATCCAGAAGAGACGCTGGCAGGCCGGCGGATATAAATCATAGATGTGCATTGAGATCTTCACATTCTTCATACTCAGGTCCTGTCCAAGGTCGTCTGGCAGGTCGAGCCATTGCAGCCATTGACAAAGTAGCAATCGTAGTAGGTTGACGGTGGGAAAAAGAGACTCAAGCAACAAAGCTTCCTGGATTCAAAACTAGACGACGGTTGGCCCGAGAGCGAAAAAGACGTTTTTCAAGCAGCTCTGAGTATGGTAGTCGTAAAAAATAGTCGGTGAATGGCTGGTGAATTTTATATGAGCTATGGAGGGGTAAGTTGTGAAAAGTAAGATTGATTGAGAAGAGGATACATGTGACAACCCATGCATATGCACTGTGCTGCTTGGTAAAGGGCATCATATGACACGTGTCTTGCAACCACAGAGAGACATAGATAGAGAGAAAGGGGGGGAGAGAGAGAGAGAGAGAGAGAGAGAGAAAGAGGGAGAGAGAGAGAGAGCAGGGTCTTCTGTTGTTAGTATTGAGACACTATATTGCAAGACAATATAGTAAAGATGTATTTTAGGCAGGCGAGACAAGTAGTATCAAGACAATATATTACAAGTACAAAACACTAGTTTGCATCCTAAGTACTGTGTCATTTACAGCATCATGGTACCGATCTTTTTTGGGCCATTTATGTGGGATTTTCCATAATAAAATGAAATAACATGTGTCATACACAGCATCATGGTACCGAGCTTTTTTGGGCCATTTCTGGGGGATTTTCCATACTAAAATGAAATGACATGTGTCATACACGGCATCATGGTACCGAGCTTTTTTGATAGTTTCTGTGGGATATTCCCAGAATAAAATGAGATAACGCGTGTCATTTACTGCATTATAGTATTGGACCTTTTTTTGTGCAAACGTTTGCAGACATTTCACTAGTGAAGTATTGTCACATGTGTCATTTACAGCATCATGGTGCCGATCTTTTTTGGGCCATTTATGTGGGATTTTCCATAATAAAATGAAATAACCTGTGTCATACACAGAGGCTTTTACACACAGAGCTTTTACACACAGATGCTTTTACACACAGACACACACACAGACGCTTTCACACAGACGCTTTTACACACAGAACTTTTACACACAGCTTTTACACACAGACGCACACAGACGCTTTTACACACAGACCCTTTTAGACACAGACGCTTTTACACACAGACACTTTTACACACCGACACTTTTACACACAGACACTTTTACACACAGACGACTTTTACACACAGAACACTTTCACACACAGAGACTTTTACACACAGACGCTTTTACGCACAGAAAACTTTCACACACAGACGCTTTTACACACAGAAGCTTTTACACACAGACACTTTACACACAGAAGATTTTACACACAGACGCTTTTACACACAGACACTTTTACACACAGACTCCTTTACACATAGAGCTTTTACACACTTTTACACAGACAACTTTTACACACAGACGCTTTACACACAGACGCTTTTACACACAGAGCTTTTACCACACACACAGACGCTTTTACACACAGACACTCAGAAGCTTTTACACACAGGCGCTTTTACACACAGACGCTTTTACACACAGACTTTTTACACACAGCACTTTCACACACAGAGGCTTTTACACACAGAAGCTTTTACACACAGCGCTTTTACACACAGACGCTTTTACACACAGACACTTTTACACACAGACTTTTTCACACAGAGACTTTTACACACAGACTTTTACACACAGACGCTTTTACACACAGACGCTTTTACACACAGAAGCTTTTACACACAGACACTTTTACACACAGACGCTTTTTGCACACAGACGCTTTTACACACACACACACTTACACACACACACTTTCACACACAGAGGCTATTACACAGAGGCTTTTACACACAGACGCTTTTACACACAGACGCTTTTGCACACAGACACTTTTACACAGACACTTTTACACACAAACACTTTCACACAAACGCTTTTACACAGACGCTTTTACACACAGACACTTTTACACACAGACTCCTTTTACACACACAGACGCTTTTACACAAAGAAGCTGTTACACACAGAAGCTTTTACACACAGACGCTCTTACACAGAAGCTGTTTTACACACATACTCCTTTACACACAGACGCTTTTACACACAGAAACTTTTACAAACAGACGCTTTTACACACAGACGCTCTTACACACAGAAGCTGTTACACAGAGACTTTTACACACAGACACTTTTACCCACAGAAGCTTTTACACACACACACGCGCGCACACACACACACGCTTTTCTTTTACACACACACACACAGAGGCTTTTACACACGGACGCTTGCACAGAGACTTTCACACACAGACGCTTTTACACACAAACACTTTCACACACAGAGGCTTTTACACACAGAAGCCTTTACACAGAGACTCCTTTACACACAGACGCTTTTACACACAGAAGCTTGTACACACAGAAGATTTTACACCCAGACGCTTTTACACAGACACTCTTACACACAGACGTTTTTACACACAAACGCTTTTACACACAGACACTTTTACACACAGACACTTTTACACACAGAGGCTTTTACACACGGAAACTTTTACACACAGACACTTTTACACACAGACACTTTTACACAAAGAGGCTTTTACACACAGACGCTTTTACACACAGATGCTTTTACACAGATGCTTTTACACGCAGATGCTTTTTACACACGCACACACGCTTTCACACACAAACGCTTTTACACACAGACGCTTTTACACACAGACACTTTTACACAAACGAAAGCGTCCATCGCAATTTTTCCTCAGTTTTTGACGTCCAACGTCCATTTCGTGCGAAAGGGTTACGATTGACCAAGTAAAATCGCAATTTTTCCTCAATTTTTGACGTCCAACGTCCATTTCGTGCGTAAGGGTTGCGATTGAATAAGTAAAATCGCAATTTTGCCTCAGTTTTTGACGTCCAAGTCCATTTCGTGTGAAGGGTTGCGATCTGAAACTCAAAGTCGCAATTTTTCATCAGTTTTTAACGTCCAACGTCCATTTCGTGCGTAGGGGTTGCGATTGACACCTCAAAGTCGCAATTTTTCCTCAGTTTTTGACGTCCAACGTCCATTTCGTGCGTAAGGGTTGCGCGGGACACCTCAAAGTTGCAACTTTCCAGTTTTTGACGTCCAACGTCCATTTCGTGCGAAAGGGTTGCGCGCGACCAATAAAAGTTGCAACTTTTCCTCAGTTTTTGACGTCCAACGTCCATTTCGTGCGAAAGGGTTGCGCGCGACCAATAAAAGTTGCAACTTTTCTTCAGTTTTTGACGTCCAACGTCCATTTCGTGCGAAAGGGTTGCCGGGGACGCTTCAAAATCGCAATTTTACCTAGGTTTTGGACGTCCAACGTCCATTTCGTGCGAAAAAAGGGGGGGTTTGGGGCGGGTTGTCCTGGGGCCGCGGCGGCACCGCCCCGCCTAAGAGAGCATAGAAGAAGAGAGAGGAGGAGATCTGCAGATTGAGGTGTTGAGATCTAGATCTGCAGGTGTGAGGGTGTGAAGATCTAGATCTGCAGGTGTGAGGGTTTGTGATGAGTAGATCTGCAGATTGTGAGGCGTGCTGAAAATCTAGTCTGCAGGTGTAGAGGATTGTGAGATCTAGATCTGCAGGGTGAGGGTGTGAAGATCTAGATCTGCAGGTGTGAGGGTGTGAAGATCTAGATCTGCAGGTGTGAAGGTGTGAAGATCTAGATCTGCAGGTGTGAAGGTGTGAAGATCTAGATCAGCAGGTGTCAGGGGGTGTGAAGATCTAGATCTGCAGGTGTGAGGGTGTGAAGATCTAGATCTGCAGGTGTGAAGGTGTGAAGATGTAGATCTGCAGATGTGAGGGTGTGAAGATCTAGATCTGCAGGTGTGAAGGTGTGAAGATGTAGATCTGCAGATGTGAAGGTGTGAAGATCTAAATCTGCAGATGTGAAGGTGTGAAGATCTGGATCTGCAGATGTGAAGGTGTGAAGATCTAGATCTGCAGGTGTGAAGGTGTGAAGATCTAGATCAGCAGATGTGAAGGTGTGAAGATGTAGTATAACGGCTGCTTTTTTACGAAGAACCCTTCGCAGGCGCTCTCGGGAAAAAGATGGGTTTCCGAATCATACCCCGAATCATGCCCGAATCATACCCGAATCATACCTCAAACTTCCCAATTCTGAACCTTGGTACATTTGCAAGATCAGAACTTGTGTTTTGTGAGCTCTTTTCTTTGCAACCATTCGCCACGGGTCCTGCTGCTTCTGAGAAAAATCCGACAACAGCACCCTGCAGCGCGCAGCAGCACCCTTCACTAGCACCCTTGCAGCACGAGTTGGGTACAGTACGTACCCTCCTTGCAGCACCCTGAAGCATCACCCCTTGCAGCAGCACCATGAGACCCATATACTCCATGTATGATATAAATGGCATTAATTAGCAACATTCGGACGATTTTGGGAGTAAGTATAGGTACATAAAGGGCCGCGAATCATACCCACGAATCATACCCCGAATCATACCCGCGAATCATACCCCCTAGTCAAACTTCCCGGGTTGGACACGGTATTTTGAGACGTCCCTATATATATATATAATTATATATATATATATAGACAGATAGATATATTTGCACACCAAACATATCCATGGCCCCGAGGATCGCCGCAAGCCTGGCTTCCTCGCGCTTTCGTCACGTCTTCGGCGCCCTGCTGCTGGCGCCCACGGCGGCCTGCAGCGCAGCCAAGGTGCTGCCTGGCCAAGGCGGGGCGGTGGGGGTTAACCATGGTTAGCAGTGGTTGATGGTGAACTGATTGATGGTTTGGAACATGAATGTTATTTTTCCATTCAGTTGGGAAGAAAAATCCCAACTGACTTTCATATTTTTCAAAGGGGTTGAAACCACCAACCAGTGAATAAATGGCTAATATTAGTGGTTAATCCATGGTTAATATGGTTAATTTGACAACTTATTAGCCATTGGGGGTTCATGATGGTGAAAATTAGCGGTTATAATAAGTGGTGAATATAGTGGTTAATATTAGTGTTTAATATATAGTGGTTAATGTTAGTGGTGAGTAGATGGTTAATAAATGGCTAATAATGCCTAATAGTGGTGAATCATCATTAATGCTTGTTAATACTTGGTAATAGTGGTTAATATTGGTCAATAATGGCTAGTAAAGGGTTAATGGTTACTAATGGCGAATTGATCGGCAACTATATACATTGGGGAGGGATCATTGGTCAGCAACCAATATACATTGGTGGTTAAATGGGCAAAGAACAACACAAACTAGCCAAAGAAAAAAACTACCATTGCTGGTTATTTGCCCATTTACCAGTGATAAATCCCCATTGCTGGTTTGCCCATTGCTGGTTAATTTATACATGGGTCATAAGCCAATGATCCTCTAGGTATGGATCATCCCTTCCACCAATGGCATCTTGGCTAGGTATGACTGAACAAAAAATAGGGACAACTACACCCAGTATATGCCATTACAACTGGGTATAATACCAGTGTATACCATAATATACCAGTATATCCCAGTATATACCATTATACATTATATACCATTATATCCCAGTATATACCATTATATACCATTTATACAACAAATATATTGAATCCCATGTCACCAATATAAAAGTAATCAATAAATTTCATGGTATAACAAAATATCATGTGTAATTAATAGAACTGTATAAATTTGATGACGACATTGTCCGTCGCAACGTCACTGGGATGATGGGTTTAGGGTTCTTGGGGTATCTATCTCAAAATAGCCAACATATTTCAGCTTCGTGAATTGATAATTGATATGGTTTTTATCCAGAATTATGGGAATAATTCATAAATCTATGGTGATCTATGGTGATAATTTTGGCTATCATGAATATGTACGGTTCATTGTGGCCATTTTTTGACGTTCTTTGAATATTTGGTGATAGTAGCACTGAATTTTTATCGTCGACATGGATACCCATGAGATTTTTTTCGAGCAACTTCTCCGCATGAAGCATCTATTTAGTCTTTCCCGTGAGACTCAAAGATTATACCATATACCATATATTTACCATACCAGATATATATATATATACCATATACCATATATCATATATCTATGAATCAAGAAAAATATCCCTACCATGGGAGTCACAGAATTAGCTCTTTCAGGTTGAGCTTGGAATTTTGTGTCATTTCTCGGCATCTCTTGCTCAGACCACTCGGGCACGTTTTTTAGCTTAGGGGTGTCGGCATGTTCATGGCGCTCAAATCCATTCTCTTCGCTTGCCTCATCATCCTTGCATTGAGCGCTGGAGCTGCAGACACCAATCGCATAGGCATTGAGGCAAATTTGACCGAGGCACCCAATTTGCGACGCTCTAAATGCTGCAATGACTGGAAATGCTGCGGCCTGGAAAGCTGCTGCCACATATGAAGATCAGACAGGCATCACACCAGTTGCCCGCCAATTTTTGGAGCGAAGAAGGTGCGTGAGAAGATTTGTTTCGCCAACAGGGCGACTGACTTGCCAAATAGTGTGCTGAGCAGATCCTTGAATTATTGAAAAGTTCTGGATGGCTTCTCTAGCGAAGCCATCGACTTTGGCGACGGCAGAAAATGAAGTGCGAGCACCAAAGTTGATAACTAAGGCTACTAAGGACTATTGTGCGTATTTCATCATGTTTACTTAGATAAGTTGGGTAGTTGATTAAGGATCTGGGTTGTTAAGGGTTGAGAGAATGAAGATTATGGCTATTAGAATCATGAAATAATATTTGTTGTTATTTAGTGCCCCATAGTTGGCTAAGTGCTCAACCATTATTTGGTTCAATAGCAGTAGCACTTAACCAACAAAGACAATCTTGATGGGGATGCCATGGGATGTTACCTCAGTTGGTTTATGCCTAATACACCTAGGGTTATGGTAGATATGGGGTGAAACTCAAGCAACGTTATCATAATCGGCTAGGGCACTGCGGCACCGCCTCCTAATTGATCCCAATGAATGGCCGCTATGGCCATGTCATGTCAGGCAGAACCCCTATGTTTATTGCTGATGGTTATTCAATGTTATTCATCAAACTATGACATGATTGGTTCCCCCAGAAACAAATGTGCCCCATAAAAAACTCAACGTACAAGAAATATGCTGACAAACCAGACGACTCTACATAGAAATATTGGATTAGTTGCCAGATTGTCGATGTCATCATGATGTGGACATCTGGAGGTTTCCTAAAATGGGGGATCCCCAAGTCACCATAGGTTTCAAATGGTTTCAATATACTAAGGCATGGTCGAATGACTTTGGATGATTTGGGGGTACCCCCATGACTTTGGAACCCCCATTCTCCCCATATTAACCATGGTTATGAAGTTATTAACCGTTATTTAACCGCTAATGTGGGTACAACAGTAATAAACCATCCCCCAAATCACCATTTTTATGGGTGGTACTCGTATTTGTTCCATTCCCAAGTGGGTGGTTTATGGCATTGTTTTAACCACATTGTTAACCATTATGAATCCTCCATTTCATGGTTTTTCAGATCTGCTGCGCTAGGCGGCAGGTTCTCCGGCACCGACTTGCTGCCATCGCAACATTCGGATCAGGGCTATACGATCCATGGGGCAATCCGCCAGGAACTCCAGGACGGGAAACAAGGGGAAAAACTGCTTCGATGTTTGATACCTGGCATACCTGGTATCTAAAGCTGTCGTGTGGAGAAACTTTAAGTGGGTGAAATCTATCCAATTGATCCTCCATTTTGTCTTGTGTAATATCCATAAATGATCATTGACGATCATAAATATCGAAACCCACATAATTACGGTAGGATTTAGGGCATTTGCATGTCACCCTTTAAGCTACAAAATATTTCAAACCCACCCAGGTTGATGTTTCTGGTCCTCCACCCGGAGGAACATACCATCGAAGACAGGATTCCAGCATCCTGCCTTGTTCGTTTCTGGCCCGCATTCCCAGAACCAAAAGTCCGACGCTGCAGCGTCTGGGAACCTCAAACATTTTAGGAAGGTGAATCCATTCTCATAGTCAATCTACTGTACTCCATGTTTCTGGATGTGTTTGTATTGGTGGATTTCCAGGTCTCCCTAGACCCTCCAAGTATCCATAAGTACACATAGAATATTTATGATTTTTTGACTAATTCTCCAATTATACATAAGTATTCAGAAGCATCTTGCAAGTATCCAGAGGTATCCATAAGTATGTCTGGAAATTGTTATCTTACCATATCTGTCTCATTTTGACTACTTGGAGGGTCTAGTCGTATCAGGTCGTCTTCCCCACGTCTTGGGCTCAGGTATCATGCATGGAGACAAAGACGAAGCCATCCCGATGGAAGCATCTGTTGCTTGGGATGGCGCTGATGGGATGGGGATGTGGAGACCATAATCATGATAACTGATGGGATGGAATAATTACCCTCTGGCTATTTAACATAGCCATGGGAAATGGTCCATAGAAATAGATGGTTTACCTAGCTATAAAATGGGTGGATCTTTCCATGGCTATGTTAAATAACCAGATGGCAATAATCCCATTGATTATGGTCTTTTCTGTCCACATCCCAATAATTAATCATTACCATCATTAATATGGATTAATTGGGATTGAATGGGATTGAATGGAATTTAATAATTATATGTCTTTAATTCTTTAATCTGATATTTGATGGGATTGAATAGGATATCAAATCAACAACTAACATTTGGGGAATTTAATATTTGTTAATTGGGATTGAATGGGATTTTCATGGATATTAATGGGATTGACAGTCAATCAGCACAATGATGGACATATCCCATTAATATCATTATCTGTGGATATGTGACGGGATTGAATGGGATATCAAATCAACAAACTAACATGATATTTGGGGAATACCACGACCACGAAAATGGCCTAACCAAAAAAACAAATCGGATACACATGGATATACCAGTGAAGTTGGGGATAGACTAGTTTCAGACAAAGCCACAGTTAGGGAGGATTTTCTGGTGGATCATCTTCCTATCATTCCTTGGATGTGCATGCGGGGCTCATCTTTTTTCGCCAGAGATCACTGATTGTACCATCTTGTACCAAAATACATCATCGATTTTTACAGAGATTTATAATATTTAATAATGTTCGATACACTTTGTATCAAAAGAAATCCGGAGCCCGCGGCGATCTCAGGAAATGTTGCAGCTCCACTTGAAGGCCAAAGGGGTGAAGGCGCCTCCATTAGGACGAAACCTTTTCAGATGTGAGTGCCAGTGAATAGAATGGTATAGGTGTTGATACCATATATCGAAGACCTTTAGAAAAGTAAAATGCCAGTAGAATTGCAAATAGTAATCAGAAGTAGCTAAAGTATATGTCGTATTATTCAATTTTTATCCCATTATACCATATAGTACATTGGAAAATTCAATATTTAGTCAATCAAATATAGTGGACATATCCATGTTTCATTATTTATTGCATTGTTAATTTAATGTTTGATAAATTTCCGATTAATTATTTTTAGTATCCCGAATTATACCATTATATAGCATTCAATATTCATTACATATGCAATTCTTGAATAATATTCTTATTATATCCATCATACCCAGTACATTATTATAACCCATTACCCATATTATCCTTACATATTCTTATTATATATAATATTATTATTATATACAATATTGTAAACTCATCATTGTATACCCATTATGATATTATATTATGACCCATGAAATTATTATAAACCATTATTAGATACAATAAAATGCCAATAAGTATCACAAGCCATTATTATGCCATTATATGCCATTATTACAACCCACTATTAGGATTATAAGCCATACAATGCCATCAATAATACTGTAGGGTTTATTATGCTATATTTCATAATAATGGCATGCCATTATTTGGCATATAATGGGTTATAATAACCATAAGCCATATTATATGTCATATACAATAAGTATAAGCCATAACCATGCCCATTATAATAACCATAAGTACCATAAGCCATAATACTGTATGGTTATATTTGCTTGTAATACAATCATACAATATTGGTATCTCCCAATAAAATGCCAATACTGGCCTTGCTCCACAGGCCGAGCTGCGTCGAGTCACAGGAGGGGATCATCGTCTGTCATCAGAAGTGGAACTCGCCATTTTGGAGGACCCAAATTAAACCTCTGCCGTTTTGGATGGGCTACCAGGTAGGCAACCAGCTAGGCTACCAGGTCGGTTTAACCATGTTTAACCCAATTCAACAAGATTGGGGATTTTAAGTTGATTTAACTGATTTAACCAGCACATATGGTGGTATAATGGAGATTGAAATTGGATATTTGTCATGTTAAGTACCATCAATATCCATACATGTCGACTACCACCAAGAAACAACCAATTGTTTGCTACCAGCCAGTGAGGCATTGAAGGCCCCAGAAGTGGTCAGACTTGTGAAATGCATGTTCGACTTTACGAAAAGATCAAAAACCATCACCCAACCAAAAGTGAGAATATTCCGGTTCAATTGACAATCATCAACAAGGATCTCGGATTCCTATGGAATTTCTAGGAATTTCTATGGGATTTCTATTGGATTGCTGATGTCGTCAGGAAGAGTTGGACCAGCTCCTTTTTGACCTGGGTGCTGGGGAAAAAAAAAGTGACCGGCCAGGAGCCAGGGGCAGGATATTCATTGGACCTCCCTATTGGGGTAGGATTGGGATAGAATATCTTCCATATTAAAATCCATATATTGGGTAATAGAATGTATAATAATATATCATATTTTATTTTATATATACATATAGATTATTATATATAATATTTTTGATATATATATATATGTTATCTATTATATACATATATATATATCCACATAATCCTCTATCCCTCAGAATATAACGAAGATTGGGATGTTTTCGACACGAGGTGCGGATCCTCACGGTCTGCAACCAGTCCGCCCTGCGGCTCCTCTACCTTTGGCATCTCGGCACTGGCGGTGGAAAATCACCATTTTTAATGGGACAACTCACTATAAATGGGCCATTTTCAATAGCTATTTTGACATAACCAGAGGGTAATATGTGTGTATAGATATACATAACATATATACATAATTATATAAATTATATAATATCTATCTATCTACCTACATAGTTGGCGATTCCCAGCATCCATCATGGGCCCGTTCACCGTGTCTCCCCCGATCTGCCGCAAGGTATGGCACGGGCTATGGCTCGATGCTACTGGTGGATTTACCACCGCCATCGTCGAGCATGGTGCCGTCCTTGGAGACCTCCACGAATTCAATGGTGTATATTATATATAGATTAACCATATTATAATATTATAATATAAATTACATACATAATGATATAATTTACATACATAATATATTATGTATATTACCGAATACTACATAGTATCACATATATCATATATATATACATACATATACATATACATATACATGTACATATACATATACATATACATATACATATGGGTGTTCCTAGGCCGGCCCGCGGAGTTAAGTTCGGTCATCTGGCACGTTCCGTTCATTGGGACAGAACTTCGTCTCAGGTGGACATCGATCACTTCTCGGAAAGGCAAAAATCATGCTGCCATGACGTTTTCACCAAGCCGGAGACTCAGTGCGACTGATATTCCAATTGGTCAGGGTATCTGAGTCTCACTGTGGTATTACTATGTCTATGTGTCATTGGTCGGGACGGTAATTACCCACTGAGTAATTCATTGATCATGTGTCAGGGTAATTAGTGATATTCCAATTGGTCAAACGTATGAGACAAAGAAAAAAAATAATGAATGAAAAAACATGCTGGTAAACATCTTCAGCACCATGGATGGTATAGAATATCCTCAGGGTACAATTGATTTTGCTTGTTGGATACGAATCATTCCCAAAATTGCGCTGTTGATTTAAAACAATTCGCCAGGGGCGTTTTTTGTTCTTTAATCATTCTATATTCTGGTGAAATAAAAATCTATTGCAATCTGGAGATGTCTGGACCATACCACAGAATCCACTTCAATGTGGTCAATTTACACATCTTCCCATGGTGATTTTGTAAAATGATATGAGTTGCTTTTCACATCTTTTCACCAGATCTCACCAAATATCGATAGATATATAGTACTGGTATCCCCAACAAAAACAGCGTTAGGTAACATCCATTTGGAAGACATCTGTCATATAAACATCCCCAATGACTGCCCAAAAAGAGATGGATGCAAAAATCACCATGGGCATCTCGAAATGGCGCCCTTGTGGCATGTCCCACATTATCACCGTCCCATATTTGCTGTTGGTTTGATCCAAGGGATCCAAGGGATCCAGGATGATCCAGGTCTGTTGCACCATAAAAACCAGTCATATTTTCCCATGGAAAATGCAAGAACTCCCATATTTTCCCAGATTTTTACCATTTAATTCCAGTTAATCTACCACTCGTCTCTGATCTTCCAGTCCTCAAACGGCTTCCAGGTTCAAATCGCAGTGGTTTGAGGAGGTCTGTGCGGTCCTCCGAGAGGCGAAAACCTTGGGAAACCTGGAGAAAAACATGGCTTTATCCATGGCTGACCGACCATATTGATGTTAACGTTGACTTAAGATGTGAATGTATCATACTGTTGATGTGTTGATGTTGATTGTTTTGTTGAAAAAACGACTACTATGGATGGAAGAAATCCTGCACCAGTTGCGGATGGTTTAACTATAATCCCATTATTTACAGTGTTTCATAGGAATCCCAATAGTTGCCAAGTGGTGTTTAGGATTTTGCAACCATCCACAGTATAAATGTTCAATAGACAAAGACTCATCAATATTGATCAATGTTGATGTTGATTAATTTTTTTCGATGATGTTTTGATTATGTTTCGATGATGTTTTTTTGTTAAACCAACTAAACCAACTATGGATCTTCCATTGACAGTCAGACCGTCAGACCAGAACAAACTGTGCGACAGGAGAGTCTTCACCTCAGGACGTCAGCCAGTTTGCTACTGAACATGGCCCAGTCGAAATCCTTGATTTACCCAGCGACAAAAAAATGGTGATTTTCCATAGTTTTTTGTTATGAAAACGTTTGCCAGAGGGTATACAGTAGATAGTATAGATTTTGAAATTCATTGTTGATAGGAAAATATAATGGTTGATAGGAAAATTATGGATCTATCTAAAATAATGGTGTCATGTTCAGAAAAATATACATCTCCAATTTTCCATACTTTCTCGCAGCAACGCCCATCCCAGAATTCACGCGAACTGCAGGTTTTTCCCGACGAATTTCACGGGGAAAACATGGTTTCCGGTGAAGGTGTTCCCAACAAAACTAATCCATTGATCCATCAAAATTCCATTGAACCCATTATTCATTCCTTAAGTCACCATATTCTTCCCTATGTTTCTCCATTTCAATCCATGACTGGTTGGTGGCTTGGAACATGAATTTTATTTTTCCATTCAGTTGGGCATGTGATCATCCCAACAGACGAACTCATATTTTTCAGAGGGGTAGGTATACCACCAACCAGATAAACATCATCATTAACTATGAATCATCATTAACTATCATTAACCATAAGAAAGGGATGATTGGTTTCAGATGGCTTTCAGATTCCTTAAATCACCATGAAAATCCCGTGGCCGTGAAACCACCAGGAGCCCAACGGAGGCGCGCTTCTTCCGGGGGATTCTGGCGCTTCTCTCCGTGCAGTTGGGGAACTCAGGGTGGATTGGGATTCCCATGGGATTCCTCTGGAAAAATATGGAAAATCTGTTCTTGATCTGAAAAAGAACTGTTTTTTTACTGTGTTTTTTCATTTTTTTCCAAGTTAGATGTACATATTGTTACATGTAGACATGATATGTTTCTTTTGACATGTTTATATAAAACTAGGAAATTATACCCCAAAAACATCCAAAAACATCGAATGCTGTAGCCCACTGACTGGTGTAGCCACCTCGAGGTGTTGTTTCAAACACCACCAAGGACCAGATATCTGGTGGCACAGTCCGTGCATGAGTACACCGTCTTCTTTGAGCGCTTCGGAAATCCCAAGCCGGGCCCGGCCAGTTTGCTGAAGTCTCAAGGATCCATGAGAATCCAATGGAAATTCTGGCGGTGATATTTGTGCAATGGAGTCTTATTGAAGTTAATTATTGCTCGGAGGTTTGCCTTTATTCAAGTGATGTCACATAGCTGCAGATCTCAACATAAGTCTGACAAATGGACGCGATTCAGGACTAGATAGATTGACTATAGTGACTAGATATCCTCAAAGTTGGTACTTGTACCCTTATCTTCACACTAGTTCAATCTTATCTTCAACAACTTTTGGTGTAGTTAGCCTGCTGTAAACAAACACAGATGTGGAAACCCCACCATTTTCAAATTATTTTCCTATTGAAACCATTTGTTTTCAACATCTTTTTATAGGTTTCGGGTAGTTCATATTTTGTGGGGATATTCCCTTACATAGCCCTTACATAGGCCTTATATATGGTAGGTACCTCCAATTTAGGTTCCTGAGATGGCCAGTGATCTCATATGCTCCATGGAATTACCATACCAAGAAACATAGCCCATCAGTCGGTGAGCCATTTGCAGGCCCCTGACGCCAGAGGAGGTGAATCGGTTGGCTCCTTAGACCAACTGTGTTTATCAATGGCTTAGCCATTGATCATCCCTGTTTGTAGTAATGAATGGATTGGTTCAAGGGAAAATCTTAACCGGAAACCGGTGTTTTTCCTATGGAATATTTTTGGGTTTCCTGTAACCAATCCATTGAAATAACGACCAATCCGTGACTGTGAACGGTTGGGTTCTCCCAACCCCTCGGGCCCAAGGGCCCAACGGGGATGCCATTTCGGTGGATGGAGATGCGAAGCAACACCTAGGGTAGAACTATGGGATTTGACCCTCCAAAGTTGGCATTTCAACCCCTACCACTATGATATTACTATGATGATATAAGCCACAAAAATTACTGGCACTGCACATTCAAGTAGGAATTTCGAGGAAACCAACCAGATTGGACGGAAAAGTGAAGAGAGTGGAAGTAGGTCTTAAAAAACGACTGGTGTATTTATGGCTAGAGGTCAACATGTAGAGATGCTGTGCCTGGCTTGGGACCCCAAGCTCTAAATGCTCAACAGCTTCAAGACTTTGACCCCATGTTTCTCTTCTTTGGTGGAGTATGTTGGCCCTGTCTTACACACCTCAAGTGGATTATGGATTTGTTTGAAAATAGGGGACACTTAAAATGACACATTTTATATAGGAAACTCAAAGAGCATCAGAACTTGGGGTTTAGCCTATTTTCAGATGAACCCAGTACTGTAGCCATATAGATTTATGATAGTTATGTCAATGTAGCATCAGTATCAACCATGAAGAATTTGAAGGGTCCACTGCTACCCTGTCAACGCTTGAGGTTGAAAGACGAGGAAGAGCGGCAAGATGCATTCCTCGTTGGGCTCCTAGCAGGGCCCCATTGCAACTGGCTTTTCAGTTGGACTGTGGCACAAGATATCAGATTCAATGGCAAATGAGGCACAACTATGCATTTAGTTGGCCAAACAGGTTGCCTGGTTGTTTGTCTAAGGGTCACTAAACATCACTACACAAGCTGCAGAGAGTGACAAGTGCAGGGACCCATTTGGGTCTACCTGAAAATGGGGTACCACCAACGACCACTGTCATTGCAGGGCTCCAAAATTGTGAGGGTTGGTTAAATCCGCCAGATTGGCAAGATATATGCAAGATATATAATCATCCTGAAGCAGATAGAATATGGATTGAATATGGGATGTTCAAAGATATTCCTTTTCTTTTCAAAACCATATTCTATCATATTCTATCTACTTCAGGATGACTATAGTTGTTTGTCTCCAACTGCTTGAAATTTTGCCTGCCATGACTATTATGCAGGGCAGCCAGGAGTTTGGGTGTTTCATACCGGGCAAGAGTTTGCTTCGGAGATGGAAAAGGACAGGCACTGGAACAGGATATGCCAATTCGCTTTTATTTAGTGAAGAACACCATACAGACATGGGTTTGTTCCATTTATATAGGATTTCTCCATATATATATATATTTCCCATTGTTTTCCCATGATATTCCTATTAAAACCTATGATTTTCCCATGATTTTCCATTTATAGAGGATTTTTCCTATGTTTTTCCTATATTTTTCCATAGATTTCCATAGAAAACCTATGGGACTCATCCCTGGCTGCCCTGTCGCCCCTGTCGTCCCGTGAGGTGGTGAAGCTTATACCGAAAGGCGGAAACGTTTTGCACGGGGGAAACATGGCATCTATCCACTCAAAACAGATCCATGGTATCATCCATGGTATCTATATATTTATGTCCAATTACAATAACAATAATATGATATAAATATAAGATATGATATAAACATATATAAACCAACATTAATATATCATTAATATAATAACATTAATATAACATTAATATATATATATATAATAATATATATATAATACATATAATATCCATTGACCAAAGGTCATGCACGTCCATAAACCAAAAAAAGACCTTCCCGATCCCCGGAGATCCTGGAGATCCCCGCTCCGCCGCTCCGCGCGAGGCGACGAGGTGAAGGTCAAGGACTCCACGGAACGTGTGGTGGAGCGGGTGCTGCGAGTGTCTGGGAACCGAGGAACGACGGAAGCCGCGGAAGACGCGGAAACCACGGAAACCACGCTGCTGGAAAAGCGTTTTGAACGACGGCCACGGTGGATTTTCATGGCATTTATACCATTTGGGTCCAACGCTACTTCAGTTACCCTCTGAGATAAACTAACGGAACTATGGAAAATCCACCCATTTTATAGCTGGCTAAATCAACTATTTCTATGGGCCATGGCTTCAATAAGCAAACTGTTAGTTTACCAGAGGGTATCATATCATTAACCATTATTATGACCATCATTATCCATATTCACCATCCATTCACCACTATTAACCACTATTAACCACTATTAACTATGGAAAACCACCAGTTTTTTGCTTAGAATCACTTCAGAACTCCGAATTCTTCGAGGTTTCGCGACTTTGTGGTTTGCCTCAACGACATCCCGTCTCCCGAAAGTCGAGTGCAGGCCGCCTGGTGAAGTTTTTGGATACCCAGGGGTGTAAAAATGTGAGATTTTACCGTCACCATTTATGGCCACTTGAATAAACAACATGTCATCAAAATGTGGGAGTTACCATTTATGACCACTTTCATAGGGAAGAATTATGACATACATTATATTTATATAATATATATATATATTATACATATGGGAAAATGATGATTGACCCATGGGGCCCGGGATAACCAAGGGTTTGGACCGAGAAGATTCGGACGGTAAGGCAACGGTTGTAGCTTGACTGGCTCCCACCTGGAGAGAGTTGGGCTGAGGTTTCGTAAAAATTCTAAATCTATAAGATTATATAACAAAAAAGTGTGGTTTTAATGAAGTTTACAAGATATATCATGATATATATATATTTATTTCCCATAGGATCCCATAGGTGCTGCTATATATGGTGTGCCATGGATCCCATCAATATACCCCAGTCATGCGAGGCATCTGGAAGCAAGGAGACGAAGAATCTCTGGGGCACTCACCTGGACGAACAGCACGTGGTGCAGGCGGATCGTTTCGGGGGTCAGATACTTTGATCCTGGTTGCGAAATCATATACGTAGGGTTTAACCATGGGTTTAACCATGGGTTTTCCATGTTTTTTCATGGATTTTTCCATGCCATGGTTTTTCATGGTTTAACCATGGTTTTTCACTGTTTTTCTGTTTCTAACTGGGTTAGAGGATGTGTAAAGACCCAGTAACCACTTACTAAATGGGATGATCCTTGAAAAATATATGCCCGATGACAGGGCTCAGAATCTCTCAGAAATGGTTGGACCTTGGAAAACCGCCGGGTTTCCAAAAAGATTATGGCCAACACTGGAGATATGAAACATGATTCCATGATCAAACGTGGTTGGTGGTTTGGAACATTTTTTATTTTTCCATATATATATATATATTGGGAATAAGCATCCCAACTGACTAATATTTTTCAGAGGGGTTGAAACCACCAACCAGAAACTGTATTCCCTTTTTGGGCACAGAATTTAACATGCTGGTTATCAATGGTTATCATATATTATTATTACATATTTGCCCCTGTACTGTATATTTATGGCTATTATCAGGGTTGTACACCTCGATTCTGGAACATGGCAAAGATGATGATATGGCATCCATCATGCTACCTTCAAAATGGATAGTATCACTGAAAGCACTGAGAAAAACTATACTTGAAGCGGAGAGACCACTGAGTTTACATAGCAACGTATTTAATTGGCATATAAGTGGATTTTGGACTTCCAGGTTTTACACTTGGTGAACTGTAAGCGCCCAGAGTGTACCCTGCAATCTTGTGGTGTGTCAGCTATGCTTAGAGATGGGAGACAAACACTCCACGTTCGCCCTGCATTGAGGTATAGGCAAATATGATCATGTGCAGATAACCCCATAATAAAGCAACGTTTTACAGGAAGCCCCTGATTTTGGTTGGTAAAACAAAATCTTGTGTGTGTGTGTGTTTCAAGGTTTTTGTTTTTTTCCGGCTTATTACATAGACATAAAGCCATAGAGATATAGACAGAGATGATGTTCTGTATTTGTATGATTTGTATGTCGTCTCAGGATTGGAGGGGAGAATCGGAACCCCAAACAACAGGTGGTCAAAACCAGGGTTTCAGGTTAATTTTCCCTACCAATCCATTGCAGATGGACATTTTTTTCCGCTGGGTCTTGGGAATAGGCGGAAAAACTCATTGAGCGCACGGTGCACTTCAACATGGCCAATGCCACGGAGGTTGGTTTGGGGGCTCCAGGTTAGGCTCAAACACAGAGAAAAAAACCCATGGATAGATAGAAACTATAATTGTTGCTATTATATATATAAATATTATAAATGGAACATAACTAACCATAACCAGCAAAATATTATTTTGTTGTGGACTATCAAAGATTGACCATGTTTTTTTTTGTTTTTGCCGTTCAATGTTCTTCATGCTCATAGCTAACAAAACGGGACTTGTTTTAAGTGTGGGTTGTTGGGTCCACTCATGATTGCAGGTTACCAGTTACAAATGGAAAAATGAGCCGGACCATGCCGGACATGTTTCCCATCACACGATGCCATGTATGGTAGTTGTATGATACCCACATTGTGAACCGATGATGCTTGTAACTGTTTTAATACATGCACATGTACAGCATAGACGTTTTCCCCCAAGCGAAAAAACCAACAGTTACCCTCAGTCCGGCACATGCATGTATAAAATTGTATAAGTACACCAAGTGGGTATGGGTCAAAATTAGGTACCCCAATAATTGGATGGTTCAAACTAAACTAGACTAACATCTGTGGTCCCCTAGGTCTTCCATTTTGACCCACATCCAAGTGTATCCAAGTATACAAAGTATATCATGCCTGGAGCATGCTGAGAATCCTTGATGGCCGCTTAAATCCCTCCCTCTTCGAACCGCCCCAGGCGGTTCGAATCTATGATGAGAGCCTCGGCTATGACGGTGACGGCTATTTGAATGGCCACGAACAAAAGACCTCCAAGGCATTGGTTATTTAGTGTAAAAAAACAGCTATCCTAAAATGGGGGGGTCATTCGTTTAAGCCCCAGATGTCCACTGATCAACCCAGCGGTTTTGTGGTCATGGTGATCTCTATGAACTCCAGATTTGGATCGATTGAAATGAAACCATTCAAACCACATCTGGAGAGTTGAAACCCTGGCACCCTAGCTACTCTAAGTCATAGCTGCAAAATATAATTATGTTTACGATATTCCCCCAGTCATATGGTAATTTCATAGGTTATGACCCATCCCCGTACAATGTGGGGCCCCCAAACGATGGCTAAGTTGGTGAACATAACTCCAATAACCATGGCTTAGTATACTTATAACTATAGTATTCATGTTTTTTTAAACCAACGTTCACATCACTGGGGGGCTCCACGGTGTATTTTTTTCGCATGTTACGACTGTCGTTGTTAACCGTCGACGACGGTATGTCGACCGTCTCTGAGGTACACGTATCTCCTTAGCGAAGAAGATCGCATCAAAGAGTTTGTGAAGGACAGGGCATCCAACAAAAATCACATCTAAAACTGGAGAACAGAATGCATTTTAAAGCTGCAATGGTATACCGGATATGTGATACACTCTAGTAAGATGTGAAAGATCCTACGTATTAAGGGATATGTTATCACATCTCACGATACACTGGAGAAAAAGGTGTATCTCATGATACTGGTAATGGCAGATCCCTCCAATTTATGGAGGTTTAATTAATATAGCATTTTACAGCTGGGAACATCATCTATTTATTTATCTGGTAATTGAACAGCTATGGCACCTGACATTTTTTTTGGATACACACCATCATTTTTATCATCTATAGATGAGCCATTTTGAATAGCTGCGTTAAAAGTTCAGAGGGCACCTCATATAATAACCGGCTTATTTCATACTGTACATCAGATTCATGGTTATTTCTTCCCCCCTGAGTATTTCGGGGATGCACATCATTGCACATCCACGTTGGTCACAAAAGCTGGCTTTCGACAGTCGGCATGGCTCTCGGTTGTGCAGGACTCCAGCAAGACCATTCCCAACTTCTTACAGAAGATCGCTTCCTTCAAGGTGTGATCCTTGCGTTTGCGCACTGGCTGGCATGGAGATTCAACGTGTCTCACACCAGGTATAACCATGTATAACCCATGGCCCAATTCAGACCGGTTTAACCGATGACCTATGATTTAAGAAAAAAAAACACACGTGTTCTTGTCAGAACATAGGTCATTTATGACAGACCCTCTCTATGATCTATTCATTGGATGACCTACCTCCAATCCAGTTGAGGCCGTCGACCTTCGGATACGGCGGATGGCCCCAGATGCCATGGTCGCATGGTTTTTTTGGTTAATCATGGGATGATAGTGGGACAATACTGGAGAATAGTGGTTAATAATAATATGGGTATGGATCAATACCTATTAATACCATTTTTAGGGGGATGAACATCCATTTACCAGCTATTTTGATGTTCGCCAGGGGTACAAGGTTTTGACACACTGCCATATATATATATACCATCTGGTTATGACTAACATAGCCATGGAAAGATCCACCCATGCTCTTAATAGGTAAACCATGAATTTCTATGGGCAATTTTCCACAGCGAACTGTTAGTCAGAACCAGAGGGTAAGATCAATGGTCAGAAAGTTGGTCTCAAATCCTCCTGAATTTTGATCCAGTTCCCCTACTTTCCAGCCTGGGGAAAGCATCAAGGCAAGAGCTGCCGGGTGAAATGCGCATGCAGATGGTCACAGTGGTTGGTGAACTCAGCAGCTGAAGGCTTTGTGCCAAGGCAGTTGGAGCTCTGTTTGTCACCTATAATAGCCTATACATACTGAAGCAATATGCAGTATATATATATATGTTTGGTGGTTTGGAAAGGATTATGTTTCCATATATTGGGAATAATAACCTCAACTGACTAATATTTTCCAGAGGGGTTTAAACCACCAACCATATAATATATATATAGGTTTCCTGAGTCATGGGTACCCAAATATCATCCAAAATTGCGTATGATCAACGGGAATCCAATGGTTGGGAGTTGGGGGTACCCATAATTGAGGAAACCCATTAGATTATTGGATTATCCATGTAGAACTGGTGTAAAATATGGTGATTACCTGTTATTCCTGTTATTACATATCTTATCAGCCAGTTACTGGGTGGCCCCTGGCGTAAATTGTCTAAGCTTCCCTACACCAAGTGGTTGCAGACGCTGGGGCACTGCTCACCACCAGCCTTTGATTCTTATCGCATTGCATGGCTGGTCATGTCGATAAAGTACTTTTACAATCTTTTATAGAAGTTTTAAGCAGCCAGAGTTTTTCGACGAACTTTGTTACTCATGGCCTAAGCAATCAAGATTTTGGTCCCCATGGCAGATGTCGAGTTGGTATTGCTCCGAGGATTGTCGTGAATTGAACGAGACGCTCCGAAGTCATGCTGCAACTTGTGGCTTCCTAAGAGTGGGTCCCGACTTGATCAAAAATGACGGCAAAATGACATGAAACCAGAGAATCTGGAAATGGTTTTGTCATGTTTTGTCGATATAGTGCAGGTGTAGCATCAAAACATGTTGACTGGTTGGTGGTTTGGAACATTTTTTATTTTTCAGAGGGGTTGAAACCACCAACCAGTTGAGAATCATTTGGAATTTGTGGTATACCTCCATTTTCAGACGCAGAAGATCCTTCGTGGAGCCAGGATGCAGAATATCCCACAATGGGAGGGTGGAATTTTTGATCAGAACTTGTCGGATGTGTCAAGTTATAGTGTCTTTTGAAGAATTAATTCAAATTATATTCAAAATATATACTGGATAATATATAAATTAAATTAAATCAAGAATTCTTCCATGTCTACTGTATCCATTCGAAATATTCGTGATTTCCGTAAGGTACCTCGATACTTCTGGAGCATGTGGCGCAGATGAACCTGGAGCGAAACGAGCGGCCAACCACTCGGTGCGTCCTTTTTTCAAGGTGGAAACGAGTCTTAGATTATGAAGGATTATGAAGGATAAAAGTAGTATATAACCCATAGGATCCATGTATGCTGTATATGGTAACATTTACCATCAATATACCCCCAATGTTAGCATATATAGGCATATATACCATACATGGATCCTATGGGTGATTAATATGATATGTATATATTAATTTGTGTATATTTACCATACTGTAATATACTATTGTAATAATTGTCAGCACTTTCATGAACTTTATGTTAGATGTTTATTGTGTTTCTACAGCTTCCGCTCAGATTTTCTTTTTCAATCCTTGCCACGAAACCACGCCAAAAGCTGGCAGATGCCAAGGCTGTGCAAGAGTTTCGACACCATTGTCTCAAACTCAGTCTTTGGTTTCGTAATGTCCTTGGAGGCGCTTCTGTTTGTTTAACCTTCTCCAAAACCATGATCGTACCACCTTGTTGTAAACACACGCTGGTTTCATATTATTATATTATATAAATCAGTTTTATAATATATATATATGCATACATATTCAAGTGATATATTATAAACACACAAAGCTAAGATATGATAAACCTTGAACGTTTGGGCTTCATATTATTCGCTTCATCGTCTACTCCAATGGATCACCAGCCACTCAACGTAGCGATTTTGGCTCCGCTGAAAAAACGGTTGCCATGGCTGCCATGGCTCCAGTGATCCTCTTTCTGACCATTTTAGCCTCTCCTGCGCTCGGAGAGGAGTTTTAAACATGACGAGTGAAACATAGGGGAAAATGATGCTTGAACTTTCTGCCTATTTTTTTTCTCATGAAACATGTTTGACAATGTCCTGCAAATCCACCAAACTTCCAAAATTTTAGTGTTTGTTTTTGGAATTTCAAACACCAGCCGGCTTGATAAACCGACACTTAAACAAGTGATGCACCGGCAGTTTGTGCATTGCTCTTTTGTTGTTTGATGGCCACGCCCTGGCTAGCCTCATATAGGAATGTATCAATTGTTGGTTCTCTCTTCCAAATCTGCAGTTGTCCGTTCAATTGAGTTTATCATGTTTTAACTCATACTTATCACGGTAATCTGACCTGGCCAATGGAATATCCACCATATTGCAGATGATCTAGCTCTTGATTTTTTTTCGGATTTTCCAGTGTTCCATGTTTGTTTGCGTTTGAATAGCATTGGACCCGTCCTCTTGCTATGTTTGAATAGTGATCCCCAAGGTTCCCAAGGTCCATTGCTGCAGGACTTTCTGGCACCTTCCAATCGCAGCCTGGCCGGGGGGTGTCGCAGCTATGGCCTCATGGCACAAGCTTTTGAGGTTCCGACCATTTCCGACCGAATTCATCCAGATGAGACCGGGTACCGGGTACATACAAATAGGGGGGATCTTGCAACCATGGCAAAGTCTTTTCCTTACCCAGGTGAGTACAATAAATAGATGTCAAATACTTAATTATGACTAAATATACGTACTAAATTATACCAACAAAATCTTAGTAATTTAGATTCATTTAGCATTACATACTATGTAATAGTATCTACTATACCCAAAGAATCGATAATCTACCACTAAAGTGGACTTAAACCGAAGTTTCACGTCGGTTGTGAGTCCGCTGTTGATGAGCCTTCGAGATATCGTAGATCGAAGAAGTTGGGTGACGTCGTTCGTTCGTGCGAAAGATGTTCTGAACTGGGATCAATTATCCAACAACCATAGTTTGGTAAACCCAGATCAGCTTTGATAATTGAATATACATAATTGATCCTGGTTTGGGATGATCTGATATTATCTGATATTCAATTCACAAAGCATTCCTGGTTTCCAAAGCACCAGAGTAGATGCACATCCACAACGTGGTAAAATTATGTAATTCATTGAGTCTCTCGGAAGGGCATACAAGAATATTGCAGGTATTTCAGCAGCCGCGGCAGTGTAGATTGATTCCATTCCACATTTCGGTGTCCCAAAGTTTTAATCAGTTTAATCAGTTTTATTCAGTTTTAATCAGGGCTTCCGTGGGTCAAACATTGGTAATGGGGCCTGCCAGGGATCTTGATCACCATTTCAAATCATTTCAAATCATAAATGTCACATCTAATTTCATCAACAAAATATCAGATGTCCAGAAAAAATCTCAGCAACTGGCAACATGTCTTTCCCCAGGTTGCTCCAGCTGTGCCCGTTGCTTCAATCCGGGCGCACGACCTGGAGTAATGTGCAAGACTGGCGGAGGCCAGGAGATACCCTTTGGTAATGATTGTCACGCTTCGCGAAGTGGCCCAGCCATGGCCCTTGTTGAAAGTTCGTTGATTTACCGAACTTAAAGATGGTGATTTTCCGTTATGTAAACGTTTATCAGAGGGTAAGAGACAAATCACCGTTTTGGGTTTTGACTTCTTACAGATTTTACAGTGTGATGGTCGCAGCTGTTCTCAAGCAGTATTTTTTCTGTCCTTGGATTTGGGGACATAATTTTCCCGCCATGGCAGCGCTTCGCTACACCAAGACATTCATTGATGTCGCAGAAGAGTCATCAGCCGCAAGGGCCAGGAACGCTAGAAGCCACAGCACCCCTCCGATGAATCCCAGGCTTTGTCCCAGAGATGCAGTTTTCAAATGCATCCAAACTTACCCTCTGGTAATGACTAACATAACTATGGAAAATCACCATTTAGTTCGTGAATTTTCCAATGAAACATGGTGATTTTCCATAGTTATGTTAGTTTACCAGAGGGTAATCCAAACCCCAAGCTGGTCAAAATCTTGCTAATCTCAAGCACCTCAAGGGACTTGCTTATTGGCCTAGTGTGGGGAGGGGAGGGAATGGTTTGGCAAAGTTTCCGGCGTGGACACGATTTGAGGAAGCGTGTGAATTTTGAAGATATGCTGGACGTTCACGCGTTGCAGTACCAATACCAAGACACGAAATTGAACTTACAGGTGGGCTTTGCAGTGTCAAGCAGTCAGTATTTTTGTTGGCAGGTTCTCAAAGTCCTTCAATGTTTTCTTGGGTGGAGTTTCATACAGATTTTTGGTTGGTGTGTTATTCACATCTTCCATGTTCTGCCCCTCGCAGGTGTCCGCACTGCAGCAGCAGAAATCCCAGATGATGTCATTGAAATCCGGAACGCTTGAGGGTGTCGACTGCGAGGCAAGTTCTATGTACTAAGGACCAAAAAATGTCAAGCATTTGTTTTCCACACTCAGTATTAAGCCGATTTAACATGATTTAACCATATTTAACCCGTATCAACCTTTTGTATCCTTTTCCCTATGATATGTGTTTTACTGGTGGGTCTTAAGTTGCTGCAATGTTTTGCAGTTTGGATTCCTATGGATCCCTCATCCAGCCTGAAAAAGGCTCCTTCGAAGGGGAGCTATGGCCATCCGAACATTTGTCGCCGGCCGTGCATCCTTTTCGCGATGGGCACGTGCAAAGAAGGTGCGAATTGTACATTTTGCCACCTAGACCACGACACTCAGCTGAAGAATCTGGGTCACGGCATAGGCAATACATGAACCGCCTAGGCAATACATGGCAATAAGTCCCAGGTGTTCCATGTCCCGTGGGATTTCCTCGGTTTAGAATGGTTTAGTTTGGATCTTGCTGCTCCTTTTTCTCCCATGCTGGCCCTGAGTCGAAAATTGGGTCAAATGCATTTACATCCGCGCGCTGGAAAACACATAAAAATCATATATATCCTGGATCTCCAAACGCCCATTTGTTTTTGGTTGCTCCGGTTGTTGCACACTTTTGTTTGGAGTCGACCACAAAATTTGTGGTAGTTTACCAGTTTACGACTGTTTTTGATTGGGTTAAAGCCAAGATGGCACTTTACAGTAACGCCAGCTGTTCAAAAGTACTCGTTTCCCAGGCACTGGAAGTTCAGGGTATGGTAGCAACATGTAGCAACTATTAATATCGATTAATAGGTGGGAGAAGTAGAAAGCAACTATTGCACCTGCAGGATAATGTCTTGTTAGTGCTTTTAGTACAACATCAGTCAAATCTGTGAAAACCAATGAAAATCGAACGTCCACTTCTGGTGCCAATGTGGATCAATGTGGCCTTCGGCCTTCTATTTTTGGATATTCCAGGTTCCAGGATGTTCCAGGTATATATGATATTCCAGGACCCTCGACCCATCCCCGGAAAGGTACCTGAAAAGGTACCTTTCCTGGTGTAAGGTCATCATTTTGTTGTCCGGTACGGGAATCCTGGTGTCGGTTCAGGACTCCTGGTTTAGCACGTTCTACCATTCTACCCGTCTTTTTTTGGTCTGCCGCATGTTTGGGGGCTCAATCTCCAGATATTTTGGCAAGCTGCACTCCTTGGAAGGGCGGTGTGGAGCATATTTTTTGCCATGATTTGACAGCTATTGACAGCCCTTTGCTTGAACAATGCAATTGCATGCAAGGATCCCATTGGACATCTTCAACATCGGTAAATGTTGAATGGACATGCTGCTGCTTATCAGTTTTTGTGGGGTTCACGCCGTTGGCAGACGCTGCCGCAATGGCTTCCAGTCCGCCTTCTGCTGGCAATTCGTTTGGAGCTTCGGCCGACCGGTGGGATGGTGTGAAAGCTTTTTCCGGAATTGCCGGTTTTTATCAAAAGAATCAGGAATTGCAAAGGCTACTCAGAAACAAATTTCAAGAGCAAACCTGAAAGTAAGTTTATTTCGCTAAGGCATGTTTTGGTAAATGCAAGGGCCTATTTTTTCCATGGTTCGTTTTTGATCCTACACGGAGCTCTTTGATTTCGCATCCCGAGCTTGCGCCAATCTCGGGGAGTTCATGCTGCCTTGTGCCCGGAACTGCTGTGCTGGTCGTTTGCTTTTTGAAAGATTCCAGTCAGCTGGCGGCCGGTGCCAGGTGGAAAAGGTTTCCCAGTGATGTTGCCGGAACCATGAAAGGAAGAAAACAATTGCCTGATATCATTTTGGAAAATTAAACAACCAAACAAAAACAACACAGAACTAATGAACAAATCATTTTTTTAAATCAACAGCACTCAGAAAAATAGGGCATGTGTTTTTGATGTGTTTCGATGCTTTGTTCTGTTGAATCTGGGGTTTTGGTTTGTTTCGTTTGCGGGTCTGGACGCGAGTCTGTGATATATTTGTTTTTTCCAAAACTGTTCTGGATGCGCACACATGTGTGTTCCATGGAGTTTTTCTTGAAGTTTACATTCGACGCACAGTGACTTCGGAATTTGAGTGAAAAGTTAGCTGTGGTGAAACTTGCAAAAAAATGGTTTTCAAAAGGGTTTTCAGCAACTATTAATTGTTTTATTCTCACAAATATCAATGTCCGTATTTGCAACTAGTATCACTTGTTTTGGGTTTTCGCGGTGAACCCGGAGAAAAGCCAGGAATCCTGGGAACCTATTCGTTTTTTTGAAGGAGCCGGCTAGGAATTGAACAAAATTGAACAAATATTTAATGTCTTTAAAGGGTACCCGGAGAAAATACGGGCAGGGACTGACGACGGAGATTCGCGGACTAAACCCGGAAATTCGCGGAGACGGACCGGAAATCTTATGCAGGAATTTCATGGATCGGGTTACTTTTTGGGCAAGATGATTGAGACATCGAAACAGGTTTAAAAATGAAAACGACTATCACTTGGTGCCTATTTCTTGTCAACTCCAAAATTGGCTTTTTATTTTCCCACCCAGTCTTTGCCAATGAGTGTTTCTGCTGTTTGATAAGTCTGATAAGGTTTGGGGAAATCAAAAACGTAAAAATGCGCTAAGGGCTTCTTCTTCTGTCCATTTCCAAATTGGCCACAAGGAATGCGCAAATTTTAACCCAATGGTCATTGTCAATGGGTGGTTCTGCTGTTCGATCAAATTTTCAGATATCAAGAATGTCAAAGCATGTCGACCACTACCATTAGCGTCTTGTCTCTGTCTCTGCCAATTCCAAACTTGTCCCAAGGACCATGCAAGGAATGCGTAATTTTCAGGCCAACATCAGTAGGTGGTTCGGCTGTTTGACGGAATTTTCAGAAAGCAAGAGCGGGAACAAAAAGCCAATGATGAACATGTATACTTTTTTGTTATATTATTTCCAGCTTGGCTCCCAGGACCGCGTAACGTTTCCAATGGGTCATCGTCAACAGGGGGTGCTGCCGTTCGATAAAAACTTCTGAAATCAAGAAAGTTAGAAAGTCTTAAGTGTCAAAGACAGCATTGGTGACCATTGGTGCCTTTCTTGATTGTTAAGCCAGAGAAATTTGCTCCAAGCCAGTCGTAATTCTTCCATTACGAAATCATCAATGGCTGCTTGCCTTGCTATGTGAAGTTGGCGGCCTGGCGATCATGCAGCCTTTGCTGGCAGGAATCGCCGATGTGCGACTCTTGCAAGAGTTGCGAGCGTTTCATGAGCACGATCGGATGCACGATTGACTAGTGAGTATAGTATAGTGTCTTTGCTAGCAGACGAAAAAGATATGGTGCACGGCTGTGTTATGATCCTGGAAGCAAGTGGCAGTATATTTCACAGCATCACGTCCCCGAGTATGAATTCTTCAAGGCTGAAAACCAAGGCACTTGGTTTTCCGAGACTTGTCTCTAGGAACCATGATGAAACAAAGTGTCTTAGCTTCAAACCTTTGCGTTTCAGATGTGACAAACGCGGATTTTTAAGAATGTAAACGAAAAGCAAACACATCACAAAATACAAGGCTTCGGCTTTGGTCACAGAAATCTTGCTCGGTGCAGGAATCCTGGCAGGAGTGCGGGAATCCTGTGGGCAAGTTAACAATCCCCCCGGATTCCTACAAATCCTAGGCTAATGCCCCGGATTCTTGTTCTTTGAGGGTCCTGGTTATTATACTATTATATATACATTGGCATGGGTCACTTTGCAGTGTAGTTTCTCTTTTATACAATTGCCACTGCAGGGTACATTGGGTCAGAAGCCTGCGTTCTCAATCTGAGAACCCAGGCCGCGCCAAGCCCTTCACTGGACAAGCGCATGCGAAATTTCCTCAAGTCTCTCCCACGCGCCCATTTTATGGAGATACTTTTACCATATTTCCAGCAGCGGGTCAAGGACACGGCGTTCAACAGCTTCAATGGTGGCACTGTCGCACGTTTGACACGGGCACTGCAGGGCACTTTCTGAGACGAAACAGAATGCTTCTGTATACAATGTTCCCATAGATTCCAGACATCTCTTGGACTAGATAGAGCATGAATGAGCATTATAATATTATAGCAATAGAAGGCACAACAAATCCTTACCACTGACCACAGCAAATGTTCCTGAAGTCTGGTACAATCATCTACAATTTCCAGTGGCGGGTCTCGTTTCATCAGCAAGTCGCGAAGGAGTGTGATCTGCCCGGAGCATCAGGTGTCGTCCAGCTGCTTCGAAGTCAGGTTGCCATCCGATCTTCAGAAGTATCATTTCCAGCCCCTCAACTTCAAGGGATGCATCGTAGGATCCGTGGTATCTTGAAGCGCTTCACTTTGGCCAACCTTGTTGGTTTGCTGTGCTCCATCATGTCAGAAAGCCCTTTTCCAAAGTTTGTCGATCGTGAACTCGGCAAGTTGCGTCAAACAGCTGAGATCGTACAGGCTGCATGAACCTCGTACATGGGGTTTGGAAGCTGGACCTTGTTGGAAGGTCAATTAAAATTACTAAAAGTCGGCAATAATCGTGATTGTGGAACAGAGAACAAGTTTTTAATCTTAAAGTTAGTTATTGTATGTTATCGTTATTGTTTCAATGTTTTTGCGGTGTTTATCAAAGTTCAGCTTCATGAGCCACGCCTCGATACGGGCATTTAATTATATAGGGGGGGCAAGGATGTGGAAGGCAGACGCAGACATCGAGACTTTGTATTGAAATATGTTGAAATATGTTGAAAAATTATGAGAAATCAGAATGGGTCTTCCTTCACTGCTGGTGTTCTTGTTTTCAGCACCTGGGATGTGACGGACCACATTTCAGAGCCTCAGCACGAGGACCAATCTGTCATGCACGTGCCCTGTCTCCACGTGGGCAGTGGTTTTCAATAGGCTGGCATAGGTTAATATAGACTTTGCATTGAAATATGTTGAAATATGTTGAAGAATGGTCTTCCTTCACTTCTGGTATTCTTGTTTTCAGCAACTGGGATGTCACGGGCCACGTTTCAGAGCCTCGACACGAGGACCAATCTGTCATGCACGTGCCCTGTCTCCACGTGGGCAGTGACTTTCAATAGGCTGCCATAAATTAATATAGACTTTACATTGAAATATGTTGAAAAATGTTGAAGAATGGTCTTCCTTCACTGGGTCTTGTTTTCAGCAACTGGGATGTCTCGGGCCACGTTTCAGAGCCTCGACACAAGGACAAAGCTGCCATGCACGTGCCCTGTCTCCACGTGGGCAGTGGTTTTCAATAGGCTGGCATAGGTTAATATAGACTTTGCATTGAAATATGTTGAAATATGTTGAAGAATGGTCTTCCTTCACTTCTGGTATTCTTGTTTTCAGCAACTGGGATGTCACGGACCACATTTCAGAGCCTCAACACGAGGACCAATCTGTCATGCACGTGCCCTGTCTCCACGTGGGCAGTGATTTCAATAGGCTGGCATAGGTTAATATAGACTTTGCATTGAAATATGTTGAAATATGTTGAAGAATGGTCTTCCTTCACTTCTGGTATTCTTGTTTTCAGCAACTGGGATGTCACGGGCCACGTTTCAGAGCCTCGACACGAGGACCAACCTGTCATGCACGTGCCCTGTCTCCAGTTCAGCAGTCCTTTTCAATGAGCTGGCATTGGTGAATATGCTGCAAGACAGACATCAAAACATAGCTCAAGGTTAGAATTCAGTGACAGATGTTGAAATAACATGAAATAACTCAGCTGCATAAATAATGGTACTGAAGGCAGCTGACAGCCGGGCCTGGGCTCAAGGAGATTCGAATACGACATGCATGTCGTGTTTAACCTGTAGTGATGTACTTTGAAGCAATGCCTGCTGAGTGTCTATGCCTCATAGACATCCAGAAACGCAAGCGTTGCCGCCGGAGTTTGGTTGCCATAAGCTGCAGTCAGAAACTTGAAGCCGAACTATGAAAAATGCCTGACTCGAGTCCTGTGCAGGAAAGCCTACCTTTTGCTCCTAGAAAATTTTGATTTACTCTACATTGGTTTCCATGATCTATCACAATGATTAGCACAATATATTATATCATATTATATCCTATTCATATCTCATTAATATCCCAGTAATGTCTTTCCCCTTGACCATTGAATATCCCAATCCAATCTGGGCAAAATTAAGGATGAACTTGCAGGATCACTCAGACAGTGGAAAGGAAAACCCTGGTTCGTAAGACCCCATTCAGTAGCTTATCCCATATATGGTTACTATAGTGGTTATAGTGGTTCATAACCATAACTATAGTGGTTCATAACCATATATAAATGGGTTATATAGAACATGTTCGAACTATGGTTATGAACCACTCGTCATGTCATGATCCTCCAAGCCTTCATCCTCTGCTACCAGGTGGTGTTGGCTACCACTGCTCGGCTGAGCCCAAAGGAGGAAACGATGTATCTGCCACCTTTGCCTGCATGGACACTTGGCAGCCCTTCGTTGGCTGGTTACCCTGGGGTGAACTGACATTGCGGAGAATGGCCCATTGAGGTCGATGATTTGCCCATGGAAAATTGATGTTTTTCCGCATCTATGTTGGGTTACAGGAGGATATATGTTGGTATGTTTTGCCCAAAATATCCCAAACATGCTACTGGTACTGGTTTGCCAAGATGTGGACAGGGGCCTCTACCATCAGCTGGTTTCTTGTTCCAATGTCCCAATTCTCAATGCTGCAGGCCAAGATACTTTCATGAAATCCACCCACCCAAAGGGGTTCTGTGCATAGAGTCTGGAGGGTGCTCACCAGTTAAGTTTCGCATAGAACATTTGGAAACCCGCGGCAAGTGGTGATCAATTTTGTGAATAAAAAACCATGGGCTGTATTTTTCGGATTTGAACTGTTTTGCGTGAATAAATCCAGTGTCTTGTGGGTTGAGAAACAATTCATGGATGTGTATTGGCTAACATCCCCATAGTTGTAAGAACCACGCATGTAAGCTCCAGATGTTCATTCACCTGGTTGCTAAAAACTTGGGGTCACCTCCAAATAGTGACGATAGATCTGCTACTTAACTGGTGCCCCCTCCATGGTTGATGATCTACGACGATGCAGATCCCACTGGTTTGCGGCGCTCCTGTTCCAGGAAACATCCTAATTAATATGGTATGTATGAACATGTTTTGACATGCATATCGTTCATTATACTACAATACTAGGTACCCACATTATATATATATATGAATACATGTACCGTATATCATTATTTTGGTACCCATATACATATATATATATATATATACATATTATACATATTATATATATATTGGAATATTTTTTACATACGAGTATGTATATCAGAATTCTTATTTATCTGTGTATATATAGATTTTACATAACATATTCGATATATCATAATGATTTAGGGTTACAGTTAAGTTTTGATATATTACTATTTCACTATATCATATTAAATGATATCAAATTCTGTTTTTTTATCAGTTCATTTTATGCCATATTTTTAAATTCAACGTGTATAATATTATATCAGTTTATTTCAAATCATGTATTTTGTTATACTCTATCAAATTCGAAGGAAGTTTAGAAGTCAAACTTCCGACAATATGGACAGATGGAAAAGCAGAGGTGGGAAGAGTCAGGGAAGAGAAGCGAAGGAGAAAGAAGTTCAGAGAAGAGAAAGAGTCAGAAGAAAGAAGATGCAGGTGGGCGAAAAGGTAGAAAAGTCGTGAAACACTGTTTTTTCTATCATTTCTGGCCCCGGAGGGTCGAAAAGTAGGCTCGCTAAAGCGGCGGGTGCGGAGCCCTCCGGGCAGATGAGAGATGAAAAATTGCACCCCCATGTGGCGCGAAGCACATCTCCAAGTCAAAATGTACAGAACACACCAACACCGGAGCACTTTTGGAAATTGAGATGTCGAAAAAGTGCACGCCGCTGTGGCACGAAGAACATGTCCAAGTCAAAATGTACAAAGCACTTCAGCTTCGCAGCACTTTTTAGGAATTGAGACGTCAAAAAAGTGCATGGCATTGTGGCGCGAAGCACATTTCGAAGTCAACATGAGCAAAACACACCATGCTCGGAGCAATTTTGGAAGTTGAGATGTTGGCTTGCAGATAGACAGATAGACAGACAGACAGACAGATAGATAGATAGATAGATCGATAGACAACTACAACTACATCTACACTACTACTACAACTACAAGTACAAATACAAATGCAGATACAAACATACCACGCTACATTACACGACGCTAATTACACGACACTACACGAATTACACTACAACTACAACTTCAACTACAACTACTACAATACAGCTACAACTGCAACTACATTACACTACATTACACTACACTACACTAGGACACTACACGACACTACAACTACAACTACAACTACACTACCTTACACAATACTACACTAATTACATTACACTACAGCTACAACTGCAACTACAACTACACTACAATACACTCCACTACACACTACACGGCACTAATTACTCTACACTGCACTACACTACACTACAACTACAAATACAGCTACCACTACAACTACACTACACTACACTAACTACACAACACCACAGCTGCAACTGCAACTGCGATTCCAACTACACGACACTAATTACACTACACTACAACTATAACTCAACTACACTACAATTACAACTACAACTGCGCTACACCACACTACATCCAGCAGTTGTGGGTGAGGTGACCACTGGAACCATTGCAGCCACTTCAGACAACACAACTCCAGCCACTTTCGGTCCATCAGTGGATTCGCTCTGCCATCCATGCATCGCAGCAGCTCACTTCTCCTATAATGTCCTACCTTGGAAACTTCCACCACCGCCTTGTGCGGTACTACTGTTGTACTATATATCCCCATGACATCCCATTTAACCATCCCCAGGACTGGACCTTTGGAAGCAACGCCATGCGTTCGGCCGAAGCGAGCTTCAGGGCCCAAGCGGGGCAGGACGTCACTTTTTTCGCATCCAAAAACGGCGGGCCCTGCATGGAGAGCGATGGGAAAATGGGGTTTTACCCGTGAAACATGGGAAAACATGGTGGAACATGGTGGGAAATGCAGATTTACTCAGAAAAACTGGAGGAAACATGGTGAATTCACATGGATAAATGGGGATATGATTTACATTGATGTACGATAGCGAAATTGAGAATCAACAATCAAGGGGGTCTCCCCTTTACGGACACTATTGGGATATACATTATTTCATAAAATTCTTTTGGTATCGCCACGGCCCCCGCAAAAAAACGATTTCTTCGAAAACGTGCATTAAGCTGAATTCAACTTAATTGCATTCAAACGTGTTGGGAACCACAGGAAATCAATACGTTCTTGCACATGCACAAAAAAAATAAAATCAACTCAATTCAATTTAATTCAGCATAATGCAGTTTTTTCCAATAAATCGTTTTTTTGGGGGAGACGGTGGGGAGGGGGTACCAAAAGAATTCTACGATAAATGATGGATCCCCCAAATGGATGGTTTATAATGGCACATCCCAAAATAAAATGGATGATAAAAAGGGGTACCCCCATTTTAAGAAGCCTCCATATATTGGGATATTTCCAGCCAATATGATATTTCGGGATAAAATTGACAAATTGCGGGTAATCACCATAGTGTAACCCACTTGTACATAGAAAATCCTTAGTCGTTTAGCCAACAACCCAGCTGAGCAGCGGTGTCGACAAAAGAAATTATAGAAATTTGCATGGATAGTTTAACTTGGTTTAGTAGTGGTCCTTGAGCCTCTCTTGTAATTGTGGCGTAGGAAATTCACCGATTTAGTAGACCATAGGTATATAATTTAAATATAGATGACCTATCTAAACCATAGTTACATTATGTTATATATTATGCTATATATGCTGTATTAAAGTGATCAAACATGGCTAGCTATTATGACATTTTTGAACTCAATGGAACTTCCGACAAGTTTGATTTCCGGAGGCCAATAGCTATTTTTTTGTGGGGCTTTCCATAAATGGGGATATCATGGAAAATCCTATCAGCATGAATTATTTAGAGATACCTCCATTTTTGGACACCCCATATATACATACATATATATATACAATTATATACATACATACATACATACATACATACATACATACATACATACATACATACATACATATATATATATATGTAATAGCCTCGGTGCCATACTGAAGGACTGCTTTGGGCATCCTCCGTTTTGAGAGCCAATATGACTTATTTGAAAACTGTGCAAACGGATGTGAATTTCACCGTTAATGGGATATATAATGCGATAGTTTTGATGTGCGATATAATGGAAATAGAATAGGATATAACAAACTTATTATGATGAATGGTTTATGGTCATCCATTTACATGTTATAAACTATATAAACAGTTTCTTGACCCCTACCCATATGATCGCAAACACTGGATAACGGGTGTTTTTACCAATCAATCATTTCAAGTGGTTGGGGGTGTGACCGACAGAACCGGAGATTTTCACCAACAAAAGCAGATTTCGGCTCATCTTTTTTTTTTTCGGGCCAAGACTTGTTGGACAATTGGGGTCAGTTTTACCTATTTTATTTTCTGTACCCTAATATATATATATATATATATAAATATAAATATATATATATATATAAATATAAATATATATATGTATATATATATACAGTATATATGTATAGGACATATTTACAGCAATTTCATTTTGGGGTGCCTACCGAATTTGGCAGGAACCTTTGTTGAAGTCGTCCCCCTTTTGCGCCACCGAGGTGTACTTTGGAGTTGGTACCTACGGGACATCGGATGACAAACAACGTGGACTCGGAGCTTGCTACAGATTGAAGGTGGGATCCACTGAGCAAACGTCTTGAGTGACACACTGTTGAAATATGGAGATCTGGGGCCCAGGGGATCTAAAATGAACCATCAAACCATCAAACCATCAAACATGGTGATAGAACATTGAATGGTTTCACACTTTCACATCGTGATGTCTAAGATGATTTAACCAATTTTAGCCATCACCCATTTCTAAGATGTTTTAACCATTGAAAAATGGGAATCTAAACGGCAGCATGACGGGACGAATTATGACGTCGGCACGTCACTGGAATGGTAACTATCCCCAAATGGCCGAAGTTAGTTATGATGTTTCAGTCAGATACCATCCCACAATATCAGGATGTAATCGATTCATGACTATGATAGGGGGTTATATACATAACTACCCTTGATATATCAGATTAGCACAATCCATGAACTGGAAATCCCCGTTTTCACCAACCAGTATCAACAAAATCGATCATCAGAATTGATTATTGGTAGAAGGGGGTTCTCCCTACAAGCAGCTTCCACCAACAAAAAGAACCCATGGCCAGGAATCCAAGAGGAAGCTGCTGTTTCTCAAGCAACAAGGAAGGTGAAACAAAGACCAAATTGTTCTTGGGGGAGTCCATCCCGATTACTTGCAGGATGATGAAGCTCGTACTTAAGCAGGATTCTTTAGGCTGTGTTTCTTGGGACGGCTCGATACACAACAAATATGCAGATGCCTGGACTCCCAAGCCTTTCTTTATTTATCTATATTGATAGATAGGATAGGATAAGATAATGATAATATGATAATTTGATAATATGATAATATGATAAGATAACGCAAGATAGGATAAGATAGCACAAAACACGTTATAAAAAACATGGATAAGATCAAGCCATTGCGTGCGTTTCTCGGCCGCAGGTGGACGGGATGGACAAGGACATCATCGCACAGTCCATCAACACAGGTCCCATATATGGGGGTTTCCATAGTGGGGGTACCTCAATAGCTCGCTGGATGGTTGATTTCAGGGAAAATCCTACTAAAATTTGGATGATGAGAACTGGGGGTAGCCCTATTTTAGGAAACAACCATTTGGGGATGAACATTCACTAATCTCGATAAATTATATATATATAACGACCTCATTGCGACCTCACTGGAAAATGATGGTTAGTAAGGGGAATTGCCTTATTTCAGGTTAGTGAATTATTGTAATTTACCCAGGCTAATACTTGTTGGCTTTCAACATGTTCGCTGCAACCTTGACGTTGCTCCGCGTCTGACATCAGGTGGCTATGAAGATAAAGTTGATGTTATTGCCCCAATCAACATATTGTTCATAAGTGGTGGCGAATTTTGATCCCTTATGAAGATAAAGGTGATGTTTTTACCCCAATCAACATATTGTGGCGATTTTTGATCCCTTATGAAGATATAGTTGATGTTATTACCCCAGTCAACATATTGTTCATAGGGGGTGGCGAATTTTGATCCCTCATGAAGATAAAGTTGATGTTATTACCCCGTCAACATATCGTTCATAGGGGGTGGCGAATTTTGATCCCTCATGAAGATAAAGTTGATGTTATTACGCCAGCCAACATATTGTTCATAGAATGTTGATCCCTCATGAAGATAAAGTTGATGTTATTACGCCAATCAACATATTGCTCATAGGGGGTGGCGAATTTTGATCCCTCAGGGAGATATAGTTGATGCTATTACCCCAATCAACATATTGCTCATATATAGGGGTGGCGAATTTTGACCCTTCATGAAGGTAAAGGTGGTGATTCTGATGATGATTTTGATGATGATGATGATGATCATGGCGATTGTAAGTGTGGAGCAACGCCCGGGTTGGGGCAAACATGTTTAAACATGTTCAAGCCTCGAAAAGCGATGAAGATCCCAAGAAATTAATATGTTCAGGGGAATCGCAACAACCAAGGGGTCTCAATGAATATCAGCTATTTTGATGGTCACCAGGGGATTTCATAGGTTTTGACCCATCTCCAGTTGTTTTATCCTGGATAGTAGTCACCCAGGGACCCTGGTTTCTTGTTGGATTTCTTATGATTTGCGATTCAGTATGAAAGGTCATGTACAAAGTATCAAAAAACCCAAATGAAAAGATCCATTTTCCCATGATAAAAACCATGGAACCGTCCTGATGAATCATGGGACCCATGGAAAACCTATGGAAAGTGGTGTTCCACGTCTCAGGCTGGGACGTGCACGGCAACCAGTTCGACCTGCAAATTGCCGCAGGCGGAACCGGTGCCTTCAACAACTGCGCTGGCCGTGAGGGGAGCATGTTCCCTGGAGGCGAGAAAGCACCTGGGGGCCTGAAAGGTGAGCTATGGCGAACGATGGATTTTTAGATATTTAATGGTTTTAATAAGCCATTGACTATGGTTAATGGATGTTACTGGTGTTTTTTTTCTGTGATTATATTCAGTATAACCCATTTGATGGTGATTAACTGGAACTGCATATTTGATGTGTTAATAATCACCATTAATAATCACCATTTAATGGATGTTAATGGTGATTAACTATATGGTTAATGGTGACTATTTGTTCACTGGAACTGCAGCCCCAGACGGAGGCAGGTTCAGGAGCTTAGCAGCCGTCATTTCTTTGGATCCAAGTCTGATAGGTGAAGCAGCAGGGGAGAAATTGATTTTAATTAAGCCAATGACTATCCCTAGCGCTCCAAATACCCTCTGAGAATGTGTTTAAACCCCAAAACCCAACCCAAGATACAGTGTCAGAGGGTGTTTGGAGCCCTAGGGTATAGTTTCTATGAATTTTATATGTATATATCATTATATATCCCATAAACCAATATAAACCATAGATAACCATAGTTTATAAGTCAAGTTATCTAGTGTTAGCATCTATAAACCATAGTTGAGCCAGTTATAAGTCAACTTATCCTTGGCGGGCCCCAGCTTACCATCTCCCAACAGCCGGGTCCAGGTCAGTCTGCTTGGGGCTGCACCTATGGCGGCGTGGATTCCTACGAGGCCTGCCGAGCGCTGCCGAAAAGTCCGCGCCAGAGCCATGCGATGCGCCAAGCAGGTGCGAAACTGGAGGTTTTCCGATGGGAAAAATGGTGCTTTGCTATCGAAAAGACAAACAACATTGGAGGGAGATGATGACCAATGGAAAATGGTAACGATGGATAGTTTGAGAAAATAGACAAGAAATGGAGGGAGATGATGACCAACAGAAAATGGTAATGATGGATACTATTCAACTGATGATGGTTATAAAAGGTTTACAATACTGGGAAGGATATGAATTGGCGATGGGAAGAGAAGTCGTCCATTAGATATTCATCCATTATAAAAAACTATCAACTGTAACCCATATCCAGCCACAATACGGTTAATAATGGGTTACGGTTACTTGATGGCTAAATATGGATTATAGTATATTATAGTTAGGTTAATGATATTGATTCTACTTAAATTGTTAAATATGGATTATATATAATATACAATGGGAAGGCTAAAAATGGCTAATAGTTAATAGTCCATTCCCCCAATAATGGCTAATATAGTTAAAAAGCCCTTCATGGACCATAAAATGGGGATGTTGAATATTAGGTGAATGGGATTAGATGATTAGAAGGCATTTACTCCCTATCTGATTGATTCTGGATAATATTTGATCATATATCAGGTGCCAAAAATGGATGTTAAATTAACATAGACCCTGGCAGATAGGGGTTGGAAGATTAGTGAAACCAGTAAAAATTGGTGATTTTCAGGGTCTATATTAATTTACCAGAGGGTAGTGGCTTCTACTTTCTACAAGACTGAAATCCCCCCAGCACTGAAATCCACCGCAGTTTGTTGTTTTCTTGTGATTTGCAAGATGATTGTGGTTTCGTTTTTTTGCCATTCGTATGTCAAGGGTAAAGATTCTTGACCCGAACCACAGTGACTCAACAGTGCCGCAATAGGTGATTCACTGGTGTCGCTGTGCGAATACAGCTGGAAGAAGCTACTCAGATGCGTTGCATCAGATGTAGAAGTGGGTGTATCATCCAGTGTATGTGTCAGAAATGGGGACAAGAAATGTATGCTTTGATGATGTTTGATGCTTGAAATGACTGAGATTTTCAACTTTCAACCAGCTTCGACTTGAACAATCAGTAGATCGCAGTGGGATCAGCTGAGGAAGGTGAGGGTTTCTGGTGCTGGTCGACCAGCTGGGGCCTGCAAATACAATCCAACCTTGCTGGACGTTTCGCGCGTGTGGCCTGTCTGCAAAATGGACTCACTGTGTTTTTTTCCACCGATGGGCTGAAAAGAGTTCGACTACAAAGGTCCTGTCCGGAATTTTCTGGGAGCTGTTGCTTATCTCCACGAAAATTGTTCATGCAAGGCTATAGCCCAGATAGCCCAGCATTTAAGCTTATATTCAAGATGATTTAAAGTCTCTGCATATCTTGCATCCATCATTTTTTTGGGCGGACCTATCTCTCAATAATTGCATAGGACCACGAGGACAAGGGAATCATTATGGCACCACAAGGAAATCGTATGCCTATGTTACCATTTGTCCAACAATGCGGGCCCCCTAGACCTACCAAATAGGTTTTGAAGTGTTTTTGTAAGGAAGATCATGTGTCAACTATTTTTGGACACGCCGGGGGATACCCCTATATAAGGATGGGTCAATTTTGGGCACCAAACATGGAATTGGTTCCTACAATGACCTAAATTTCTGTGCTGATTCAAATCGTGACCCAGACCGAATTTGAATTCACCATAGAAACATATAGAAACATGACTTTGCAATGCGTAATTGCACGTTATTGCACGGACAGGGTCAGCCCAAAATGGCCATGACTTGGCCATTTTTTTCCATCGGATGAGGCGCTGCCCTGAACAGCTAGTGGCTTTGACCCAGCTGCAGCGCAACGATGAACCGCACAGCTTTACGGCCACAGCCAAAGCGCGGCCTGCGGGTTTTCCTAACAGCGTCTTGGATGTTCTGGATGGGAAGAAAGTGTGAAATTTTCATACCGCAAAGACTCAACAACATGAGAATCATTTCTGAATGGAATCGAAAACGTGGGATGTTATCCATTTTTGTTGGTTGTTCGCAGAGTCGTTGGGGAACGGTAAATATATTATATTATGATACAACTGATCTTTTCTTTATTTCGATTTTGCAGCCTTTGGGATTACCAATCCCTTCTCCCTATTACTAAACGGTCCCCTCCCAAAGAATAAACACCTCAGGAGTTTTTGGTATTAGGGGGTATTTAGTATTAGGGTGCGAAGCTTCCCTAAAATTAGATTAAAAATCGTAATATAAAAAATTACTTTACTTCGTGTGATCCCCACCATGACATTTATACATTTTCTTACTGGCAAATCTTCTGGCATTCTATCTGACATATCTTCTGACATTCTATTTGACATTCTATCTGGTATATCTTCTGGCATATGATCTGGCATATCTTCTGGCATATCTTCTGGCAAATCTTCTGGCATTCTATCTGGCATTCTATCTGGCATATCTCCTGGCATATATTCTGGCATATCTTCTGGCATTCTATCTGGAATTCTATCTGCCATTCTATCTGGCATATCTTCTGACATATCTTCTGGCATATCTTCTGGCATATCTTCTGGCATATCTTCTGACATATCTATCTGGCATATCTATCTGGCATATCTTCTGGCATATTTTCTGGCATTCTATCTGGCAAATCTTCTGGCATTCTATCTGGCATATTATCTGGCATTCTATCTGGCATATCTTCTGGCATATATTCTGACATATCTTCTGGCATATCTTCTGGCATATCTTCTGGCATATCTTCTGACATATCTATCTGGCATATCTTCTGGCATATCTTCTGGCATATTATCTGGCATTCTATCTGGCATATCTTCTGGCATATTATCTGGCATTCTATCTGGCATATCTTCTGGCATATATTCTGACATATCTTCTGGCATTCTATCTGGCATTCTATTTGGCATTCTATCTGGCATATCTTCTGGCATATTTTCTGACATTCTTTCTGACATTCTTTCTAATTTTCTTCTGCACATTCTTTGTCCCATATCTTCCTACATGAGGTCCGGCAGGGAACACTTGGCGTGGATATTCGCGGTTGAGGTCCGGCAGGGAACACTGGGCGTGGATGGTCGTGGTTGAGGTCCGGCAGGGAACACTGGGTGTGGATGGTCGTGGTTGAGGTCCGGCAGGGAACACTGGGTGTGGATGGTCGTGGTTGAGGTCCGGCAGGGAACACTGGGCGTGGGTGGTCGTGGTTGAGGTCCGGCAGAGAACACTGTGGATCGCGGGTCGCAGTTGAGCAAGGACGACGAGGACGACGAGGAGGACGAGGAGGAGGAGGAGAAGAGGCGGAGGAGGAGGAGAAGGAGGAGGAGAAGGAGGACGAGGAGGCAACTGACATAAAATCTAACAACCCTCACCTGGCAGGTGGGGAACTAACCTGGGCCTTCCAACTCCTATCGGAAATACCAGTCGTTTTGCACAATCAGACGTTTCATAAAATATATGGTTGTATCGAGCGTTTCCCCAAAAAGTTAGGCGTGGTATGTCATGGCTGTGTTTCCCATCGGCATGGCCCTCCTCCCAGTCTTCTCACCAGTATATTTTGCTTTCAAAATATGGAGCCGCACATCCAAGTTGGTTTCTGTTTAATTGCGCGCTCTCAAAATTATAATTTACCAGATTCTTGGATTTGCGGGCGTTTGCGGGTTTTTGCGAGCGTTTTGCGGGCGTTTTGCGGGTAATTTTGGGCGCAGTTACGTGCATTTATATGCGTTGGTGCTCGGGATATGAGAATGGCCTGGTATGTCCCTGGGACGCAGCCAGGATGCAAGCCATGTTCAGTCATATTCAAAATATCAATTGTGGTGATACCGTAGATGGACAAATTATTCAAACCCTTATACATAGAGCAACCCCCCTCACCCCAAATATCAATGTTATTCCCCACCTGCCAGGTGAGGGTTGTTAGATTTTATCAGAGCTGTTCTCCTCCTCCTCCGCATCCTCCTCCTCCATCTCCTCCGCCTCCTCCTCCTCGCAGTCCAGATCCCAACCGCGACTTCCAGATCGCAGTCCGCCGCGTCCTCCTCGCAGTCCAGATCCCAACCGCGACTTCCAGATCGGAGTGGGCACTGCCGGACCTCAACGGCGAATTCCAGATCGCAGTGGGCACTGCCGGACCTCAACCGCGACTTCCAGATCGCAGTGGGCACTGCCGGACCTCAACCGCGACTTCCAGATCGCAGTGGGCACTGCCGGACCTCAACCGCGAGCTCCAGCCCAGAACCTCCAACCTCCTTTATTTAACATTTAAGGTAACCTCGCTTAAATTATTTAAGGAAGGTTAGCTTAATTAAGGAAGATTGTTACTAAGGAACCTTTCTTAATTAAGAAAACCTTCCTTAAATAGCAGAACCTTTCTTAAATATTACCTTAATTAAAGATGATTTTCTTAATTAAGAAAGGAGAACTCTTAATTAAGGCAATCTCTCTTAAATAAGATAGGTTGATTAGGAGAGGTTTCACTAATTAAGAACGGTTTCACTAAATAACAAAGGTTGGAGGTTCTGGGAGATCCCAGTGGGCACTGCCGGACCTCAACCGCGAGCTCCAGATCCCAGTGGGCACTGCCGGACCTCAACCGCGACTTCCAGATCGCAGTGGGCACTGCCGGACCTCAACCGCGACTTCCAGATCGCAGTGGGCACTGCCGGACCTCAACGGGAAGAATGTCAGAAAAAATGTCAAATAGAATGTCAGAAGATATGCCAGATAGAATGCCAGAAAGAATGTCAGAAAGAATGTCAGAAGATATGCCAGACAGAATGTCAGAAGATATGCCAGAAAGAATGTCAGAAGATATGCCAGATAGAATGTCAGAAGATATGCCAGATAAAATGCCATGAGATATGCCAGATAGAATGCCAGAGGATATGCCAGATAGAATGCCAGAAGATATACCAGATAGAATGCCGGAAGATATGCCAGATAGAATGCCAGAAGGTATGCCAAATAGAATGCCAGATAAAATGTCAGATAGAATGCCACAAATTATGCCAGATAGAATCCCAGAAGATTTGCCAGATAATATGCCAGAAGATATGCCAGATAGAATGCCACATAGAATGCCAGAAGATTTGCCAGATAGGATGCCAGAAAATATGCCAGAATATATGCCAGATAGATATGCCAGAAGATATGCCAGAAGATATGCCAGATAGAATGGCAGATAGAATTCCAGATAGAATGCCAGAAGATATGCCAGAATATATGCCAGGAGATATGCCAGATAGAATGCCAGATAGAATGCCAGAAGATATGTCAGATAGAATGCCAGAAGATATGCCAGATAGAATGCCAGAAGATTTGCCAGATAGAATGCCAGAAGATATGCCAGAACATATGCCAGATAGAATGCCAAATGTCAGAAGATATGTCAGATAGAATGCCAGAAGATTTGCCAGTAAGAAAATGTATAAATGTCATGGTGGGGATCACACGAAGTAAAGTAATTTTCTTGTTTGGTTCGTTCCTTGGAATGGACGAAATAAATCAAACCCCCAGAGCAGGAACAGCGCTACGAAACCATAACATTGAAATTCAGGGGAGGTAGGGGGTGGCCTATAACTCATGGATAGGGGTTTGGATAATTTGTCCATCTACTGTAGTGTGGCCACTAGGAAGCAAAACCAGGCAAACTAGTAGAATTAGACGAGATTCTGAAAACTGGGTCATTTTAGGTCATAGTCCAAAACTTCAGTACCAAAAATAATTGATCAAAGGAATGTTCAGGAACATTTTCTATTTCAAAATCGATTAGATTTCCTTTCAGAATTTACTTAAAATATGGCCAAAAATTGGATTTCGAAGCTTTTCCCTAATATTAAATTAAGAACCTTAAAGACTTAATATGAAATACTTATTTTTTTTCGAGCTTAAAAGACGGACCCTAATAAAACAATTCCCCGGGGTTGACTGGTTTTTGTTATTAGGGTGTGAAACCCTGAAATAGGACCTTCATTTTTAGATTGTTTTCGAAAGGGGGTCAATTAGAAGTAAAAAGTGGCCAGTCTGAAATTGCCCAACATTTAACGCGGACCGTAGTTTTAGTATTTGGGGTACGTTTAGTAAAAGGGGGAAGGGATTAACCATCATGAATATGTTTTCGTCTCGTCATGAATCCCTTCCAATAAGGGGTGTTTTAATCGAACATTCCATCATTATCCATCCTGAAAATTCCTGGCGATTTACAACACTAAATTTGTGCTGAATACTACCAACAAATTGATGCATTTTTACTAACAATTAATAAACGCATGGGGGACTCATGGGGAGCTGATACTTTATTGAGGATATAATGTGGATTCAATAGACTGCATATTCATAGCTGCGACCCAAAATGAACACATCCAAGGGGGTTGATTGGGGTGCACTGAGAGGCCAAAACCTTGAAAAAGAGTAGTTTAGTTTAGTGCTCGGTTTATACTAGCTTTGTGTGTTTTTCAGCTTAGTACCATTAACCAATGTGTTGATAGTCACGACGGTTCTATTCAGGTTCCATTTTGTTGTAATCCAAATGCTAATAGTTGAATTGGTGATTCTTACACATTTGTGAATGTTTCCGCAAAAGGTTTTGATGGGGATGATCATACATACAATGTTGTAATCTAGTATGGAACTCCCCCTGTGACCCACCAAGCAGTAGAAGGCGATGGGAACTAATGGGAACTAAATGGGAACTTTGGCCCGGCCCGACTTGGCCGACTAAGAACTGTCAGTTGAAGACAACCTTATGAATCAGTTGAGGTTTTCACAGAATTAGATGGGAAAAAATGTTACACCCTTTCAAGCCCTATATTTCAATGGTAGTTTCATGGTAAAAACCATGGATTTCCGATGGTTTTCGGTGAAAGGCGGCGACAAGAAGTGCCGCTCGGAAGACCCCAGCGCTGGTCTGGGCTACTGCCTTACCCGCATGATGGATTGTCGGGAGCTCAGGAATTTGCTCAGATCTCAATGTTTGTTTTTCTCATGTTTTTTATTGAAGATCTCCAGATGGTGAACTATCTTGTGGGTTAACATGTCCCCTATACATGTTCATGGTATTTGTGCATTTGTTGGTCATAAGCTTGGCGGGCTAGGCCTCCAACGTTGGGCCCAGGTCGCAAGCCTTCGGGCGCCTTCAAGGACAACGTCCAGTGGGATTTGATGGTCGCGGGCAGACGGGTTCTTCAAACCTGCACCAGCGATGGCTATACCCGTGCCCTAGATGTGGATGGAGCTTGATGGATCTGTTTGGAACCAGTTGTGGTTGGGAAAAACGCGTGGGAAAGAACATGTCATATTATGGAGATCAATGGTATTCAATGGTTCTACTGCTTCGTTTTTTTTAGAGGGAGAAGAGGTTTTTCTAGATCTCGAATTCGAGGTATTCTGAAACACTCCCTAGAAGCAGCGTGTGAAGCACAGGCTTCGTGAGAGTGAATATCACAACATATCACGACACTTCAACATCTACAACACCGTTTTAAAATCTGATGAAGTTGCATGGCCTCGAGCAGATTACTGACTATTGAATGGCTTGTAATGGAATGTTACAAGCAATACTTGATACTTGGGGGTGCGGTGCAGTTCCACCAATAAATTGGTTATGCAGCCACACTTGTAGGGGTCATATCATGTTATATCATGTTATATCATATATCATGTTATACCCAAGCTTATGTAGTTTATTGCCATTGTTATACCATTCCACCCCAATTGCACCCCCCAGCACAGTATATACACTCTACTCATTGCTGACCGGGCCCAGTCTGAGGTATTGACGTGTCGTGCGGCTGCAGTGGCTGCATGTGTTAATTTTGATCATTTAATTTAACGCGCAATTCTGTACCACTTGCTGTGCCTGGTGTCACATACCGAGACAGCTTGCTTTTTCCAGCCTGGAAATGCCACAAGGGCAACTTTTGGAGAGCTGGATTTTGTGTAATTAGAATCATAATGTTTAGCTAAAACTGTGCTCATCAAGAGTCAGGATCAAGCATTTCAACATATTTCAACAATGGATCCGAGAAACCACAGACATGACATGCCATGTCTACATCCTCGTTCTGAAGGATCCTGACTTCTGATACATGGTACTGCCAGGGATGTGAAAAACCATATCCCTTTGGACCCCAATCCCCAAGTTTTCCATCGGATCGATGCCTGCCGAAACCTGACCAGTGATCTAGCTACGCGAGCCGCACGCAGCTCGCGATTCGCTATCTGGGCGGAAAAAAGACCCAACTTTTTTGACAGTTTGGATGGTTTTGGGTACGTGTAAAACACTTCCCATGTCTGTTGGATGGTTGCAGGGTGAAGACCCAAAAGCATGCCAAAAAACTCTGGGTCGGATTCATGTGAATCCCCCAATCTGTTGGTGATTTTTAGTGCATCATGCTAGTTTTAAGTGACTAACATCACTTAAATTGGGGAAAGCTTGTATAGTTAACTCATGTTAACCCCCCAAATTCATTCGAACCCATCAACCAGAGTTTATCAATCCTGGCTTCGATGGTAAATCGCTCTCCGTAGGTGGGATGATCTCCTAAATCCACTGGTTCATAGTAATAAGAATGACAATAACAAAAACACTCATTAAATATAATGGTACTGATACGTAATGATAATAATTAGAATAATCATGATCGTGATGATGATGATGATGATGGTGATGATGATGATGATGGTGATGATGGTGATGATGATGATGATGATGATGATATGTCTATTATTTCATCATTATCATCATCATCATCGTCATCATCATCGTCATCGTCATCATCGTCACCATCGTCATCCCTACTGTATCAAAAAAACACTGCTTTGAGGTAGACACATGTTCAGACATACACAGAAATTTCTTCTAATTGCTGGTTGCTACGCCTGGAAGATTTGCTGCACTAACAGCCGAGGTCACAGCTGTGGCCAAGAAGTCTTGTGCTCAGCTCACGTGGTCTCATTGGAATGATGGCAAGGGGAACCATTTCCAGGGGAGGGCTCGTTTTGGGTTAGTGAATTGTTATGATCTATTTATACAGATTTTATGCGATTTCTTCATGAACTAGTGGTTTCTTTTCTGAACAAACATGGGGCAGAATTGACGCAATGGCTATGGCAATGGGCATGGCTAAAGATCATTGCGCTCCCAAAGAACTGGTCTCAATAAAGACCAGGCGTTGCCCCTTAACCCTCTGGGTCACGGAACTGGAGGAAGCGAACCTCTACACAAAAACAATCGAACATCAACCATCAAAAACTGATATTTGTTGGTAAACCCCCATACCCACGACTTTAAGCTGCGATTGCAGCGGCTGGTGTCAGGCCCACGAACGCTACAGAACTCGTAGACATCGAGCAACAGCTCGAGCAGTTCCGGGGCAGCACATTGAAGGCCGCTGGGAAATTTCCAGCTCACTGGATTTTCCAGCAAACCATATATGGAAATATGTAAAATAGGGAATATATATATATTACACATTATTACACATGTTACCATTATATTACATATAATATATGCTTGTTATTTTTGTTATGTTGTTTTTTTGTCGCCATGAATCCTGAAACTCTTGGTGGAGCCGTGTCCCTGCAGCATCCTGCAGCCACTTGCCAAGTCGTGTAACACTTGGAACTACCTGCAAAACATACCCTCCAAAAAGAGGTTTGTTCAATCCAATCCGAACATGGTGGTGCTGTAAATTGAATAATTGTTTGCATTTTTTTGGATTATCACATCCATACTCTACTATGTTAAATCTTTCATTTGCAGATGATTTTCCCATGAAAACAGCATGTATCAGGGGATTTTCCATTGCCATTTATAGGGGATTGAATTGCTATAGTTAAAATCTTTAAGCAGCTACATTCACATACCTGGGCACAGGACATGCTAGACGAGTTCCAAGACATTCGTGCCTGGCAACAGATGTTTCTCGACGAACAAAGCGTGGAGGTTTGGGGAATAGTAATGTCAAGGTTAGTAAGGGATGGTTAGTTAAGGGATGGTTCATAATGACTAGTAACTAATGGTTCATTATAACAGGTTAATAAGGGAACTAATGGTTCATGACTAGTTAATTAAGGTTAATAATAGTAACCTGGTAATTAAGGGATGGTTCACAATGGCTAATATTTTTTTTTTTTTGGGGGGGGGTACATCCCACTGTAATAGTAATGGTTAATAATGGTTAGTGGGGATGTACCCTCCGGTACTCAAGATTTTGGAGGTTTGAATACGAAAAGGCTGGTTAATACTGCGTTAATGTTGGGTGAACAATGGTTAATATTGGGTTAATAATGACCATAACCACAATGGTTATAATGATGGGATATGTAAGGTAATGATATACCCTTTGGTGTAAATTGTACAGATTCAAGAGGTTATAATATATATATATTTCTAGAATGCTTTATGTGTATAGCAAACCTGTAAAACGATAAATCTTATAGTTTTCCATAGTTTTTCCATCATTTTTTTAAATCGGATTTCACATGCTTAGGGGCCAGCACTTTTTCACCTTGAACCGTGGGGATTTGGAGATTCGGGGCGAGGCTCTACGACTGTGAACATCTTCTAACTCCCAGGGACTTCAAGGCCCAGATTTAGTGAGGAAACTCGCATGTTTGGGGTCAGGATGGGTCAGGTTTCAGCTGAGAATATGTTGGTTGATATAGATTAGGTATGAGTTTTGGTCAACATTGTGGTAAGGGACCCAGATACGGTGATAACTAGTTATTTCTACTATTTTTGGGTCTTATTTCTTGAATTTATCGTAGTTTGGGTCAAATTTCCAGAGATTTCAAGACCCAAGGAGGTATCGATGCTGGTCATGGCATGGTCATGCACGATCCACGGTGGATCCTCTGGTTCAGCATTTCAACATGATCTGTAGCTGATGACCATTGGTTCAGCGGGGCGGAATATCCCTGTGTTTAATCAATGCATTTCATCACTTGAGAACTAGTCAACTAGTCCAGTTGGTGGTCTCCAATTTTGGGGATAAAGGATGAACACAGGTGATTCATGGTGATTACCATTTTGATGGTGGCTCAACAACGAAGCACCAGTCATGTGTCTTGAGACTTGTGACGCTTCAGCCATGCTGAAGTGCCATGGCTGACGCATCTCCGGTACGACCTGAAGGGCCTCTGAAGAAGGAGGACCCTGAGGTCCCTGGGCTGGGAATGTTCACGTCGGAAAACACGCCGCTCTACACATCTCCACACATGCTTCAAGAATATGAATACAAGCGACCACAAAAAAAACACGGCGTTTGATGATTATAAATGATTGTTACACAACTATTTATATGATATATAATTAATAATGTTTACATATCTGAACCTTAACCAACATTCATATTATTATATACTTATGGGTATGATGTTGGCATTCAAGGATTTCGCGAGTTGAGTTGTAAACTAATGGAGACACCAAACCGCCAAATTGTGACAGGTCTGCCGCCACATCTGTCAGCGCACACTGGCCAGGGCACATTTGTTTGGATATGATGTTCGAACCTGCCTTGTTATCTTTGTCTGAAAATTGAGGGAAACCCTCAACAAAAATGATGACTGATCACGATTATCCCATATTATCCCATATTATCCCATATTGTCCCTATCATGAGCTATACTAAGCCTATTTTCAGATACACCATGCGGCTTGGGTTTGCTGATCTCAGGCCGTAGCCTTGACCCATGCGGCTGCAGCAAAGCCTGAGCTGCATCGATATGTGGAGGCGATTGACGTAGAAAAGAACGATACAAAAAGCGAGGAATTTCAAGAAGCAAAAAAAAAGGGAATACATGTAAAATACATATGATTGGATTATAGTTTGGATAGTATGTAATAATACGCACGCATATACATATGTATACGCACATACACATGCAATATATGACACACATATATATATAATATATGTACCAGGACCCTCTAAGTACCCAGGGTACTTAGCAAGGGCCACCAATTAAGGGTACTTCTCATTTTGGTCATTGTTGGTATGAACTATCTGGTATGTAAAGGATATATAAAGGTGACTCCCCCAGCAATACTCAGTAATAGTGGATAGGACTTTTTACGGAGATTTTACGAAAGTGGGGGATTTGGCCAATCTTAGCCAGCTATCATTGGGGTGTCCCCAATTGGGGGTAGTTGAATTTACTTGAAATGTGTTCATGATGTTGAGTGTTTTTTTGGCTGCTCAAATGTTGAATCATCATATCATCATTTGTTTTAGGTAATCAGAATTAAAACACAGTCCCAAATCATGACCAGGATGGGTATTTGGAACCCAATGGAACATCCAAAAATCATCCCATTCCCATCCAGCCACCCTTCCCATTTTACAGTGTCAAGCAGTCAACCAGTTGCCGGCCCCTTGATCCCTTGCAGGTCTTGACGTCCTTGGACACGGTCCGCGGCTGTGCTGTGAACCCCGACCGTGGATTTCTCCAAGCTCTGCAGAATGCGGTGGGTTGGACCATTGGTGGCTTCGACACGCGACCCGTTCCGGAGGCCAAGCAACCAGGGGTTGTTAAGATGGGAGGATTCCCCAAGGGATTCCCCCCTTGGGATTTCAATAGAAAGTCATGGTCATCCATGACGACTGGAGGATGACTGGGGGTACCCCCATGACTCCGGAAACCTCCAATGTTCGGATGAGGAGATATTGACCAACAAAACTATAATTGTATACTATATCCAATAGGATCCATGTATGGTATATATGCTAACATTTGGATCCTATTGGATATAGTATACAATTATAGAATAGTGCATTTTGCCTCGTCATAGAACCATTGATGCTGGTTGAGCATGGTTGAGCCGTTTGTCATTTGCCACCATTTGGATGCCAGCAGAGGGTTTTTCAAGGGTTTGTCATCAGAAGCAGGGATAGAACAGTGTAGTTGAACAAAGATTGTGTGAAACAACTACAATGGCGCATATCATGGTACAACATGCTATAATAACCATGAACTCATGAACATATATCAACAGATCAACAATGATCAACATAGGGACTCATTTGGCAAGTCCATTTTGTCAGGATTTCCTCACATTTTTACTATGTTAAGGATCGATTTTCCATGTCTTTCCTTATCTCAGCTCCATTCGACTTCTTGGGAGGCCATGGAGCAGAAAAAAGTGGACCGCCTGCAGATCCTGTTACTGGCCATTTTTGGATCGTGATGATACCGATATCATGGGATACGGAGTACCAAATTCCGTAGCAAATTATGAAACAAAAACTGAAGAAAACGAAAATCCAGGGTGTTGGTATACTAGACTTACTAGACTGAAAGATACCGAAGCAGTCTTTAATATTTACACATGCGGCAGTGTGTTGCTGCCCGACATCATTTAAACATTTCTGGTTTCAACATGTTCTTGAACAATCAAATCTTCAAACATGTTCAAGCCGTGTAGCGAAGAACCCTTTGCCCAATCCTGCTATACTTGTCTACATGAAGGAGTAAGATGAAGTAAGTGTGGGATTCTCGAATGTGTAGGTGCTGTAGATAAGATTCGATAAGATTAGATAACATCAAACAACTACATCTACATTTATGCATGATGGGGATATATTGGGATAGAATCCAAGATAATCAGATTCTCATCATTCGGCCAGTCAAATTTGAGAGATAACCTTAGTGTGAGATCGGTCGACCTGGAACCTGTAGACAGCTGGTTTGAAAAGGACCTCTGTGAAAGGACTGATCTCTTGGATCACAGATCCTTTTATCCCAGTCATTTTCACAGTTTGCGTCAAACAATTCCCATTTGTGGATCATTTGTGGATGATTATGGATGATTCATGGCACTAAATATATAATGATTAAACATGATAAACATGATATATAGATATATATAATCATTTGTGGATGATTATTATATGTTTCTAATATTTTTCAATGAACTAAATAATGATTAAACATTGCACTTTTGCCATAGTTTTATGGATAGTTTTATGGACAACTTTCGGGTAGATCTGCACCGTGCGCGTGGCACCGCCTTAGGCTGTCCTACCGGCAGGATGAGACGACCGGCGCGCCGCGAGTGAGGATGTACGACTACCTCTGTGACATCCTCTTTGGCATTCCAATGACACCCGTGGGACCCGTTGCTCGACATGTCCAAAGAAGAACACCTATGGAAAATGCACAAAAAAAATGGTTGGGTTGGTTTAGAATGTAGTCCCAAGTATACAACAATTACAAATCATGTTTTGGGAGATGTTTTCTTTTCCAGTGGGATGAACATCCATAAATCCCCAGCGATCTGAGGAAGTGGTGATGCCAGATTTCCAGGACTTAGACGGCCACATCGTAAAAGCCAAGTGGATCGAGGTGCCACTCTTGGAGCCAAAATGTGTTTTGATGATCTTTGGTGAAGAATTGGAAGTAAGAATTGAGAGCCATATTTTAGTGGACTTTGGGACATTGGATGAATTTTGGGCCTCAACTTTTTGAGTTTTTTTTTAATGGTTTGATTCCTGGCTTTTTTTGGATGTTTTCAAGCTTCATTGATGCATTTTCCAGGGAACCAGCGTTGGTATTGTCGAGTGATCATAAGTTCGGGGATTGCGTCAGGCGAACTTCAATGACTTCAGGGCTGGGAAGCCGCGTCCAGCGCCTGTCTTTGCTGCAAATCGCTATCCCTATCAGCTCCCAACAAGGTGGGACATGAGCTGCCTAGTTCACACCTATACAGAGCTGAGATTGATGTACATCAACCCGATATTACAGATCCCTATAATTCCCTATATAGAAATCCAAGCCCAAAAAATTATGGCCTTATATATATACATATATATACATACAGTAAATCCTTATGATGCATCACAAACATATAGGTAGCTTATGGCTTGATCATGATCCATCGTCCCCCTTTTTTAGGTCAGCAGACACGGAAGTCCAAGCTGTGGCGCAGCATTGGCTGCTCTGGTACTTGCACTTCCCATGGGAAGAGGCCAGGAATCCATGGGAAAACCATGGCCATGGCAGGGAAATCCCATGGGAAAACCATGGGAAAACCACGGGAAGGAAATCCCTGAACTATCCCTGGAGGTTTCTAGATGGGAAAAACAAATCTGAAACTGGTTGATTTTCCAGCTACTTCTATAAAGGCTGCTAAAGATGGGTTGTGATTGCATTGGTGCCAGAAAATAGAAGTGTGCGGGAAGACACTTAGATTGGGCATTCTTGGAAACATGCTATGATATCATGATGGTTCTAATTTGTTGTATCAGTTGTAGTCCAGCAGTCCATTTGTGTTTTAATTACAGTAATTAGGACAATCCACCAAAGTTGCACTCCCAAGTGCATGTTTCATGATTTGACTGTATATAATGTGTTAATTTTGAAACAAGAACCATTTCCGAATTTGAGCATTGCCATCTATTGCCATCTCACTGGCATTGGCAGGTGGCGGATTTCTCCGATGATCAGATTGACAAGGTGAGCCGTTTGCCCTTTCTGAGTCCAGAGAATGTCCAGGTTGTCATAGAGTTGCCAGGAAGGAGGTTTCCTTCCATAAATGTGGGTATCCCAAACTGGATGGTTCAAATTGGAAAATCCCACCAAAATGGATGACTGGGGGTACCCGCATGACATCCCCCGGATGATCTGCAGATGTGGATCTCATTGGTTAGTCACATACTTGGTGGTGAACTACTCACGGATCGTAAGTAGGTTATATTACCCTGGTTTTTTCAGTGCGATTTTTGTAGAGTTAATCCACTGAAATAACTCGGGTGAACTAAGCTACTTACGATCCGTGGGATGAGCCACCAAGTAGTGGAATAAGATGGAACATCCGCCGATTTGGGTTGGAACATGGCTTCTCCCTGATCCAAAAATATCCAAAATCATCACGAAAAATCCAATGTTACATCAAAAAAAACTGGATATCAGCTGGATCATACTTGGGGTTAAATCTGACCCCAATCCTACCATTGAAGGCAGGGATCCATTCACTGACCCCCTCGCTGTTTTTCAACTGTTGCCCATCCCGTGAGGATGTCAGACGTGAAGTGGAACTTGTGGCCACTTGGGCGGTTTTTCTCAGAGTTGGAGACACTCCAGTCCAGTGGTCTGAAAGATGGTGGATTTATGTCGATTTAATGACCATATCATGGCCGTTTTCATCGGGAAAAGATGTGAAAAGTCTGGGAAAATGATGATCGACCAATATCGACCATTGGATTTTGGTGGATTTGGGGTGTACTCTGTCTTCGGACAAACCCAAGTAGGGGGTTATATCAGTTGGGCATCCTCAGGCTGAAAAAAGGATAAAAAAGGCACAGGCTATGTTGGAAAAATCAGCAGGACCCCCCTTTGTTGTGCATGCTAAAAACAATGGTAAAAGACATGGTTTCCGAATGTTTCCGGTCAAGATGTTGCCTACAACCATGCCATTGAAATCATCCAGAACTAGCGAGGCAAAGTCCTATGGCTTTGATCGAGTGGATTACGTGTGGTATCGAAATCCCGCTGCCAGCGTCCCTGACATGTTCCACGTCCAGGAGTCCCGGCGGATATATTGGGAGAAGCCGGGTACTTAACACTTAACATGGGAACATGTTTTTCTTTGCAATCTGACATATATAGTGACTAGCCTGAAAATGGGGCAACTCATGCTAACCCCAAGTTAGATGCGAAGTTTAGCAGCGTTTTCCCTGTAGCCTTGGAATGCATTTTTTGAGTATCCCAAGTTTTTGAGGGATTTGATTCTGACCCTATTCATTTTTGGACAGAGGTGCAAACACATGGTTATGCTTGGAAGTCTGCTCAAACTGCCGTTTGGCCCTCCAAGTACCGAGCAAAATGGGGTAATCTACCCAATATGACTTGGGACGATTACCCATGTTTATGGATACTTTGAGGGTCCAAGTACAAGTTTTGTTTCAGCATGTTTCAGCTAAAAGCCCAACCTTTTGATGTGGTCATGCTCCCGAGGTCGAAAAAAACCGTTCCAGGTTGACATAAATCAAGTCGACACATTTCAGCCGACTGAAGCCTCAAGATATATTAATATCTTGAGGCTTCAGTCGGCTGAAATGTGTCGACTTGATTAAGGTTTCTCTTCCGGGTTTGTCTGAAAATGGCGAACACCAGTCAAGCAGCCATTTTAAATCATTTTAAGAGGGGGGAAATTATGATTAACCAGGATTAACCAATATCAACCAGTAGATTTAGGGGGTTTTCCAATGGCTTTTCCTCACATTTTCAGAGCCCAGTGGCACCCTGGACCTGCTCCAGCAGCAAGGTCTTCTGGATCGTACCTGAATCCGCCATGCCTTTGGCCTAGCGGCCTAGCCTGAGTGGCAGGATGGGCCCATGACCCAGGTGAAGTATGTGACTAATATGTGACTTATATGACCTGTCTTGAGGCCAAACTGATGTAACATGGAACACTTGGAAGATGATTCTTTCCTGTATAGATCTAATAATATGCACACATAGTATACTGAAAAGCTGGGGGAGCAAGTGAACATATTGGCCAATCGGGCCCACGCTGTGTGCGTGCCAGAAAACAATTTGAACGCGGTTGAGTTGCCAATGATCAACTGGTCGGTTTCAATTTTTCAAATGGAAGGCTTACTGATTGGACGATGCCCAAGTGGAATATCTTGGGGTTGGAACCACCTCTCAATTTCTGGAAGATGAAGGCAAACTCAGTCAGCGTGTAGTACAGAGACTGCAGCCAAAGCAGCTGCCACCAGACAAAAGGACCTGCGAGGTGGTGCTTCTGGTCCTCGTTGGGGCGGTATGTGGGTGATGGTATGGTATGGGTGTATAGGTCAAAGCCTCTAAAACCAAACCTGGGGCTAGGTTTTGTATCTATACCATATGATAGTTGGTGGATAGATCATAACATATACATTATATATAAATTATATATATATATATTATATTCTTATATATTCTTATATATTATTATATATTATTATATATATTATTATATATTATTATTATTATTATTATTATTTATTATATATATTTATATATTATTATATATATTATTATATATTATTATTATATATATTTATATTATTATATATATATATTATTATATATATATATATATTATTATATTATATTATATATATATCAAGAGATAGATATTTCGATAGTCCAAGCCTCTAAAACCATCAAACACCGACACAGGCCATTGTGGACACGGCTGTGTGGGTCCAAAGCATTGACGCAAAGATGCTGAAGAACGAACAGTCGCTGAGGATCGGAGAAAACGGAAAATGCCATTGGAGGAAGATGTGAATTATGGATGTGAATGGAAAATATATGGAAAATATTATGTGAATGGAAAATATATGGAAATATCATGCGGATGTAGTAGAGGCCAATTTATTATCCAGAGGGGATATTCAGGGCCTAAATTGAGGAATTGTAGTTACCAACCTGTCTAATATCCATGAGCAGCACGAAAATGCCAAAGCTTCAATGGTCAGCCGCAGCGCCTATGAAAGTGATATTCCAATTGAAAACAAGGTGTTCAACTTCCATGGTCGTTATTGGCAAATGCTACCGGACGTGCTTGAGTCTATTTGTGTTGGCAGGGCCGAGCGCGATGCCATCGAAAAGAAGTTCAAGGAGGACAGAAGAAGATATTGGAGTGTAGATGGCGACATTTCCATAATGGTAGTGTTTGCGGAGTTAAGGATAGGAAGGTGGGATATATAACCTGGAGACGCAGCAGTGGAGGCAGCAGAATTTGGCATTCTGTAGCAGCCCTTGGTGAAAGGACAGACAGTCCTTTGAAGATGAGATCACTGGCTATCTCAACATGGTCAACAAGTTGGGGCCTTTTCTGTCAAATCTTGGCCGAGCAATGGCGCCAGCATGGCCATCAGCAGAGGCTTCCTGAGAATTTCAAGATCAACATGTTTTCACTGAGGATTATGGATGCAGGATGGGTTGTTGGTGTGATGAGTGTTATTGTCCAACCCCAAACATGTAACAACATATTTGAATGATGATGATTCCAATATATTCCAAATGGACTTATCTTTATAATTCTATAATACTATATATATATATTATTATTGATATGATATCTCAGATGGCTCAGAGCGGTTCAAGCCATCTGAGATGTCGTGCTCCAAGGTTCAAGGAGGCAGGCGATCTCAAGAAGATGGACGACAACTTGGAGCACATCCTGGCGCTCAAGGACTGCAACGCGGACGGCAACGGACCGCGGCAAGGTTAGGAGGATGGAATTCGTGGATGCAGAAAAATCGAGATGTCATGAGGCATGTGATAGGCATGTTAAGATAAACATAGGGAAAGCTATTGGAGAAATTATGGGAACATGATAATGAGTGATGAATGAGGAATGAGGAATGAGGAATGATGGATGATGGATGATGGATGATGGATGGATGGAGGGTGATATAGGGTGATGATGATGGTGGTGGTGATGATGATGCTGATGCTGATGCTGATGCTGATGATGATGATGATGATGATGATGATGATGATGATGATATGTCTATTATTTCAAGGACATAATGAAGTCGTTGGAACATGTTGGAACCCCTCCATTGTAGGGTGCCTGCAGCAACAGTGACAGGAGCACTTGGAACATGCTCGCTACAAAGCAGAGAAGGTTCGCGAGAAGGAGGTGCTTAGGCTTAGTTGGATTACTTGGTAATGCTCATAGGCATAAAACCAGACAACAATTCAATATGTAATATTCAGATTATTGCCCATAATGAAGATTCTAGATTAACTATTATATAGATCTTCAAATTAATATTCAATATGTGTGAAACATATTCAGACTATGTCAGACTCCATATTTTTCCATCCTGGATTCAGAAACAACGATGTCCTGAGGTGCTGCTGGGATGGGATCCTTCAGATTTCGAGAAACTCACGGAGGCCTCGCGGCGGGATCCATTGCTTGGTGGCTCGATGTTGTCAGTGTGTGCTTATGATTCTATATATATACTGTATATATATATATAATTATATATATATATTGAATACATTATATATATGAATATATTATAATCCTTGTCTTTTTTTTATATGAATATATATTATAAATCCTAGTATTTCTATAGTTCTATGAACAACTCAAGTGATTTCAATATCGTTTCAGACATTTTGCTGCGAAGCTGCACCAACTCCAAGACACCTTTGCAGCATTTGGCCCACAACTGGCCATGAAACGAGCCGTAACGAGCCCAGAAAAACAGCCCTTCCTTTGGTTTCACTTTTGAAAAAGGGTCTTTTTCTGGGTGTTCGGATGTTCATATGGGTACTCATATGTAGATTTCTTGATGTATCGTCATTGTTCTGCCCTCTGGTGATTTCGCATAATAGTTTCGATGAAATCACTATTTAAAATACCACGTTGAATCAGTCATCAGGGAACTAGATGGGCCATCTATGCCATAGCAACACATTTCAAAGAAATCCAACAAAAATATGCAAAGGTCCAAAGTTATGCAAGGCCATCGACCGATTGCAGCCCTATGACGACTTGTGGGAACTGGTGTATCGCTGGAGTAGCGAGGCAGAGATGGTCACCAACTTGTGGGCTTTGGGATACGGACCCAGAAGGTTCTGGGGATATCGTGGGATAATATAGCCTCTGGTAATGACTAACATAGCTATTGAACATATACCATTTAGTTCGTTGATTTACCTATTCAAAATGGGTGGATTTTCCAGTTCGCTATGTAAACGTTTACGAGAGGGTACTGGGAAGAGCCAATGGGAAAATACGATTGGATATTATGATTGCATATTTCAGAGGGATATATTTCGGCAATGTGATTGTCCAAAAATGGAGGTTTCACAGTTCGAAAATGGGAACGTGACAGATTATATATGTCTTCAACCATGAAAATTTAGCAGCCTATTTGAAGACAAAGCAGTTGAGAATATGAAATAGTTGATCTGCATGATCAACCATGGTCCCAGAGATTGGTTTAAGTTGTTCCCTACCAAAAAAACATCAAAAAACATGGGTGTCCTTCCAAGTTCCAACAAGATCTCAGGATATTTGAACCACTTGGCCGCTTTTTTTTGTCCAGGAAAAGAAGTGGATGCGAGGACCGCTCTTCTCTCTGGAACCAGAGGCTGGGCCGTGAATCCGGATCACTACATACAGCTTACATGTTGAAGATGAAACATTTCAGGCATTGCATATATATATATATATACATGTATTGCATGTATATAGACAATAATGATAAACCATGGCCAGTTTTGGGATTTCTGGTAGGATATAGCCTCGATGGTAAACCAAAAGTTCGACTCGTGGAGTTTACCCATTTTATTTCAGTCGATCATTTTCCTAGGGTGTTTCCCCATTCGTTTACCACATCTAAGGTTTTTTCATAAATCCGATAGAACCATCGATTCCTATATAGAATCCCAATGAAAAATCATCATGAAAAATCATCATGAAACATCATCATGAAAAATCATCATGAAAAATCATCATGAAAAATCATCATGAAAAATCATCATGAAAAATCATTGTTTTCATGGAATTCATCCCCTTAGCTGGCCCTAAATTTATCTCCGGGTGAGTGGAAACCATAAGTAGATCATGTTCCTAGGGTTTTCCCACGTTTTTCCCGTGGGTTTACCTCAGGATCTAATGGTTTCCACATGTTTCCATCTCCAGGCAGTGGACGCCTTAGCCAACTCCCTGGCCAAGAGGGCGATGAAGTTGCAGGCGGCTAACCACCACCAAAGCTGTTCAGGTGAATTTCTATGGTTTATTTTCTGATATTTTCTGATATTGCGAACTTAGGTTTTTCTGAGTGATACTGAGTTATACTTGAGGTTTGGTGAATTCTAGGCTTCATGGATGTTTATGGTATGGATCAAACAGAACTGGCGGGGCCCACCTGGTGGTGGCAAGTGTTCGCTTTGGGACCATGAAAAAAATGTGCAACAATGATGACTAACCATGACTAACCGTCATAAACCATGTGATGTTCAAGGATTTTTCTTAAACTTTCCATTCCAAAGCATGGACACGCGGTCATAAATCATGATAAACCATCATCATCAACAACATCATCAACATCATCAACAACCATCCTCATCAACCATCATTATCAACCATCATTATCAACCATCCTAACCACTGGAATCTCGGAGTTTGGTTAAGACGATTTTCGAGGCGATTCGCGCAAATCGCATCGCGCTTCGCATCGCTTTTCGCATCGCTAGGGCTTCTTTGAGTCGCAGAATCTGCAAGCTCCAGTCTTTGTGGCCAAGAAGATCAAGAAGGATGCGGACGCCTTCAAACAACACTTGCCCTTGATCCATGCCTTATGACCCTCGGCTGAAAAAATGGAGAAGGTTGGTTGGATGGTTGGATGTTTTTTTTTCTCAAAATTTGGAGGAAACAGCCATACTTTATAGGAAACAAACCAGTCCAATGAGTTCCTATTGTTGAGATTCATATTTGTGAAAAGTTAGTGGGACATTTCTACAATAGCTACTAAATGATCGTTGGGATAGTTACTAAATGATCGTTGGGACTATCCTCACTAACTTTTCTACTATAGTCACTACTGGTTGGTGGTTTCAAACATGTTTTATTTTCCATTTCATATATGGGTTGCATCCTTCCCATTGACTCATATTTTTCCAGATGGTTCAAACCACCAACCGACGAAGTCAGGCAATCCTGGCCTTCGTCCGCGGCACTGGGAGGAGATCTCGGAGGCATCAACTTTCAGGTTTTTTCCGTGAGATAAGTAGGGTAAATCCACTGAAACAACTGGGGTTTTCTCATCAGAAAGGGTTTGGGGATTGCCATATAGTCATGGGGGTACCCCAATAGCTCGATCGAAATCGATTCGGTTTATTTTGATTGGAAAATCCCAATCTAATAGCTGGATGATGACTGGGGGTACCACCATTTTGATATAAACCATCCAGCTATTGGTCAAGAACCAAGGATCAGTTATCAGACCATCCAGTTATTGGAGAACCCGATTCTAATGAGAGAGGTGTCTCAAAATGAGGTATAACCCCATCATCATCTGGGTATGGCTCAAAATGTGTGTACCACTTGACACACTACCGGTATATACTGTATATTTTTCTCAGTATTAAACCATCCATTTGGCGGACTAGATAATTTTGACCCATAGCCATAGTGTGTTTGTGGGTCCAAAATAATTCGTGCAACCCCCTTTTTTGCAACACCATAATCAAGTCTAATACTGAAGAGACTGAGACTGGATGCAACAAGCCTATCCAGAGGTCATACCAGGGTTCGGGCTGGTTACATCGGACTTGCCTTGATGTTGGAGAATAGCTTTCCACCAGATTTTGTCCACATGTCACACATGTCCCTGAATTGAAGTATGGGAAACTTTAGACGAGGAAATTCTATCATGATGATATATCATATATATATATATATTATATCAGGGGTAGACACCATAGTAAAGCCAGTTTCCCTGTTCCATAGTTTAAACCAGGGTTATGTATATATAATATATACAATAGTTAATTCATGGTAGAATTTACGCGATGATAAAATGGTAAAATCTTGGGAACTCCATGGATAGGAAATCCATCCGGTAAAAACTGTAAATTACTGTAATCTACACAACTTGTTCCATATTTTGAAGGATGCTTCCTTAAATCTAAACTGCTTCATATATCATACAATCATACATTATATCAAGCAATAAAATGCAATAAAGCTATGAAAATCATTGTAAACCCTGCAGATGTTCCCTTGATTTTCATCAATGTCTTCCACAGTGAGGTCGTGCACTTTCAGATGGAACGCGATGCTGCCTTTACTCTCAGTCGCGTGGTGGACATGGATGTCGGGAATCACTTGTGCCCTGGCTGCGGCTCTGAAAATGATTCGGAACGCCGCATTTTGTTTGGGAAAACATGTCATTGTTTGAGAGGCAATTATGGAAACATTATGATATGGAAAATGGAGGAGCATATTCTAACATATTCAATGGCAAGTGTTTGTCATGTCTAAATGGGTGATATAAACAGATATCACCAGATATAACCAGATATCTCTAAATTCTGAATTCAAATGACCATTTCAACTAGGTCGAACTGGATATGGGGATTAGGGCGGACAAAACATGGGATTCACCGACAATAGGGATACAATGCCCATGTCAATAGGGCCTCGGTCAAATATATAGCTAATATAGCCTTTAATTAACGAAGGTCTGAGGGGTGAAAGAAATCAGCCTAGGACCGCTCTGCAAGAGATCTCTGACTCAGCTTCGCGAGAGTATGGCTTGGTTGGGCACCTCAGTCCTCATCTTGTCGCCGTGATAATATCAAGCTCGTAAAGCCCAATGGTTTGCCAATTGTGGGGCAGCATTTAGAAAAGAATTGGTTACTATTTGGGAACCCACCAGATTACTAAATTGGGAGTTTATTGATCCGAGGTTGACATTAAACCCAAATTTTAAAGACATAATTATTACTCATTGTGGGCTTATTAATTTGGGTTAACATTAAAAGCCATTAAACCATATTAAAATCCATTAAACCTAAACAAAGGTTGGTTAATTCACACATCGGTCATGTTGCCGCAGGAAAAGACCTTGGAATCCATCTACGAACAGTGGCAACCTGTGGCATTTGAGTTGAAACCTTGGAAGGCCATGCCCTGGGCCCAGTCCTTGTTTTACCCTTTGGGTATGGAAAACATAGCTATGGAAAAAAATCCAAAAAAATATAAACAATAGGTACATCATCAATGTTTATCATCTATTTCTATGCGCCATCTATACCACAGCAAACTGTTTTTCAAATCACCAGAGGGAAAATCCCAATTTATTCAAAATTATTCGATACATTGTCTTGTAATACCTCTATAAATATGGATGATTTTCCATCGCACCAGGACACAGAGACCTACATTGTGGCGGGCACCACAGTGGATGAGATGCAAAGCCTCATGGATGATCACATCATCAAGGTGCAGACCATGAAAGGCGCCGGGGAGGTTGGGGAGGGTGAGATTTTGTTGAGAAAGATGAGCGGAAAGGAAGCATGAAGAATGAAGTGATGGTGAATAAGTCTACTTAATGGTTAACTGTATGTTCAACTGTATGGTTAACTGTATGATTAATCATTTTTTTATAATGGCTAATATGGTGAATAATCCCTTCCTCTTGATATTTGATACCTCCCTGTAGTAGATGAGATAGACATGATATTATGCCATTTGACAATTTCAAATCGTATTTTGTTTCCTGAGCGAACAATCCTCATTTCCAGAAGGTCAATCATCCATTGTTTTCCAAGCATGACATGTTTCATTTTCGTTTTGTTGAGCAGTGCCCGTTGTGTGTGTCCCAAGAATCCCTTTTCGGTCATCCGGAGATGATGTTCCACGCGTTTCACGCGTTCCAGGCTCCCCTTATGCCAAAGCATTTATGGAGAAGATCACCTCGTTTCTGCACTCAGCAGTACTCAGCCATACTCAGCGTACTCAGTGACTCTGAAGATTCCGACAGAAGTGGGATCTATTTTTTGGTAAATTAACAGTTTGACCCTGAAACTGACCAATTTATGGTGGAAACTAGTCTTTCAACCCCCATCTGGCAGGGTCTATGTTAATTTACTGGAGGGTATTTTTTTGGAAAAAAAGGAGTATTGAACCACTTAGTTTGGGGATGTCCCTGCATACCAAGTTCAACCAATTTCCATGTTGATCGATTTTGCATTTTTGTGTAGTCAAAAACCTGGGATACATTGAGATACTGTGGTGGAAAATCATCATTTTGGGATATTTTGGGTGCTCAGAATTTGAGAGTCCTAAATTTCCTGAAGCGGTAGATGTGATCGATTGTGATCATAAGATTCTAAACATCTACCATTTTAAGCTCTATGATGCCCCCGAGTTTTGAACCGAACCCGCTCCCAAGGTTGGAATCTTGGCTTCTGCAGACACAGGAGTGGTTTTTTGTTTGTTGGAACACATTGGA
>CAMXCT020000913.1:354880-419880 GCA_947184155.2 Cladocopium goreaui | reverse complement strand
ACAACCTGCTGGAAATTTTGTCGGAAACATGGATGAAGAGTTGAGCAGTTCGCCTATGTTCGCCTTTTTTTGTTCAGTGAGTTGGGGTTATACTACCTTCAGCATTTGTTGGATACTGATCCTTTGTAATCCTAGGAATCCTCAAGTTGGTTCTATGTCCAAGGGAAACCTAAGGGTTCAAGGGGTACCCCAACGAATGGAAACAACCAGTTGAACGATGGCATTGTGGAGTTCTGGAGTTGATCATATTACAAAACCGCTAACAGACTGGTCACCTCGCATTGAACAAGCAATGGGTCCAGTCGGTAAATCCAGCCTTTCCCCTTTTTCAATATCATAAGATTATTTAAGGACATTTACTTACTGGTGCTTAGTAGGGAATGGATGGGGGAATGGGGGAATGGGGGAATGGGGAATGGGGGGGGGAATGGGGGGGGAATGGGGGAATGGGGAATGGGGGAATGGGGAATGGGGGGGGGAATGGGGGAATGGGGGAATGGGATTATTGGATTATTATTGATAGTTATTCTGGATCATTCCCTCATTCCTTGCTAAGCACCAGTATGTTGAAGGACATCATTTCTATATACATCAAAACAATGCTGCCTCCCGCCATGTTTGCTTCAGTTGCAGAACCCCCTTTTTGTTGCGGCTTTTCGAATGCCCAGCCCAGCAGCCATGATCAATGGCGATGGTGGCACAAAGGATGCCGTTGCAGCATCCTGGCAAGAAATCTTGGCCAACAATGCTAGCGACATGCTGAAGTCTTCAGATGAGCCGGCGGCATTGCTCGAGACACTGCAGCAGATGTTGACACTTGACATGCGACGAAGGCTGTGAAGTTTATGGTACTTGGGGGTGCAGTCGGGGTTATTAGTGGAACTATGGTAATAAATATGGTATGGTAATAACATGTAATAAGTATGGTAATAGCTTCCACACGTTGGAATGTAACCCCGGCCTAGCAGGTTTGGAGAGGGACGAGGGGAAGACTTTTTGGATCTCCCCTCGTCCTGGTTCTAAGCCGCCATCCATCTGGGGATCCCCATATGGAAAGCCCCACATATGTCCAATGGTCATCACATGTCATCACATGTCATCACATGTCATCACATGTCATCACATGTCATCACATGTCATCACCATCAACCTCAATATCAACTCGGGCCTCATGACTGTTTTGATGGTCAGCATTTTGCGTATCAGACGTATCATCATGGGTTTATCTGAAGGAAATCGTAGGGCCTAGAAAACAATGATGCAACTTAAAAATTGAGGATTTTTGGGATTTCCGGTACTTGTGTCCTCCACTTTTTTGGTTGTGGGCAAACTCGTGTCATCATTCTTCAAATCAAACCGTCACTGTCGAGGAAAGCAGGTGGTGGTCAACACAAGGTCGCGACAACTGTGCTTCACATTGGATGGAGGGAGGCAATGTCCAACAAGACGAATCAATGGATCAACATTGGAGTGGTCGCTGCGCTGGTTTTCAGCGTTCCCCGGAGTTGTTTTGCCGAACGCTGTTTTTTCGTTCTGTTTTTTTTCAGTGGGGGGGGGCTTTACATGGTGTTAGCCGGTTAGATTTGCTAAATCTAACCCAGTCATACCCAGCCAATGTTCGGTTCTGAGCAGGGAACAGCAGCCAAGGTTCTCTACTCTGCCATCAACCAACCATTTGGCAAGATTACTGCAGATGACATGTGGGCAGATCACCGGGAGAATATGAACAAAGTCTTGATTTGCTTGCTCTACATCAGCACCATTTTTGGACTCATTACAGTGGTGCTCACCATCTTACTCCTCATCCATATTTCTTCTTTCGTGAACGATGCCGATGACTTCCTCTTCTTCGTGAAATTGAATCCCAGTGGTGTCAGGGATTTGCGAAGAAATGTTCCCCCTTGGCTGATGTTTATTTCACGAATCTATTGGGCATGATGATTGTTGTTTTTTTTTGCACTCAATGTGTGAATGCAGATCCAACTTAAGCGTGATTTTTCTCCGTGCTACTCCGTACTACTCCGTTCTACTCCGTGCTAGGGTGCCGTTTTCGACATGATGCACGCGTGATTTCGATCATGATCATGGATGATCTAGGGATCTATTGAAGATTGCTGTTGAACAGCAGCTGTACATTTCCATCATCATTTCCATCATCATTTCCATCATCATTTCCATCATCATTTGTCTATTGATGTACATGTCCATCCATTTATTGCCACACCATTTTTCCATATGTTTCCCCAATATTTTTCAATATTTTTCCATATGTTTCCCCTACATTTTTCCATATGTTTCCCAGGTTTGGTGGACATTTCCATCATCATTTGTCTTCTCTGTGGTGGAATCTCGATCCCTCTGGCAGCTGTGGTGGGAAACGAGGCACGACTGACGTGTTTTGTGCTGCTGAAAGATTTGATTCGAGCTGCTGGAACTGGTTATAACTGCTTGGATCTGCTTGGTGATTTGACATCTGAACTATCGCATTTTTTGGGCTGAATTCTAATACACATGTTCTGACCTAAACATAGCTAAGATAGGGCCATAGCCATTTGAAGATGATTCCCCTATCATCATTCGACATCACAGTGATGTCATTATAATTCATCCAGATGACGTATTTATATAGAAATATGTCCCAACCTTATTCAGCTTCCCCATATTCCGGGAAAAAAAGTTATGGTTAACCTCATTCAAATCATTGAGATTTATTGTTTCCGAAATCCTATTTGCGATGACAACCTCAATTGAGGTGTTTTTATGTTTCTTAAGGGTTTCTAGTTCCAGATATTACATGATATTACAATATAATAATATAATCCATCCTGTGGGGCCCATTCCGAAAGAATAATCCTAGATTGATCTAGATTGTCATCTCGGCTTTAACGTTGTATGGAACATTCAGAACCGGAGCTTCTGTCAAAGCATACCCTCCTGGTAATCAAATATGGCTAGCTGGGAAATACCGAGAAATGGGCATTTAGATTGGAAAGGAATCGAACTGTGGGATTTGCTATTGTCATCTTTGATTCCCTCTGAGATACTCTTAAAATCTCTTAAATCTCCGGCGAAAATTTCGCAAACAGGAGCCGATCGCATCCATTTGCTTCTTCACTGGCATCTTCACCTTTACAGGTGTATTGGTGATCTATGTCCGATCCCTTGTCTACAACCACAAGAGGGTTACAGCCAGAATGAAAAGCCTCAGTGGACATCAAGAGGCTATGCAGCAAATTTTGAGGCAAGAATTCGAGAAGATTAATGCCAAAGGCACGTAATGAATTCTGAGATCTCAAAGATCTCTCGCAGATCGCAGATCTGTCTGGTTGGTGGTTCAAACATTCCACTGTTTCCACTGGAAATCCACAGCAAGTTTTCGAGGGACGAGTATGAATTTGCAATGAATCATTATGAATCCACGAAAATAAATCGTCAGAAATGTTGCAAACATTGGCAACCAGAAAACCTGTCAGCGAAGCTGATCTGATCTCTGGCATCTGCGGTTGAAGACAGGCCACGATGCGCGGAAATGAGGTGAGTGTGGGGCAATGGTGTACACCAAATCTAGGATAATCATGGATAATCTAGGAACCTTTCCCAAAAAACAAGGTGTAGATTGTCGGACATGCTTAAAGTCTTTCAACTTTGTTGAACATCTTGATATGTGTACTTATATGTATATCATACATATCTATATATATATATATCATATATATATATATATATCACATATATATATATATATCACACACACACATATATATATATATATATATCATATATACATATATATGTATCATATATATATGATACATATATATATATGTATATGATATATATATATATATATCATATATATATATATATTTATACATAGATATTTATATATAGATATATACATGTCTTAATCCCTCCCCCAAAATATTCACTCCTTAGAAACCATGTTCTTGACGACTGGTTTTCTCGAACTACTCAGTACTGGGGGCCCAAAACAGGGGCACGGTGCCTGGTTCCCCAACGCGCTAAGGAAACCAAAGATCCGACCCGGGTGAATCCTCACATGAAGAAGGCCAGATGTGACGAATTGATTTTTAATGGATTTTGATGGATTTTAATTTATGTTTAATGGGTGTTGATGGATTTGAATGGATGTTTAATTGATGTTGATGGATTGTAATATATTTTAATGGATGTTTAATATGGATTTAGATGGATTTGAATTGATTTTTAATGGATGTTTAATTGATTGTTAATGGATGTTTAATGGTTTATTAATGGATTTGTATGGATCATTGGATTGCTTGGGAAAATTGAAACCGGAAACCCCGAGCTAATTGGTGGTAAAGACCATGGTTTTCGGTTTCGATTTTCCCTTAAACCAATCCATTGATATATGCGTATCTATATATGTTATAGCCATAGCTGTAGACCCTACATTAAGTCGAAAAATATGGGATGATGTACCCATTATGACTTGGGACTTGCACCAAGTTTTATGCGTACTTGGACGGTCTAAGTACATATGACTATGATATACACTGTATCTATGATAGTACATGTATCAATATCCATACTTGGTGGCTCATCCTACTTACTAAGTAAGTTAGTTCACCCTAGTTATAAGTGGATTGGGCCTACTTATCTCACTGAAGAAACCAGGGTAATATAACCTACTTAGTGGGCAGTTCGCCACCAAGTCGCCTCATAGTTCACTTCCGTTCACGGAGGCCTTCGAAGGAATCCAAAGCTTGGAATTTCAACCAGCATGGAGCTCAGTTGCGGTGTTCAAAACCCTTGGTTGATGAGTATTTTCCATGGCTTATGAACATTATACAGAACATACTACCCAATATATTGCAATATATATATATATATATTGTGGGGATTATCCATGATGGGAATCTCTATTGACCAACACAGAATGAAATGAAACAGGAAAATTGAACACTCTTAAATTGACCCACAAGGCCACCCTTGTCAATGGACAATTCATTCTATCGTTTATTTCACCGCGGTGAAAAATGGGGCAGACATTTTCCATGGATTTATTCGGATGACATGTTTCCACGTGGCCCATCCAGGCGCTCCATATGGTGCCCCTCCAGAGCCATTGGATCTCCTGAGGACCAACGCATCACTGCCATGATCTCTTCTGAGAAGGAGGTGGTGCCAGTAACTGGGCGAAAAAAAGGGCGAAAAAACTGGGCCAGCTGCTGCTGGTGATCTCTGGAAATCAGCCAGGTGGCTGGGAAATCCATGGAGGTTTTAATGGGGAAATCATATATATATATATAAATCATCTATAAATCTATAAATGGGACATTTTATCTAGATCTATAAAGCTATAAATGGGAGATTTTCCATTGCCGCGTTTGACTACCGAACGGTACCCTCTGGTGATTTGACATAGGTCTTATGTCTGATAGGGGGCATTTTCCATATGTCAAATTACTAGAGGGTAAATGTCCATATTTTGTTTGGGGATGAACATCCATATCTTTCCATAGTACCAGCAAGGGGCGAAGTCGGGCGAAGAGCAGGAAGTCCAAGGTGCATGGCGATCATTGCCAGATTAGCTGATAGCTGACACTATCCGAAGGCTCTTCAGTCATGGCTTGGTAATCAGTTCCATGGCCAGCTGGAACATCGATTCATTTATTTTCCCAGTGAACTAAAGCTCCATTTAGTTTGGGACATTTCCAGTAGTTTATAGGGGATTCTCCCATTCAAACCTCCATTTATGGTTTTTCCATTGATTTCCCATATTTTCCCTTTCCGGTTTTCCATGGATTTTCCCAGCCTTTTTTAGACAAAGGTCAAGAATCCAGTGGACCCCTACGCAGCTCGGGGCAACGTGGAACTGTGGTTGGTGGAGGTTGAGGTCAGGGTCTCAAGACCAGGAAACTGACGGATGAATCAGGGAGACATCTTGCTGATCAGTTTCCATATTCGCCATATAATGGTTAATTATAGATGATGATATTCCATAGATTTATCCAGATGATTTATCCATATAGTTTCCATTCCTGGTCTCAAGATGTCTCCATATTCCATATTTATCCATGATCAGCAATGGAATATGGATAATCAATGTCAATATATGGAACTATCTACATCACGCCAAACATAGGATCTATTCAGTAGTCAGTAGTCAATCTGTAAATCTAATTATATAGTAGTTACTGTATGAGAGCAAAACATAAAGGACATGACCAACACTCTGCGATTCTCAGGGTCAAAAAATTGCCGAAAACGCCGCCGCAAACCAGAGAGAAATCTGACTGGACAAACATGTGGATGTGGCCTTCTCCAATGGGTACCTGTAATGCTTGAATTTTATAAATGATCAGAAGAAATGGGCCCTTTCTCCCAACATTTTCGTGTTCCATATTCATCCATATTCCATTGCTGATCATCAGAGAACTGGGGATATCCCCATTTCCGGATATCCAAAGCTGTTTATCCATATTCCATTGCTGCATGTATATACAAACAATCACAGATAGTTCATGATGTAAAGAGACATGATTATGATATATCACAAATATCTGACATATCTATCATAAATGAATATCTTTATTCAGAACATATGCAAGTCATTTGTTACAATGTATATATAAAATATACATCACATAGTTTTATAGATGCACATCATACACCATAGCGCCAAACACGTTCCAGCGCCACAACAGTACCCCAAAAAGGCGGCCATGCTGGAGACCATTCGTCACGTTTGTTTGGCCTCAGAGAAGGAGACCCTTTTCTTCCGCCGATCCGTGGTGATTCATGATGAATGTCAATTGGTTAACATCTAACATGATTATCAATGGTGAATAACAACAGTTAATCAATGTTAATCAATGTTGAATCAATGGTGAATAACAACAATGAACCTATGGTTAGATCAATGGTGAATAACAACAGTTAATCAATGTTAATGATCTATGAATCATGGTTCTTCAATGATTAATCTTTGAAAACCTCTAAATTTGTCTAGTTCTATCTAGTTGTTGCTATTGTATATATATATATTGCATGTTACTAACGTGTCTATTTGTTTTATCACTTTAGATGTCCATCATATACATGTGTCAAGGTTGATCAAACAAGACACATAGTAGGGTGTGGGTATAGCCCAACATGGTCCCTTGGTTTACAGGAAAATGATCATATCCCATTTGATTTTGAGGTACAGTACGTACATTTTTCAGACAAAGCCATATTTATTCTCAGTAGTGTTATTGTTATTGGTATTCTCTCATTTCCAGGTAGATAACTATGGAATGACAATATTATTATATAATCACTATTAACCACTATAAACCACTATAAACTGGTGGTTCATCCCACGAATCCTAAGTAGGTTAGTTCACCCTAGTTATTTCAATGGATTATCCCTACTTATCTCACTGAAAAAATCAGGGATATAACCTACTTTGTAAGTGGGATGAGCCACCAAGCATCGTTATTATTATTCTTATTATTACATATCATTACTACTACTATTATTAGTATTATTACATATTATTACTATTCGTATTATTATTATTACTCACCAGTGGACTATCCGATGTGAAGTCCTTCGTAGGACTACCAGGAAAGGAAGTTCACCGACTGGCTGAAGCAGTGGCCTGGGCAGGTGCGGTTTGGAATATCTATAACAATTGATAGTTAATCAATGATTAAATGATGGTTAATGCATGTTATTCATGGGTAAGAATGATATTAATGAACATCAAATCATGGTTAATCAATGTGAATCATCATCTTCCCTATTTACATGATTTAATATGTGCCTATACAACGGGGGTGGTTTAAACCACACCCATTGTCAAACACAGCCATGTGATTGTTGTGGATTAATCAGCGAGGACTTGAATGACTTCGAGGTATTTTTTTTTGTTCATTGAGTCATTGATTAGTAATTCGAGAATGGTGCATAGGCAGCAAGGGTTAACCCTTTTGAGCCCGAAACAGTTGAGTCATTGAATCAGCCTTTGCTTTGTAAATTATTCAAGGCCACATTTGATCACTTTATCTCCACCATGATCATGTCATACCATGTCCATCTTGAGCAACCCTGCAGGCGGTTATCGCTATTTTCTGCCTCTTTTGGACGCGAGAGGCCAATCGAGTTTGCGCCCGAAAGCACCGACAGTGAAAGGTGTTGGGTTTACTGCATTGTTGTATAGAACACCCCAAAAGATGGAAAAAGACACTTATCATTATACTTTTCTTTCTTGGGGATTACTATAAATGTACATACCCTCAACTAACGTAACTATGGAAAATCACCATTTTAATTGGGTAAATCCACTATTTCTATGGCCATTTTCAATAGCCAACTGTTTGTTTACCAGAGGGTAAATGGATGTTGTATCTGATTGTTCCATGCAGAGTTGTTTGAATTGACGTGCAACGCCACGGGCCACGACCTCACCATGGGATGACTCTGATCTTTGCAGGTGGAGGCAGGTCTGAAGAACAATGGCAACGATGGGGTGTGGAGACCCAGCCAGACCCATTTCGGCTCCCCTCGGCAATGAAAAAACCACCAGGTGGCCCTCCAAGTACCGAAAAATGATGGAAAAAATGGGGTCATTTTTAGCAATTTTTAGAATCGGGAATGCCACCTGTTTTTGGAATGGTGTTTATGGCGGGTGTAACTGCGGCTTTTTGGAAATATAGTTTCAGCTTTACCCATTGTTGTGGACTATTACCATTTTCTATGGGTACTTGGAGGGTTGGAGATTGAAACCACACACATAGTGATTTTTTTCGGATGAAATTCATGAAATCCCTCTCTGGTAATTTGGCTCTGATCGGCTAATTCCCAACTATAAGTTACCAGCTGGTTATGACTAACATATCCATGGAAAATCACCATTTTTAATAGGTAAACCATCTATAAATGGGCGATTTTACATGGCTATGTTAAATAACCAGAGCGTAATTGAAAATTGTGTACTGCAACATGTATGCTTTTCCACGTTTGATTATTACAGAGTCGTCTATTTGAAACCTTTGTGGCCAAATGGAATCCCTGTCATTCCACAACGCCATGTTGGACATAGAAAGGCAGAGTTGTCAATAGAAGGACGATAGAGACAAGACGACAATTGGGCGGGCAGAACATGAAGACATGGTAAAGCCATTGCCCATGCATTTATATGTATATATATATATACAATTATGTACATATATATATAATATATATAATGCATATATATATATATAATACATATATATATATATATGTATTATATATATATGTAATATATATATATATATCGAAGACCTTCGAAGGCGAATCCACAGAACTGGCTCCAGATATCAACAGTTCTGCCTTTGTCCGCTGGATGAATCCGACCTGATCTGAGGTCTTACAAGTTGCTGACAAATTGAAACTCACTCTGACAGACATCATTGTGCGAGTCCCAGCACGACATTTCAGGGGGCAACTTTTTGGACACTTGAGGGCTTTTTGTTCAGAGTTTCATCGAGTTATATGAAAGTTATATGGCTATACAAAACCTTGGTAATCCTTGGTACCCTACCCCAAAATAGCATAAAATAGCTGCTGTTTGACAACTTAATGAATGGATCTTCCCCAGTCGGCAATAAATCGTAGCTTTTGAAGCATCACATCGAGCAGCGCCACAGTGACCACAGGATCTGGTGCGGAATGACATCCCTCCTTTGACGCGCTGTACTTTGGAAGCTCTCATTGTGATCTTTGTGCACAACAAGGTGAGAACTCGGTGGGAACATGAAGGGAACACCGCTACACCATGGTACACCCATGGTGCGTCCCCTGGTACAAGGGGAGACCAACCTGGCATTTTTCTGGCGTTTCTGGTTGATGATGATTGATGTGGATAGGTACTGGTATATAGTGGGAATATGAAGCTCTAAAATGCTCTAAATAGGTGTGACTTGTAGCGCGTCCCAAAGCTGTTGCAGTGTAGCAGTGTAGCATGGCACTGTCGAGAGGTCAGTATGTTTCTTTCTTCTCCGTGTCAATGCATTTCATATATACAATATTGTACAATGTACAATGTCTACATCAAGTATCAATATCAAGTATCCTTATGTACACATGTAAAAAAACATGTTTTTTTCCTTGGCCTGGCAAAAAGATTCAAAAAGCATTGGTTCATGATGGTTCATTGGTTCATATTCAATACAACATTCGCAGCATTCCTGCCCTGATCGCACAGGATACGGTGGAGGAATTGGGTGCCATGGGAACCAGTGCGGTGGATGACTTCGACTGGTTGGTGCAGTTGCGGTACTACATCGAGGCCATGGGTTCCTGGACATAGCAAGTTGTGGGGAAAAGTCATCATCTGAATGTTTGAAATTGTGCCAAAGTAGTAGTATTTTGAACAAAATCCCTTTGTTGTTTTTAGCATTCAACATTAATTCAATGACAAACTCACAGAGGTATTGGTTTGGCTGTTTTTTTTCGGTGGCATCCATGGGGGGATCCTGGATTCGCAGGAAAATCCCGAGAAACCACACCAGCAGGACTTGTGCCGCACTGAGTTGGGAAATCCATGGAAAATCCCAGGACTGGATGCTGATTCCGGGATTCGGAGAATCATTGGAATCCCCCTGTGGGGCCTAAAAAATTTCAGCGATGTTAGTGAATCATGATTAAATTCAGCCATATATATTATACATATACATATACATATACATATTTATACATATACATATACAATATATATATATATATATAATATTATATATATCCATAATCATTCATGGAATTATATCAGAATCATATCCATGATGAAACATATCATATATCTATTTATATCTTAATATAGACAGCACACGGTATCCGGCCGAGGTTTGTGAGGATCACCAACAGCTTCCTGGGCTATGCCTACGAGTACCTTGGAAACTCCTCCCGCCTCATCGTTACTCCGTTGACCGCTGGGGGCTCGGTTTTGTTTCGTTTGATGATGGGATTTGGGGTCTTTGAATGTCTTTGAGTCATTCCCAAGTTGTGTGTTTTCTCCAATGTACTTTGACCCTTCAAGTAGCCACATCAACATCGTAGCACGGATTGGAAACAACCGTGTGTTTTTGACATCAACGTGTCAAAACGCCTCACGTTTTGTCATTTTTCAAATCAGCAATTTTGTCAAGAGACGACGAAAAGTTTGCAGAGGCTTTTTTTCATCTCGCATCTGCTCGCTATGTCTCACTTGGACATGTTGTGGCGATAGATCCATTGATAGATTCTATCCCAGAATCTAGCATTGATTCTTGATTGTTGGGCCAGTGCGGTTCTTCATTTGACTGGGGCAATTTTTTTTGAGATGTTGCCAACAACGATCAATTTATTGGGTTCCTGCAACTTTCTTTCTTCCCCGCACTCGCACCTTCCGAGTCCATTCACTATGCATGTGGACCACGGACTTCGCCACCATGCTTTTGGTAACATTTCATCAACGTAGCATCAACTAGTTCCGCAAGCATACATGGACGCTATTATCCCACCCCACCCCACCCCACCCCACCCGTGCCAACAACGTAGCACAGCGTAGAGCTGCCAGTGTGCAAGAACATTCCATCAACGTAGCATCAACTATAGTTCCGCAAGCGTACATGGACGCTATTATCCCACCCCACCCCACCCCCCCCACCCCCCTCCAATCATATACTTTCCATGTGCGGTGACCACGAAAATCGCAACGCCTACACGGTTGTAGAAATACGTGTCACCATAAACATGGGTAGAAGATGGTAGAAGTATGTAAAAGTCCCAAGATCATGGTTTTCCAGCATTTTTTGAGGTTTTCTTCAGAGTCTCGGAAAAAGAACAACAACTTATTATACGCAGCTTAAAAGCACTTAACGCAATTGGCTCAGTGATGTAGGTTTTTCTCGACCACCACCATGGATTGCACCACCAGGATCGTTGCTATCGAACCTGCCGGGCCCTGAAGTCTGATAAAGAGATGTGACATCTTGCTGAAAGCCTCCAAGTACTGAAAAAAACAATGGGGTAATGCAACCATGTATGGCTTTGTCTGAAAATATGGTACCTCTAAATCCATTAGTTAATCATACTTTTCCCTATATGAATACCATTTGGGGGTATACGGTATACGACATGTATACACAATTTTCAGACACCCATATAGAATTGTTACTTGGAGGGTCTAGGTTCTCAGATTCACTTGTTTGATTGGTCGACTCCAACACTTCGAAGTGATAGCCTATGCAAAACTGCACATATCATTATATATATATATATTATATTATCCCATCATATTATCATATCACATCATATCATATCACAACACATCACATCACGTCATATCATATCATTAAGAATACGTACATATTATATCATTGTTATATCATTATTATTTAATTATTATATCAATATTATATCAATATTATTATTTGTTCATTATTATATCATTAGTTTTTATCATTATTATATGATCATTATATCATATCATACGTATGATATAAAGTTAATGAATTAAAAGTTGACATGACGGGTGAAACAAATCATCATCAGGTTGTGGTGCGCTTCATCTTCTCTACGGAGCTGCACCTGAGGCGTTTCACCTAAGCCATGGATGGAGGGTGTTTCACCTTTTGTAACCCATCAGTTTCTAGAGTTCATGGGATACAACGGAGATATAAATGGGGATATCCTTTGTGAATGGATTTCAGTGTTATATAACCAACAATACATGGGGATATAATGGGGATATTGTGGGATATAGTCAAGAATTAGTCACTTGAATGATGGGAATTGTAGGCAACTATCTCAAAAGGGTCTTAGCTCAGACTAGTGAATTGTTAAAACTTACCGAAGTAGATGTGAATCTACTACTTCGACCCTCCAAGTACCCATAAATATGGGTACAAATCCCAAATTATAATGTGTATATTAACCACATATTTTCTAAGTACTTTTTCAAGGTCAAACGGTCAGGGTTTTCAGAAAAGAACAACGCTTTTTCTGTATGTATGAATCAACAGCTAACACCTTAGATTCTTAGATTACTTTTTGGAGGTTTCCATAAATGGGGGTTTCCTACTAACACAGATGATTTGGGGTACCCCTATTTCAGGAAACCTCCTTTAAAGAGGAACGGAAGAAATCATGGAAGTCCTGGGTCGAAGACTGCTGATCTCACACATCTCACTTCGGTCTGGTCTTGAAAGAATCACAACCTGATCTCTAAACCTGGTTGATACTCCACATTGTTCAGCAAGAAGTATATCTTGAAACATGTCAAATCATCTCAAAAACCATTAAATCTACACAGAATATCTCAATTTGTGTGGATTCATTTTTTCATGATAGCTATACGGTACGATACTATGATATACTATGATATACTAAGATATACTAAGATATACTAAGGTATACTAAGATATACTATGATATACTAAGATATACTAAGATATACTAAGATATACTATGATATACTAAGATATACTATGATATACTAAGATATACTAAGATATACTAAGATATACTAAGACATGCAATTATATATATATATTATAGCATCTTTTTGGATCCAGTCATTCATGACATGCCCATGCGGCTTTCCGCCAGGGCCCAGCCGGCACGGGAAAGACGGAGACGGTGAAAGATTTGGCCAAGGTTTTCTGGATTGACGTGGAATTTTGCATGGGAAACGCCGAAACATCCTCGTCATTTCAAGGGAAATTCATGAGGGAAAATAACTGGTTGGTGGTTTGGAACATTTACTATTTTCCATAATATATGGGATAATCCTTCCCATTGACTTTCATATTTTTCAAGATGGTTAAAACCACCAACCAGATAAGATGGAACAGATATGACATGTGTTGTTTTTGTGTTCACCATATATTGGTGATCCTAACCGGAAAATCCATGGGAACCCATATTAGGTGTGGGATGTTGTGGGTCAAAAGCTTGGTACCCGCCTACGTAATCCTACGTACCCTAAGTCATAGCTGGGAAAAATGGGTGTTTCTTCCCCCAAACATGGTAATATGTTTTGACCCACCGGAACATTTGAAAATCATTGGTTTCAATGGTAATTTCAACGACAAAAAACATCTACTTTACATACACCTTCCTTTGGTCCATTGGCACATGGCAGGCCTTGGCTCGATTCTGCGTGGTGTTCAACTGCTCAGATGAGTTGGATTACCTGGCCATGGCCAAGTTCTTCAAAGGCGCGGCCAGATCGCATGGCCAAGCGATCCCACTGAGAGGATGATGGACAACCTTGCAGAACATGCTACTGTTCATACGGAACATTTAATGATTCACCTTCATGGATTTATAGAGGTCTCCTACATTTTCAGACGTTGAGCCTTAAATGGTGAGCAATGGTGAGCAACATGTTCATGATTCCCAAGGAGTCCTTAGACCTGTCGTTACAGGTCTGGCAGCTTCAGGCGGCTGGGCGTGTTTCGATGAGTTCAATCGGATTGATGCTGAGGCGTGGCGGAAGGAGGGGATGTGAGTGTTTTGGGTTGGGGACTCTATAAATAGACCCGCGAGGTACCTAGGAAAATGGGGTACTATATATACGTATATATATATATATGATATTATATATATATATTTATTTATTCATTTGTTTATTATTTATCATTTATTTACTGATTGATTTATTTATATATATATATATACACATTATACTAAATTATCTAAATGTAGCCATTATGATTTGGGACATTGATCCAATTTGATGGGTACTTGGAGGGTCTAAGAACGAAGATAAGAAGGAAGAAAGGGTATGATATTCCTGCAAACTGGGGAAATGTTACAGGAAGGCAAGCAGGGGTAATTATATGTATATGTGTATATATATATATATGTATTTAACATATATATATATATATGACTTCCTACCACAGAATCAACGAACATGTTCTGAACCCACAACTTAGAAATGGAGTTGCCGATACTTCCCAGTTGGGATGGTTAAGTTAAGATGAACAAAAAAGAATAAATGAATCAATGACCGAATGACATGATGACAGACTGAATGAGTGAATAAAGGAATGAATGACTGCATGAATGAATTAATACATGAATGACTGACTGAATGAATGGGCCCCATGTCATGTTTGGGCCATACCTATATCTATGATCCGTCTATCAGTGAAGGGTTGATGGTTGCAGCTAGATGATTTGGCTTTTTGAAGCCACCCTGACTTCGAGCTCCATGGTTTTCTCCATGGTTTTCTCCGCTGGAACTGGAAAAGAATGATCCGGGAACTGGTTGATGTGAAAATATGTGACATATAGCAGAATATATGCAGCAAGTGAACTATGTGTGATGGATATCATATATATAAGCATATATAAGCATGCTTTCCTATACATATTCTGTCTGAATATGACTTGAATATATCTGAATTAGATCAATCCATTGAAATGAGTCCTGCCAGGTGCTCAGTGTGATCGCTCAGCAGATCCTCTGCATTCAAAACGCCATTCGAGTCCGGCTCACTCAGCCGGGTGGGATGAACGGTGTTCAAAAAAGCGTCAAATTTGGAGCTCCTGTGTATAAGCATTTTCAGATCAGATGAATACCATGATTGTATCATAATTCTATCCTTTCTTGCCAGTGACCTCAAATTGTTTCATGATTGTATCATAACTGTATCATAATTGTACCATAATTGTACCATAATTGTATCAGATCCAGTGACCCCAATAGGTCCACAGCTCAATGACCTCAAAGGTCCACAGTTTGTTTCATGAAGATCTCGGAAGCTGTGCCATGCTGTGCCAGGAAAAGAAGACGCACTTTGAGTTCGAGGGCACGGAGCTCCCAATCATTTGGACGTGTAACTGTTTGGGGCCTCAGGTACTCGGTACTGGCATTTGTTGAGCCGGAGATCAAGCTGGGTTATAAATGGTTTCTATATTGGTGTCCGGGTTGTGTTCACATTATGTTATAGACTTATAGAATCGTATAGATATGGTTATGAATTCTATGTCTATATAGTCTATATTGCTTGTTTTCACACTATGTTATAGACTTATAGAAATCTTATAGATATATAAGATGATACAGACACACGATCCTATGTGGATGTGGGTCCCGGCCCTCCAATTGAGCATCTCCTGTGCGGTTACATGGGAAATTTCAGCCACACCGGTGGTAAAATTCAGCAGGGTATTCCGCGGCGGCCGGTGTTGCTGAACCATGAAAAATGGGATCATGTTGCATCCTTTTCATCATTTTTCATGTTTGTGATGACAGGTCCTGTTCACAAATTTTTGCGTGATTCCCCTGGTCACTCACAGCTGCCATAGCTGATCTATAGCATCCTGCACCATATATCTTATAATCTATAGCCACGCAAGAAGTGGTTGTAAACCCCATATGTATTGCGTGTGTAAATTGTATATAATCATCCTGAAGTAGACTGTGGAAGTTAAACGTGCTGGTAATATAGAAGAAAAACACATGAAACATCCACATTCATCCATATTCTATCTACTGGCTGTACTTCACGATGACTAGAATGATATAGATTAATAGCAAAATCACGATGGATGTTTCATCAACATGATTATCATTGATATATAGAATATGTATGAATATGTATAGATTATATATATATAATGTCATAGAATTCTTGTTTCATCAAGATGATATATATATAGATGTGTTATAGCTGTATTATGTTAAAATAGATTATATATACCCGTTTACATGACTATGGAAAATCACCATTTGTCATAGGTAAATCAACAAACTAACTCTAAATGGCCATGTTCAATGGTTTATGATACTTATATATGTTTACATAGATCATATATCTGGGTAAATTATAACGACCTCACTGTTCTCCCTCACTATAATCATAGTTAATAAGGGAAATCATCCCCAAATGGCCGCAAGATTCAGGATAGTGAAATATTATTGTAATTTACCCAGATATATGATAATAGTTGCCATAATAGATATCCCATTATTATTCCATACTATCCTTAGTTACTGTACTATAATTATCCCAGTTTTTTTTTACCCCCGCAATGCCATGGCAGCCATCAAGCCATCATGGTCGCCCAGGTTTCATCACGATGAATCCAGGCTACGCCGGCCGTGCGGAGCTGCCGGACAACTTGAAGGCGGTCGGTCGGTCGCCGGTCGGATCGTTGGAAGATCACCGAGCCAAGGAGCGCTCGAAATTCATGGGAGGTTATGGAAAATGGTTGGGATAATAAACCCCTATAATAATAGGATGATAATAGATATAGATGATAATAGATGGTAATAGATGATCATAGTATATTTATGATAGTACTAGTTATATAATGTTATATAGTTATATATATAATTATATATATATATATATATTATTTTGGAACAGCCAATTTTGTATGGGTGCTTGGAGGCTGTAAGTTTGACACATCTTTGGATACAACATGATACGTACGTTTTTTAACATTCTGTACATAGTCATACTATTTGATTCGGAAAATCCAGCTGAAACATCTGGTCATCGGATTGATTTTGCTGGGACCTCCATGGGTAAAAACATGTAAAAACCGAAACGCCAGGCTTTGTTCCGAACCGTGGCGATGATGGTGTGGACCCCAGTTCCCACGACATTTTTCATTGGTGGCGTAGCGATCTTGAAGATTCTGGATCGGTGCATGATTGATGAGGAATAGTTGATGAAAATTGATAGATGAATCTAGATGATGTCCGCAATGAGAGAGTTTCTCTTTCTTGGAGGGTGTCTAAGTTTTCAATTTTTGTCATGGTTGGTGGTATCGAATATGTTGAAGTTTCATGACCCACGTAACACATTTCTTTGGGACAGGGGGCTCAACTACCACCATCATGGCCACTAGATCCACTAGCATCCCTACCTAAAATCGCAGCCGGTTTACTGGCGTTTAGAGGTGCCGGACTATGCCATGATTGCCGAGATCAAGTTGTATTCTTACGGATACGAGGCCCAAACCGACATCGCCACAACTCATGTTCAACTCAGAGAACTAGTCCCCAGTCATAAGTTGAGGCATCCATACACTTAAAACCGAGTAACTATCAGTATATAGGCCTTTAGCAACAAACAAAAATCACGGCTCAGTTGGCTCTGATTTGGTATTCAACCCTGATCGAAGTGACTTCCCTCATTCCTTCCAGGATTCTCGCTCTCTCGCGCAGAAAATCGTCAGTTCGCCCCAGGTTTTTTGTTTTTTTTGTGGTTTCCAGGCAGCAGCTCAGCAGCGTTTTCACAAACGTTGCCCCATGGCCGTGACGGCCTTGAGGTCACCACCTACAAACTCTGCTCGGAACAGCTCTCGTCGCAGAAGTTGGCAGCTGAGAAACGCTCCGAAGTTCGGTCAGACGAGACATACGAGACGCCAACTTTGGGGTCACAAAATTGTGGACCATGGACCTGAAAAATCTTCCATTTAAGAATGTATTTTGAATGTGTTTCATTGATTGCTGGTCTATTTTGAATGAGAAAGCAAATTGATACAAGGTGAGGCCCCCATTATATAGTTATAGTTGGTTGGTGGTTTCAAACATATATTTCATTTTCCATTTCATATATGGGTTGTCATCCTTCCCATTGACGAACTCATATTTTTCAAGATGCTTAAAACCATGGTTAAAACCACCAGGTATAATGATGGCTAACCCCATGAACACTAGTGATAGATAGTGATCGGATAGTGATATCCCCCAGCAACTCTTCCAGGTCACCCTCTGTCACGATCTGACGGTCCGAGGCACTACGACTACGGCATGCGCGCGGTCTTTGCCGTCCTGGTGCAAGCGGGTCGGCCGGAGGTCTCAGCGCGGTGCGGTATCTTTCAGCGAACGGCAGGAGGAGCAACAAATACCGACAGGAGAAAACCTGGGAGAAAATCGTGAAAATTTGATGTGATCTCTTGCGGCAAATTTGGGGGTTGACATTTTCAGAGTCGAAAGTGCATACCCTTTGGTAAACGTTTACATGACTATGGAAAATATGGAAAATCACCATTTTTAATGGGTAAATCAACGCACTAAATGGATCTAAATGGCAATGTTCAATAGCTATGTTTGTTTACCAGAGGGTAACTGGTCAGTGAATGTTGATGAAAGGCCTCGCAACATCCTAGGCTCAAGCGCAACAATCCCAGCCAGCAAGAGCTTGGAACTTAGTGGTCATGACCTGGTGGGGGGTTACCTGGTGATTTGGAGATCTGGAGATGGAGGGTACCCCCACAGTTGATATACCATGGTTTACAAATCCCGGGATTAACACTATCAGAAATCCAAGGGTTTCTGGCACAAAAAAAAAGGCTAAAGCTTCACAAGTTGGACTTTATGTGTGCCATATGTTGCCATTTTACCATCCATTTACCATCCATTTACCGATCTTTTCTGTGTCGAGGAACATCCTCATGATGCAGTCTGTGAACGACGTGAACTTGGCCAAGTTTCTGGATTTTGATGCGCCTCTGACGGGAACTGGTGGAGAGGCTGAAATCCGTCAATGGGATGCAACGTACATAATGAACAAACATAACCCACATATCATTAATGATATGAGCTACAGCCAAAATTTAGGTTAATGGAGAGTAGTACTCGAGCGGTCTCTATTTTTTGGAAATTGAGCTGGGGCTTGGAAAACGATAATACACTCTTCAAAAAACGATAACATTTACTTATGTACCAAAACCTGAAAAACGATAATACACTCTTCAAAAATTGATGACTTGGAGCTATATACCAAATATTGACCGTGGCCCATATGTGGGTTATGATGTGTTACGTATGTATATATATATATATATTATATATATATATAGTCAAAACATGTTATGTCGATTAATTATATATATATGTACATGTATATATATAAGCAACAAGACATGATATGCGGGTTTGTCTGAAAATATCGTACCCCGATATCCATGGGTTAATTCCCAGTCCGCGTCATTTTGTCAGTGCGTTTATCATGCGATAGCAATTGAATTGATAGTGCTGTAATTGGTTGATAGGGTCTTTAACCAACAAAATGGGATAGCAGTGGACTATAGTTTTAGATGGGATGTGGATCATAATATATCCCATCATTTTATATGATCTTTAGTCTACTCGGTTTATAGAAGGATAGTAGGGTCTAAGCAACAATGGGAATTACAAGGGGACAATGGGGATCAAGCATGATAGTAAGGACATGGGTCAAACATAATCATTTTCCATATTTCCATAGATTTGTATAGATTTCTGTGGTTATTCACATGCATAAATCCCAGCCCTAAATTTTCGGCGGCGCCAGGGTAGTACTGGTCGTGGCTTTTGACACAGGGCCATCTAGGTCCCAAGTGAGCCATAGGAATACTGATTTGCTAAATGTCAATGGCTATAATGGGATGGTATATATATATATATGTTTATGTATGTTTAATGGTTCAAATGGATGTGATAGTTTTGTTTCATGAAGAAAGCTGATAGGGTCAGCCATGTTGGTGTGAGTCTGTGTGAGGTGCCTATACATATACAATGATATATATATATGTCTTCCAGATGCATCATGTGTGGAATATTCCCAATATGTACCACGACTCCTGCAAATGTAGGTGAAATATACCACACACAGAGCATACCGGTACTGTATTGTGCAAGTGGTTCCCCCATGTGAAATTGGAAATGATCCAACGAGATGTTTTCAGTGACTCACGTGCCACTGGAGAAATTATTGTTGGTGAGGGGAAGAAATGGTTGGTTGAAGATCCTCAAGATGTTGATCCTTCCAATTCCATTAAAAAACTATCGCACTGTTGAAGAGAATGCTTCTCCAAAGCCGAAACTTCCCTAGATGGCTAAGGTGCCATTGTACAATGGCATCACACGTGATCTCTTCCCCGGAGTGTTGGAAGCCCCGGCGATTGAATGTGTCCTTGTTCCGGTTCCTGTCTTGAATTCGGACATGACCAGTTTTCGATGTTCACTGGATTAGAGTTGAGTGATCTACAACATTTTTTTGGGCATGGCTCAAAATTGTAAAAAATACAACCCCAGAAAAATGGATGATTTCCTTATGTGTAGTGCAAGAAGTTGCACATTTTTGAAATGTTGGATAGTTAATTGCGTGGCTTCAACCTTCAGACAGATGGCTTTGTTTGAACATTTTGGCTATTGTACCCCCACATCCCAAAGTTCACCATAATATATTGTTTCATTGCATTGTCACTTTACAAAAAAAACAAACACAAAACATTAGTGGATAATTAATTATGGATATTTAATATGACAAAAAATGATATAATAGTTAATATGCAATCTATCCATGATGTTTTGTTTCAATGATATATCACAATGATAATTATGGACATTATTTGATATGTCAATCTTCATTTCTACATCACAATGTTCATGGCGATGCCTCCATTTTCAGACACACCAGGGACCGTACGTCATGTTTCGCCACAGGGACCTGCCCAAACCAGACTACTCCATGATGGCTGGCAGCTCAGAGTGGCAGAGCTATGGGAAATGATCCGTTTATAGATGACTTACCCTCTGGTAAACGTTTACATAGCTGTTGAAAATCACCATTTTTAGTGGGTAAATCATGGTAAATCAACCATAAATGGCCATTTTCAATAGCTATTTTGACATAACCAAAGGGTATGATGACTTACCTACTAAAAAACGGGGAGATTTTAATCTACGTGAAAGGACCAGAGCCTACCCGGCTCGGTCAACAAGCACGTAAACATTTGGACTGGACCATTCCCCAGTAATATTTATTCGATGAGTTTCCCAGCGACCATCATTTGTAGATACTTTATCTGGTTGGTGGTTTGGAACATGGCTTTTATTTTTCCATATATTGGGAATAGTAATCCCAAGTGACTTTAATATTTTTCAGAGGGGTTCATCCATTCAGTTGGGAATAATCATCATCCCAATTGACGACCTCCATCATTTTTCAGAGGGGTAGGGCTCAACCACCAACCAGATTAATATATTGTATTGCCACGTTTGATGACTATTACCGGGTAACATAGATATAATATGATATAATTACCATGATATACCACCCCAGAAAATCATTAACAAATGAAGCAACATACCCATGATGACTTGGGACATGCCATTTTCATGGGCATTTGGAGGTTCTAAGTTTACATAGCTATGCAAAAGGGCCCACTGAGTTCAATGAGATGTTTTTCAATAGGGATCCATGTCAAAATACCATAGGGATCCATAAGGTAAGAATCTTTAAATAATCTTATATGCTTGAATCATATGGCCATTGGGTCATGGCATCCACTCAGTACCATTATATTATATTCTATTCACATGAAAATAGCTGGTATTTGTGGATGCGACTAGCCCTATTTTTTTTTTCACAGGTTTTAACCCCATATTGATCAGCAACATTCATCCGTTGATTCACAGACTACCCTCTGGTTATGTCAAAATAGCTATGGAAAATGGCACATTTATAGTTGATTTACCTATTAAAGATGGTGATTTTCCATAGCTATGTTAGTTTACCAGAGGGTATCCCAATTTTTTGACGACGTCCGACTTCAGCGACTTGGTTCCTCCAAGCTACGGTTTTTGTTTTGAAGGTGCCACGTGACGGATGATGTGACAATGTGCCACGTGACGGGTTTTTTTCGAATCTTTCGCAGCTCCAAACCGTTCCAAAAGTCCAAGATCATTCTTGTCTTCAACATCATTTTTGGAGGTTGGAGAAAGGGAAGATGGATTGAAGATGGATAACCCCACTGTATCCCACTGTCATCACCATCTTCACTGTTTCATCATCCTTTGCAGACCATTGCAGACCATGGTTCCCCTTTTGTTCAACAGCCGGCGCCCTGGCTTCGCGAACCGAAATGCTGCTCGTCATAGCCACGGCCTCGAGGTCAACAAGCTCACAGAAAATCTGGACGTCACACATTGCCAGGCGGAGCTCACAGGATGGGGCCCCCCAAATACAGCAACTGGATTAACTGGCTGGATTATTGTTTGTGGTGGATGTAACTATAGTCGATGGGGGTTATAAACCAACTATTATAAGTAGGGGGCACCATCCTGCATGACTTTATCCATTTTTTCGATGCGAGAACTTTTGCACTTCCATCCCAAAGCCACCCCTGAGAGTGCCATACAGTGCCATTCGAAGACAGCACCGGCATGTTAGTTATATGTTAGTTTTCTGCAGAACAGGATGGCATGTCAGACATGTTGACACGCAATTCTGACAGGCACATCCCTACTTCATTGACAAGATCATCCAGTTCTACGAATGCCATCTCGTAAGGCTTGCCGCCCAACCCAGGGTCATGGGTTCATTCCATGGTGCAACGTGTTGGCATGACTCTCCCTGAAATGTTAAGTTCATCTAAAGAACAACACCAAGCAACGATTCCCTGGCCCAAGTGATGCACGTCAGAAACAGCAACCTTTCTGCCAGATTCTTTATTTTTACACGAACATCCATATGAGGGGTTTCCTAAAGTAGGGATACCCCCAAATCATCCATGTTAGTAGGATTTTCCCTTATGAACCATCTATTTTGGGTACCCCATTTATGGAAACCCTCAACAAAGTCATCACTCGCATATCGTTTCCAAGGCACAGCGTGATGCTGGTCGGAATGCCTTTCAGTGGAAAGACCACGGCACTGAACACCTTGCAAAAAGCCTTGACCGATCTCGCGCAGGAACCGATGGATGTCATGGATCCTCACCATACCCTCTGGTAATACAAAAAACTATAGAAAATCACCATCTTTGAATAGGTAAATCAACTATTTCTATGGGATATTTTCAATAGCTAGGCTATGTTAAATTAGCAAAGGGTTCTTGTTTCAATAGTAACAGGTCGTTTATGACGGTTTCCATGGTAAGTCATGGTTGTGACTTGGATGATTTTGGGCCCCATGACGACTAGAAGAAGACCTCCATTTCTTGGACGTGTTCGACTTGTTGGGAACTGAGTCAAATTGTCCGAATGTTCAAATCCTGTGGATGTCCATTGCTTAGAACCTTTTAAGATGTTTTAAGATGTTTTAAGATGTTTTAAGATGTTTTAAGATGTTTTAAGATGTTTTAAGTGGATATTGTCATATTATATAACTATTTATAGTACCTGTAATATTGGTTTTCAAATTGATAGGTTTCCAGTTAACTAACATAGCTATGGAGAATCGCATTTTTTCATGTGCAATTTTCCTCCTTTCCCATAACAAAGTGTTCATTGATTGGATGGTAAAACGGTTTAATCATCGAACTAAATAGGCCATAGCAACCTGTTCATTTACTGGAGGGTAACACATTTTATGTTGAAACTCCATGGAAACTGGATTCACTGGATTGGTTTAAGGGAACATCTTAACCGGACATGTGTTTTTCCTACGAAATATGGGAGGTTTCGGTTTCAATGTTCCCTTAAGCCACAATCCATTGATGGTTGACCGTCTGACCGACTGTAGGAGGGCTCCATGCATGCCGGATGCGTGGTGCACCAAGCATGGAATCTCAGAGTTTGATGATGTAGGGGGGTTCTTAAAATGGGGATCCCGAAGTCACCATAGGTTTTAGTTCTAAAATGGTCAAGTAAACTGGATGATTTGGGGGTACCCCATGAAATGGGAAACCTCCACATGCTAAATAATCGAACCACTATATCTAAATTATATTAAATTATGGTTGAAGTCTTTTTGGTTTTATGGTTGAGCTTGTTATGCTTGTGTTTGATCTTCGGAAGGTTTGATGGTGCTGTGAACATGAAAGAGTTGTGCTGAGAGCAACATGTTTTGATTCTTAGTGGCCTCAATGGCATTGCATTTCAGGGCACTTTCTCTTTCAGATCTTTTACCAACTAGTTGGTTGTGTCAAAAAAAATATATTTTCCATAATATGTGGGATAATACTTCCCATTGACTAATATTTTTCAAGACGGTTAAAACGACTAACCAGCCAAATGTTGTTCTCGTCTAAGGCCCGATTGAATCCCAAGTCAATCCCTGCGAGAGACCTCTATGGATGCTTTGAAGAGGCGAGGAATGGGCTCAAAATTGGCCATTGATTCTGACTTTCACCACTTCAGAGTGGAAGCCGGGCTGTTGAGATGTTGATTTGGCTTTGTGACTTTGTTGCTCTTGCGTGGCATGAACGATGCCCCGTTGAGCACCGATGCATGTTGATCAGCATGCTTCTCCTAGAATAAGGCAAAATACAAACAGAACTCCTGCAGCAACTGCCATAGGTCTCGCGTGAATGGGTGGATGGCATCGTCGCCGTGCTTTTCCGCGAGTTCGCTCGGAATCAAACGGAGGAGTTTTTCGGCACTGAACACGGGAGCCCCTGATGTTCTTTCAAGGGTTGGTGTATCTACGCAATTATGATGGCAATTACTATTCTATAACATATATAATCAAGATATGATATGGTCATTATGTATGTAGCTATATGTATATATATATATTATTATACATTATATATAGAACACATTGTATAGCATATATTATGTGAATATATATATATATATATTTATACACATCATATTATGTATGTTGGTGTGCTTGGTATTATTTTTTCCTATCCCTTCCAGGAGCGCAAGTGGCTGGTGTTCGATGGTCCAGTGGATGCAGTTTGGATTGAGAACATGAAACTTGGCGATGCCAAACGGCTCAGCCCCAAGGGCCCCAAGGGCCCCAAGGGGCCCCAAGGGCCTCACGAATTGAGAGCAGATCCTAAGAGATCCATCAAGGGGGCTCCAAGGGGGATTCAGGCTGTGAATTTTTGGGTTATTTTTATTTGAAAAACAGCTTCTAGCGTTCTTGAAGATCTGCGTTTTAAAACAAGTTCGATGTTATTGCACTTACTTGCTGTGGATTCTGTTCTGATTGTTCCTGTCTTTGTGTTCCGCTGCTATTTTTTGGGTGGTCGTTTGAATGGTAGATGGATGCCCCAGTACGCACATCTCCAGTTGGTACTGATGATTAACCAATGGATTTGGGAGAATGATATTATATAGATCAGATAGTTAACGAATTGTTATTATCAATCAATTATCAAAAATGGATACACCTACTTTCAGACAAACCCATACTATAGATATTCCCTAGCTCTATGATTCGTGGACCGGCTTCCCATCCCCAGTTGCTTGGGAACAGCAGCGAACAAGGAACACTGTCATGGATGAGAACAAGAAATTATGCCTCAACTCCGGCGAAATCATCGTCTCTCAACTGAAGTCCTGCAAAGGCCGATAGTCAAAACACCATTTTGAATGGGAAAATCCACTATTTCTATGGAAAATCACCATTTTTAATGGGAAAAACCGCTATTTTAATGGGAAAATCACCATTTTTAATGGGAAAATCCACTATTTTAATGGGAAAATCACCATTTTTAATGGGAAAATCCACTATTTTAATGGGAACATCACAATTTTTAATGGGAAAATCCACTATTTCTATGGAAAAACACGATCCACAAGTCATGCTGATGATTTTTTTTGACGACGTCTAGTTGCTGCCAATGACAACTTAACAGATACTTTCAGGAAACGTCGTTCCAGATGTTTCCCTGTCAACGCATGTCATTTTGGCCTTCCGCGCGTATCTGACAAGTTTCCGAGGCGATGTCCGCGAACATGCGAACTATCATTGAGCCAATGGTCACTGGCTCAGCTCGCTCCCGCCTGGGTTCAGTTGAGCATTTCACCATCTCCTTAGAATCCCGATATCAAAATCAACACGCACATTCCACTGGATTCTAGAGGTTCGACATGTTTTATTTCACGCTTTCAGGCCCAGAAAAGTCTACACTTGGGGGTAAAAATCATTGCTTTTGTGTATATAGATGTTCCCATAAACCTATCCATTGATGTGCCGCGATAAATTGTCCCATTAATATCCGTCACGTATATCCTGTTATATCACTGCTGTAGCTGGTTTGACCCCCATTGTACAATTCAACCATCCATTATATATATGTTCCTGATCCTCTTACATCATGTCAAGTTCCATTGTTTATCACGTTTCATCACGTTTCTATATCTTTTTCTACACCATTGTCCCACGAAAGAATCCATTAATATCCATTAGAATCTGGAAATCATTGGACATCATTATTGAATTATATTGAATTGGTCAAATGATCACTCTTCTCTCCTGATTTCGTGTTCCGCATCCATCGTTCCGTGCCACCTTTTCTTCGGTGCCACCGGCTGCCTGCAGGATGTGGAGGTGGCGTCACCCGCCACCATCTCGCGCAACGGCATGGCATCTCGACGATAAAATGACGGGCTGGCATCAGGATGGCATCTCGACCCGCCGCCGAAAAGTAGAAAGTTTAGCATTCAAAAGTCAGAAAGATCTTAAGCAACTGGATGAAGGAGAAAACTCCACCGAACTATAGTTACTAAGTAGCAACTTGATTCTCGTTTTTTTTTGTCGTTTGCTGGAGATGCCATAGGAAAATCCATTCAATCAACGCCCAAAAAGATTCGAAGATCCATTCAATCAAAATCCTGTGGTCCTAAATCAAATCACTGGAGATTTTTCGATTGAGTTCGATGGTTTTCCCAAAGACTTCCATTTCGTTTGGGATTTCTTCCATGATTTTCTCATTCACACCATTGATTTTCTTCTCTCAGCGAACTAAACATAACTAAACATCCATTTAAGATCATTTAAGTAGGGACTTCCGCATATTTCATGTATATGTGCCCATGGGTTTTCCCATTCAAACCTCCATTTAGTTCGATGATGTCCCCATATCAAAACCCATCCCTTTTCCCATGTCATTGGTCAGCAAGGTCTTCTTTGAACCCCATCTCATGGGTTATCAGCACCTCATTGTGTCTTGGCAAACTTGGGGACTTCGTGCTGAAAAAGGAAGCAGAAATTTTGGGAATGAACAATGGTTAATAATGGTTAACTAAAGGTATAGATGGTTAGTAAAGGTAAATGATGGTTGATACATGTTGATAATGATCCAAGTTTGCTTTCAAATGGATATATATATATTAATTATATAGGGGGGCTTCTTAAATGGGGGATCCCCAAAACCATGGTCTAATTTGGATAATTTGGGGTACCACCATGTACCACCTAGTTTTGGAAACCTCCAAATTATGAACATTTTTTTGGGTTGCCGAAGCCTTCGACGGCGCGTGTTTTGTCAGGAAACTCATGGTGATATCATGGGAAGATAATGACCAACTCAAGATATATGGCTGGACATTGTATTTTAAACCACTGGATAGTAATTCATAGGAGTTAGCACGGGAAAATTGGGAACATGGGGGAAAATGGGGCAATAAAATAAATTTTCAACCAAGAGTAAATGGTCCTGAAACCAATTAACACAATCTTGGGAATATTAACATGTGATATGGCTGTTGAATTTACCGCCATTTTTTGTTGGGCCAAATTTTGTCTTGAGAAAATGATGGACCGGCCCGGATGGGTGTAGTTCATTCAGTTTCTTTTGCAAAGTGGTTAGATCGATTTAGATAGATTATATATGTATATAGATTCATGTCTACTTGGTTGTCTATTTGGATTATATAGATCCATATATATATATATAATTATATATATATAGATCCATGGTTGTTAGAATCCTTTGCAACTGGAGATATTTCATGAATTTTCTCATGACTAGCAAGGAGCTGTTGGCTCCATGGCCCATCTTTGATTTCCCAGGACAAGACGCTCAAGGGAAGTCTGCCACAGGAGCCTTCAGATGTGCATCGCATCATGAAGCTTGCTTGCACCATCGGCATCGGCATCGCCCCCAGGAGATGGAGGAAATTGAACGCGTTGCCATCACCAGCATGATCGAATTCTTGGTGCGGCCGCTGTCGGGGGTGTTAACTTAGGGAACAAGTGTTCAGGAGTTGCGGGTTGATAAGATGAAGACAACATGATATCTATCTAGATACATTATACATTTGGACCAAATATGACCGATCATTTTTTGAACCATGCGCCTGCCTTGGGCTATTTCAGTTGCTAGAGGACAAGCTCGGGATGTGATGTCTTGGAAATCGTGTTTTTTTGTGCTCAACTTGGCATGACAGGTTCCTCCGCTGGTATCCTACGTCCAGAAGCAGTGCAAGACGGTTGCAGACTGAGCAGTTCGTGTCTCCATGCGGGTGGAGTGCACTGACAAATCCAGACACTATCAAAAAAGGGCCGTGTTTGGCTTTGGGCTGGATGATCTGGATGGGCTTTGGCAATGTTTGGCATATTTCCTTTGGGGTATTTAATTAAATTATAAGGCCAGAAACAATCCCCCCTTTGCTGGGTCGGCTTCGTCATCTGCCGGATTCCCACATGGCACTAAGGTCTCACCGGTGCAAGAGCAGAACTTGGTACAAAGTTTCCTGCTACTACTGACCACAAAACTTCAGAATGGCTACAAGGACATTTGCCAAAAGCGTTTCAAAACAACTGGCCTCATCGGCAAGGATGCTGCTGGAACTGCTGGAATTGCATTTCGGTGGAACGATGGAATTTGATACTTGAATATATCTGTGGTGCACAAACGCGTCATGACAACGTCTTGAGAGAGATTTTTATCTGTGCAGGATCCAAACATGAGCCGTGATGTGGCTGACCCCAAAGCCCTTGTGGCAATGGTGGACTGTCCGCGCCTGAAGTGTGCCATCGGTGCCATATCTCTGTCTATATAACTGGCACAGGCTGATCATTCTCATCACGTCACGTTGGCTCAAGGTTTTGATGATGTCTAATCACAATCTTAATCCCAAGATTCATCCAAACATATCCAAAAATCATCCGTCCAAAACCATCAAGAATCCTCCAAAATCATCCAATTTAATCATCCGTCACCATCAAAAGATCCTCCAAATTCATACACAGATCCTCCAAAATCATCCAAACATCCTGCATTTTTCCATAGATTTTCCAGATTCTCCCAGCATTTCCATAGATTTTCCATAGATTTTTTCCATAGATTTCCGAGACCAACTCAATCGGAGGCTATGCCATTTGGTCCGCCATTTGGGGCATCGGCTCCGCCTGTGAGTGCCTGGGACTTCACCAGTGATCATACGGCTTTGAGGGGGGGAATAACCAACCAGTGGTTTCGTTAGAGGAATAGGAGTGAACCATAGATATGATGAGAAGTTCTAGGAACCAGAGTTAACATGAGTTAACCATAGATTTTATGAGAATATTCAGAATAGGAGTTAGCCATGATGATTTTATGAGAAGTTGTGGGCTACAGAGTGGAGCTACCAAAAAAAATACATGTTTGTTTTTGCATGAATAATCCGCATTTTTGCCAACATTGTTGCGGCATAGATATTGGCCACCCAAAATTCCGAGTAACCAACCAAACCATAGTATAACCAAGCAATGGGAATATGACGGGGATTTGTTTATTGGAGGTTCTGGGAATATATAATATATATATACATACATATATATATATAACCGGATGTAAATAAATGGTTTGGGAATTATACAATATATATTGTTCTACATGGTATTACCCAATTTTATTCTGGGTTATAAGTTATAACATGTTATAACCATCAAACCCATGAGAATATCGTTGACAAGTGATGGTGGATAGGTTGACACAATAACTTCTATTAATGTTAGTAAAGCAATGTGATAAACAAAACCCATATAAATTTATGGTTTCGATCCCACCCATAAAAATGGTGATTTGGGGGATGGTTTATTATTGCTTGACCACCAAAACCTGGCTGATTGGGGATTATGAACTAACCCAAATCGTTAACTGGAATGCGTTGAAAAACCATTTTTCGTAGTTCATATGTTTCATGAGTGGTTTTCAAACGGGGGCTTTCATTGCTCAGGTGCTGCCCTTTTTTAGCGGTTGGTTGGTGAACATAACTCCGATGGAGGGGGTCCCGCATCTTGGACCCATCCTGGTTGGAGTTTTTTTAATAAGGAACAGATGGTTTTTTCATCCAGTTTCGATCAGATCTGTGGATTTATGGGGTCACCATGACCAGCAAATATCACCAAAAAAAAAACGTTTCTCCATGATTTTTCTCATGCTTTGAACAACAATCCGCGGTCACCAAATGTCGCTACTTTCACTATACTTTTCAGAGGGGTGGAACTATCTTTCAATATATAAAGATATTTTTTTTTCACTACGTTTACTCAACTGTTCACTATATTATACCATCTTAGATATTTTTTACTATAAGCACTGGCGTTCACTCAACTGTTCACCGTACTTTTCCAAAACAACGCCGTGCTTCGTCGTCAGTTTGAGGACTGCCAGTCGTCAGCTCTTTGGCACCTTCCTGCGGAAATTGCTCACCGGACAGGCCAACAAATCACTGGATAATCGGTACCGATTTTTTTCGGAGGTATCTACCATATCTATCTATAAGGTCTATGTAAGGTGTAAGTGGATATAACATGCCCAAACAATATACTCTGAATACTTGTGGGTTTGTTTTTGAATCCATTGGCCTGTTGATCATCATTGTCCTTCAACCAATTGGACCAATTGGACCAATTGGTACGGTTTCCACCTCATTTCCAGACACACCGTTCGATGATCCGATCCGATTGTTCTGCAGCCAGGTGGACAACCATAAACCGCACAAAAAGCCGGGAGCCCCGGACGCTGGTTGCCATCGTCCGATGGGTCGTGGAAAAATCATGACTGGCATGTCATGCTCCGTGTTTTGGAGCATGATCTATGTTGATCATATGTTACTCAATGTAATGACATATGGCATGGTAGTGGACACTATGTCGATCATATTCTTAGATGTTTTGCCAATCCATGACTTGCTAATATCACTCACATGGATCATGAATCTTACCAATGAATATTACTAAGTAATGTATCCATGCAAATATCTATACAATTATACATATATCCATATGACTATCATGGATCATATATAATCATGAAGGAAAGTGAATCAGACTGGATCTCAATCAGTGTGTGTGTGCGTCTTGCTTTAGACTTGGACATACCAACATCATAACCCAACACAATCATCCTCAATCGATTCATTTGATGATGCTTTGCTGGATTTGTCTGAACATATGTGGGAAAGCTCCCACATTCAATGGTGTATCCTGATTTCCTAATATAGACAGCTTGTAAAATTGCTATTGTATCGGTACTTAGACCATCCATTTGCTTTCATTACGTCGGTAAATCAGGATGGTGCCCCCAAGTTATAAGTTGCTTTATAAACCTCATTCACATCCATCAACATCATCGTTGTATCTACCGTCATGGCGACATTAGATGACATTAGCCCCATTTTTCCAGGCGAATCCTGGTCGGTCCGTGAGGTTGCAGCCGAATCTGCCGGACCGTGGCTCTGTCTTCGACTACGTGGTGGATCTGAAGCAACCAGGATCGGATGTGGATGGCATGGAAAAAACCTGGTTGATTGATGATTAGGGTTATGCAGTGATTATAGAAATGCAATTCCATATGTATTGGTATTCAATGTATAGGCTATAGGATATTGGTTTTCTACATCCTACATATTCCAACATTCATAAACTTGGAATTTTTACAAAACACTGGTCATGTGGAAAGCTACAAGCCCTTCGGGCTCGAGAAGAAATTCTTCTGCATCGAGACTTATTCATAGTAGCCCTCAAAAAGATAGTACAAAAACATCCTACTCGTACTAAACTAACTTTCCTTTTTGGTTTGGTGCCACAGCATCACCTCTGAAAATATGCTACCCCGGGTACATTCCTTGGTTCATCATTTGCATGGCCATAAATTGAGGGGTATACAAACCACCTTCAGAGACAGCATCCATGTTTTGGGTACGCAATCCAATCTTTAATCATTTGTGTACATAATCTCCCATTACATACCTTTTCTGCATATAATATATATATATATATGAGATGGTGTCAACTTGACGTTTTTCTGCACCAGTTTTTGTGGGTTTTTCCTGCGTGACTGGACATCCGCTGGACATCCGGACACCCGGGGATTTCCCAGGTTTCATGACACGTACGGCACGGGTGATATCCGATTTCCCATGAAAACCCAATGATCAAAAACCCATTAACCCATGATTAGTCCCAAAAAAAACATGAGTGTCCCAGGGAATTTTCCCGGGAAAATCTTGCTAGCTGCAAATGTGTTCAAACATCGAAAACTGGACATCACTGGAGCATTTGCCACTTAAGCTTCATTTTATAGATGATGATTATTAGATGATTATAGATGATTATAGATGAGTATTATTATAGATGATTTTCCCATTCAAAAGCTCCATGATTATAGATGATTTTCCTAGCTATAAACATACAGGAACATACATCTACTGGAGAATTCCCCATATTTTCCCATGGTTTTCCATGGATTTTCTATGATTCTCCAATTAAAAAAAAAATCTTTTTTTTTTTTCGGAATTTCCATGAATTTCCCATATTTTCCCGTGGTTTTTCATTGATTTTCCCATTCGAAAACATCCATCGATAGTTCGATGCGTTTTTTCCCGACACAGGATGGACCACTTGGATGGAAACCGTGGAGCTGCAGAGCATTCCGCCCTCGGCGCAGGCAGATTGATCGTCAATATCCGAAAGAAAAGAGTGGTAAATGATGGTAAACTGACTTTCATATTTTTTCAGAGGGGTTGAAATCACCAACCAGTATATCATATTCTATATCATATTATATATCATGTCCTATATCATGTTCTATCAATATTACGAATGATGGGTAAATTCTACTGAGCATTCTATCATAGTCTATATTTTTTTGTGGTTCAACATTGAATTCGTAAATCTGTAAATGACCATTAAATGACCAAATTAGTCTTGAATCTATATTGGCGCATCAGTGACTTGACCCCCCCAATGATCTGGATTTTGACTCAATGATGTATTACTTGGAGTTCCAAATTGCAGAGTTTTCACTTCAAATTGCGAAAAAAGGCACCACGAATAGAAACGTCACAGGTGCAGAACATTATTGTGCAAACCGTTGACAACGTCTCGAGCTGAGTCTCCTATCTCCAGCTCTCAGGATCTATGATACGACCTGGTCAAAGCATGTTATCGTCCATGGGTTGATACATGCCTACAAAACATGATCTCTACATATTGATAATACATAATAATAGTAATAATATAATGTAATTAATAATAATGATAATAATGATAATGATAATAATGATAATAATGATAATAATGACAATAATGATGATGATAATAATAATAATATATCTAATATATATATATATATTATATATAATATTATAAATTATAATATGTATATATATATATATTATATACATATATATATATAATATTACATATATATTATACATATTATATATAATATATATTGTATATAATATATATATATTGTATAATATATATATATATTATATATTATATATATTATATATATATATTATATATATTATTTATTGTATATTATATATATTATATTATTCATATTATTTATATTATATATATTATATATTATATATAATATATATTATATATATTATATATATTATAATATATATATATTATATTATACATATATTATATATATTATTCCCCACCTGCCAGGTGAGGGTTGTTAGATTCTATCAGAGCTGTTCTCCTCCTCCTCCTCCGCCTCCTCCTCCATCTCCTCCTCGTCCTCCTGCTCGCAGTCCAGATCCCAGTGGGCACAGCCGGACCTCCACCGCGAGCTCCAGATCCCAGTGGGCACTGCCGGACCTCCACCGCGAGCTCCAGTGGGCACTGCCGGACCTCAACCGCGACTTCCAGATCGCAGTGGGCACTGCCGGACCTCAACCGCGACTTCCAGATCGCAGTGGGCACTGCCGGGCCTCAACCGCGACTTCCAGATCGCAGTGGGCACTGCCGGACCTCAACGGCCAGATAGAATGCCAGAAGATATGCCAGATAGAATGCCAGAAGATATGTCAGATAGAATGCCAGAAGATATGCCAGATAGAATGCCAGAAGATTTGCCAGAAGATAGAGAAGATATGCCAGATAGAATGCCAGAGATATGTCAGAATATATGCCAGAACATATGCCAGAAGATATGCCAGATAGAATGCCAGAAGAATGCCAGAAGATATGCAGAATAGAAGATATGCCAGAAGATATGCCAGATAGAATGCCAGATAGAATGCCAGAAGATATGTCAGATAGAATGCCAGAAGATATGCCAGATAGAATGCCATCAGATTTGCCAGATAGAATGCCAGAAGATATGCCAGAAGATATGCCAGATAGATATGCCAGATATTCCAGAATGCCAGAAGAATGCCAGATAGAATGCCAGAAGATATGCCAGAAGATATGCCAGATAGAATGCCAGATAGAATGCCAGAAGATATGTCAGATAGAATGCCAGAAGATTTGCCAGTAAGAAAATATATAAATGCCATGGTGGGGATCATTCGAAGTGAAGTAATTTATATTTTTTTCTTTCTATTGTTTATATTATTTATTTATATATATATATAGTGATGCACGTCAATCTATTCAAACAGATCTATGCGCAACAGCTTCGAACACGTTGGTTAAAACCATATGTTGAGGTTCGCTATCGCCACATTCTGGAGCATTGCAGCTTGGTTCGGGGCAGTTTGGAACGCCCCGATTGGCTGGGAGTTAAGACTACCCGGGTGTATCTGGTTGGTGGTTTGGAACATTTTTTGATTTTTCCATATATTGGAAATAATCATCCCAACTGACTAATATTTTTCAGAGGGGTTCAAACCACCAACCAGATATTGTCAGTATTGTCATGATCTGGGAATTTGCATGAACCAACCATAACCAACAGGATTTCCATGGCTTTTCAATCGATTTTTTCGACAGCCTAGGCATTCAGCAGCGCATCAAATTGCTGTTCTGTGGCCCCACTGGGACAGGTTGGGAGCGCTCAGGATATCTGATTTGGGTTTTGTCTCCCCAAAGATGCCATGAACTGCGGAAACATATGGAAAATATGGATCATCAAATCAATAATAATAGAGATCATCAAATCAATATGGATCATCAAATATGGATCATCAAATATGGATCATCAAATCAATAATATGATAATATTCATCATCAAATCAAATATGGATCATATTGGATCAACAATGATATGCATCATCAAATCAAATATGGAACCGCAAAATCCAAAATATTGATTACCAGAATCATTGGCTTTTGGGGTTCCAAATATTGAAACGGACTGCTGAAATCTGTTCAATGCTTCAACACAGAGTCGGGGGAATTTCACTTCCGCAGTGCTTAGGCAAAACGGTCTACATGCAGCAGGCCAGAAAGTGGACATGTTTGTCGTATCCAACTTCCAACCAAATTTCATAGACATATGCAAATTCATATCCCAATTCCAAATGTATTCAATATATCCAAGGTTGTTGTGCCTTTTGGAGATATTCTTGCAGCATCAAAAAAACCACACGTGTCGCGCATCTGCATGGCACTGTCGCAAGGTTTTGATGGCCATGCCCAAAGAGACGCACATGTCGATCCAGATCGGCTTCAGTGCCCAGACCAAGTGCTCCCAGACTCAGGAGCGGAGCACGCGGACCATCACAATGTGCGCTTGGGATTCCAAGCACCGTTGGGAGATCGGTCCAATAATTATAACATCCAGAAGTAATTTTTTTCCACTTCTAATTGGAAGTTCACCCACAAGTACGTCTTATGATGCACCATGATGATCCATGACGCATCTGTAGGATTGCTGGGATTCAATTGGAATTCAACTGCAGGCTGCGATATGCTGCGATTGGATCTTTCGCCAGGATTTGATCGATGCAAAATTGGAACGTCGACGGAAAGGTGTCTATGGTCCTCCCATGGGTGGGAGCCTTGCCCTGACTGTCCAGCTATGTCCAGCTTTCGGCGGCACGAGGAATGACAGCGTCATATTCACCTTCCCTACATCCTACTCAACAACCAAAAAAGTAAGCAAAAATACACTATCAATATCTATACTTACGAGAATGAGCGGTAGTCTTGACTTCATCACATCCCTACAATTACTGTAGCCGTTTTAAAGGACAGCAGGAAGCTCAGTTGCTCCATGAGCTTTGCACGGCTGCTGTTTTAAAGGTCGTACCTGCGTGGTTATGGTGGATGATCTCAACATGCCGGTGAAGGACGGGTTGGAGAAGTCGCATCGCCCTGGGGCCCTGGTCACATGCCAGGACTTTTCAATACTTTTCATTCATTGATCTATCATTATTTATCATTTTTCGGACTATCATCTATCATCATTTATTATCATTTATTATCATTTATCATTTTATCATATTTTATCTACTGGATCTAATTAATTATATTCATTTATCTATACAGTTTACAGTAGACTAATGGGGATTATCATCATTTATCCATCAGCCACGGAATCTATGTGGCTTGGCACATTAAATCGTTGGCAAATGGATTACACAGCCGTAGGCTTCATTTAAAACCCGACTATATACATATATTGTATGTATATATATAATTATATAGTTACACATACATACGAATTATTGACCCTGTGCCATACATTATATATATACATACATATCATGCTCCACTACACTTCGCCAGACAAGTCCATACAGTCCATATCAGATGCTTCACCAGGAGCGATTTGGTGCTATGCCGCCCATCGAGATCCTACGCCAGAGCATGGTGGTGCACTTACCTTCTGGCAAAAAACGGAAACTTCCCTTTTCCTTCAGCTGGAGACTTCTTGGCACCAAACTGTAAGTAAGATTATATGATATTATGACCCTTTCTCCGTTGGTGTGTGCTGGTTTCCGTGATTTACAGTCATGAAATCACTGACCATCTATTTCGTCAGCCCTGAAAAGGCAAACTCAAAGCAAACATGAAGGTGTAACGATATGACAAGCATGGTCATCAGCCACTGCAACCATGAGTTGAGATCAACAGGACCATAAAACAGCAAAGTTCATGCATTAACGTTTTTCTTTCGCTGTTTGTTGTGAGGTATCATGATGTATCATTTAATGTGACACATAGTTAGTCGATGTTAGTTAATTATTGACATATTCAACTCATAGTATATCCTACTGTTTGGTGATCAATATATGGTCGGCAATTTCCCCTAGAACCAATCAACAATCATTTATCAATTATTATAATTATACAGCACGTTCTCCACCTGTTATATTCCTATAATATATCATATTTGATCATATTTGTACTCTTCTATCTAGTGGTATATAGTATTATCATATCGTTTTGAGATGTATCTCATCAAAAACACGACCGCTTCGACGGGGAGCACAGCTCCACCCAGGATGCGACAGCCTATGGACCCACAGGAGGTTGGTTTGATCGCAAGGACTGCTGCTGCGGCAGTCTCTGAGGGTCCCAAGGCTAAGCCATTTCAGCATTAACAAACCCAGTGTTGTTTTGGGGTTTGACATTTTATTACCTCAAGCAACTATGGAGCAACTATGGGGAAGAATGGTGCTGAACTTAAGAGTAATTATTGGGTTTTACCATGGTTTTACCATGGTTTTACCATGATTTTCCCATGGTTTTACCATGGTTTTGCCATGATTTTACCATGGTTTTACCATGATTTTACCATGGTTTTACCATGATTTTCCCATGGTGTTACCATGATTTTCCCATGGTGTTACCATGATTTTCCCATGGTGTTACCGTGAATTTCCCATGGTTTTACCATGATTTTACCATGGTTTTACCATGGTTTTGCCATGGTAAAGCCATGGTAATCAGCAGGACGCCACTCATCCTTTCCGTAGCATCATCGATGTGCCATCCTCAGTGGCGGTGCAGCCGAATGGTTTCATTGATTTGGGTCTGAAAAAATGGGGGGTATGATGAAATTTGATGAGTTCATACATGTTATAGTTTATCATTAAATGTGATGTCTTATTGATGGTGTTTATATTTTTGCATGCTACACCTCCAAAATTACAATTTGAAATGGAAGAAAGATGATGAAGTGTGAAATTTGGAGGCAGCCTATATTCACTCAAAGCCATTTGAATGTTTCTTAAATTGGCTTTCCCCAAAAGCACTGGTTTCCGTATAGTATGGGGTCATGTTTTTTGTTTTAAACATGTGACTTTGTAAAAGCCTAAAATGCTCGACCACTTGTGCCACGGGCCCCACTTGGATCATCCAAATTTTTGAGCGGTTCAGTGGTGATGGGAGTTACTAGCTAGCCTTTTGTTCCATCAGTTAGCCAGTTCTAAGCTAGAAAACTATGAATAGGTATGTCTGAAAATGGGGTATACCCCCAATTATAGCCATTTAGTAGGGATAATGATCATTAACCATTGGGTGTAGGGGTACACTATTTTCAGACTATAAGGTGAAGCTCTGCCCAGCCACTTACTGGGATGACCCTCCATTTTATGAACAAAGCCTGGCAGGTCTTGTACTTTGCAGCCATGGGACCCCCTGGAGGTGGTCGAAACTTCATCACACCCAGAGTGGCTTGGCTGATTTTCACAGCTAGAAACCTCCAATTCGCTGAAGGGGTTGTCCATAGCCATTGTTGGATTACCGGAAGGTATTAGCAACAATTCTGACTTGGTAGGTTATTATATGCAAGGCCCCAATGGAGTTGGACGGTCATATCCTTCATGTCCTTCATGTCTCCAGTCAGTATTTCGTCCTGGTACCTTCGCTTCGACGATGACAAACATATACGTATACTTAGTATCAGGATATATTAGTTTGTCTCCTCATATATATTAGTTTTATTGGTTATCTCCTCATATATATATATATATATATTAGTTTCATTCTTAATTATGAGGAGATAACTTGAACACCTCTGAGATACCTTGGATTTGCTGAAGATGACATACCTAGTCACTATTATCAGTGACCCTACAAAAAAAAACATTATTCGTCACTAATAGGTAATACATGGTAATACTAGATAGCATATAATGGTGATGAATTATTATTACTGTTACTGGTAGGATATCCTTGGGATTCACACACGAAAAAAAATCGTCTGTTTGATGATGCCGGCGCAGATACTGGGCCACATGTACCTGGTGGGCTTCCCACTGCTGGACGATGACAACATGATGCCCCTGGCCCCGGTGTCCAAAGGTGGTTGAGGATTTTTCTCACTGAGTGGTTCAGCTGGTTGGTTAAAGTTTCCAATTCGTTGATTATCCCGTTTATATATGGGATTATATATGGGTGAACCTCCTTAGATTATAAGACAAAATACGCATGATACGCATGATTTTGATGGGGGAGACTGATGGTGAACCAGAGTTGGGTGCGCTATATGTTCAAACAAACTCAGCTATAGTAGGATAGATCTATAGAATCTATAGATGACTTTGTCCTCTTAGAGTCTTTGGATCCGACAGAGAGCCGAACCTCTACGGATCTGAGGCAGATCTTCAATACCATCCTGGAGTGGAAGTTCAGGGTGGGGGATGCCATGCGGCTGCCAGGGTCATATATGAGAGTTTCTTAAAATGGGGGTACTGGGGGTACTAAAACGGTCGATAAACGGTCGATTTTGGATTTGGGGGACCACCAGGTTAGGAAAGCTCCAGATTTTTCGCAGTTGGAGGACCTCTGATAGCTATTGTTCATGATGGATATCTCTGATCGACTCGATAGGCAGACTAAAAAGGATTGAAAACGAGCCATAACGAGCTGGCTGCAGCTACATCTTTTTTTTGGGGGCAACTTGGTCATTGGGATGTCATTGGGTCATGTCTGGTCATTTTACTTTTTGATCTTCCCAGTTTTTATTTGGGGTGATGGGTTGCGCAAGCCTGTTGACTGGTCAGGCGGAGAATTATCCTACAGAGGTTGCTGCGTTGAGTAAGAAGATGGTGCAGGCAACGTTGGAGATCTACAAGAACACGTGGCTTCGACGATGGCAAGGGTTGCTGCCAGGGTTGCTGCCAGTAAATGGATGTAAGATGCCTGAAAAAAAAACACGGGCAATTTTCGGCATCCGGAATCGGATACTGCATCAACTTGACATATTTTTCAGATTTTCTTCAGACTTTACCAATCATACTACATGAAGTATCCAATGATATCCAATGAAAAGCCACCCATTACAACCACCAACGGCTGGCGCTTACGTGGAACCATCTCTGATGTTTTTTGCATGGTATGTTTTTGTTTATTGAATGGATTTCATGCCCCATCACACGACACTAAGATCTTCCAAGTACGTAGAAAAACATAGAACAACCATGAACAAAAACATGATTTTGGGACATTCAGCCATGTTTATTTGTCCTTGGAGAGTCGATCACGTCACGACGGAGCGTTTAGGTCCTCGGAGTTGCGACCAACACCCATGAAGGCGGGCTGGCCAGTGGCGCATGATGCAGGAATCCATTGCTGGAGCTCCACTGGCTCAGTTTCACCGTATAAGTTTTACAGCTCAGAAATGATCAGAAACACTGCAAGCACGCTGGTAAAAACGAAATATCTTTGGGGACGCTAAAAAGTCTGAACAAAGTATCTTTGGGCAAGATTCAAGTTCCAAAATCCCAATTCCAATTCCATCCAGGTGCACTATACCTTCAACTTGCGCGATTTCTCCAAAGTCATTTGTGGCGTGACTCGGCGACCGTGGCAGCGCGCATGTTTTTCGTCGCACCGTGGCAGCGTCGCGAGCTGAGGTCCTGTTGCTGAAAAAGAACGAGTGCGACGGCCGACCTGGGCACTGTTTTGAGGGAAAAAGCACGCACCAAAAAAGATCAACAAAAATACAATATACAGTATATATAGTGGATATAGAATACTGGATTAATATAGTATTTTGTCCGTATAAAATCCAGTGAACACCTATTTCAGTACAGTAATTATGAATGACGTTTCGAAGTCTTTTTGGGGCTTGCTATATCATTTCAATCCATCTGCTTCACGTCTTGGAGATGTCTCAGCTGTTTCCCCTCGCCAGGCGCCAGTCGCCACGTTCGACTCTGGGCACATGATGCTCAGCAACAAAAAGTTGAAATTTTCTGAAGTGGGGATACCCCTACAGCATCCAGTGATATCATATAGATCCATATAGGATTTTCTATGAAATAAACCATCCACAAATTGGGGTACCCGGGCTACCTCCATTTCTGGAAGCTCCATTCTTTTGATAAACCAGTCTCTTATGGTCGATATGAGTGGTTTGATGGGGAATGAAAATAAGATATTATGGGATGTTTAGGGAGCCTAAATCATGCTCAATCCAGGGTGAATTTGGTGAATCAATTTTCTTCACTACACGCGATGTGCTTAAGAAACTATTCCAAGTCACTTCACAGAGACTGGCTCTTCGTCAAGTCGATGGATCAATTTTTGATCCCATCGCAAGCTCCCCAGTGATGACATGTTCGCAATAGCAGTGGACCATGGTCATTCTCATGGGAATTCCACTAAGGAAATCCTTCGGGTCTTTGGTGACCGCCTGATTGATGACACAGATCGCGAGTGGATGATGTCCGGGAACTCCAGTCATTGTGTGTCAAGTCTTCGGGCATTTCAGTTTGATTGGATGGAAAAATCATGATTAATGCGGTTAAAACAGTAGTGAACCATCCCCAATTTCACCATAAATAGGTGGTATAAACCATTCCCAAATGGGTGGTTTATTGTTGTTTTAACCACATTACTCGATGTTCTTATACCCTCGATTTGTCATTACCCCAAACAATTGGCAAAAGTCCCAATTCAAAACCACTATGATAGGTCTATGTTACTGCAATGAATCGTTTAAAAAGGAGAGAATGTGAAACTGTGGTGCCCTGGCAGTGCTTAAAAACTCTGGCACTTCTAGGCACCAGTTGCGCGAGCAGACGAAAAAGAATTTCCAGGCAGGGACCATGGGGTACAACTTATCCATTTAGGGCTTTCCGAAGTCATAGGGGTACCCCAATAGCTGGATGGCTTAGAAAACCTCCATTTTGTATAGGTGAATCATCGAACGAAAGGGCCATCTATACCATAGCTATACCATAGCTATACCATAAATTACCAAGGGGTACTGGCATTTTGTGAGCTATGGTAGTTCGATGGTCCATTTACTTCGAATGATTGAAGCCGTTTTTATTTGACATGGTGATTTTCCAGTTCGCAAAGTCGCAAAGTCATGCTTTGTCACTGGCAGCCCTGCAGGTTTCGTTTGATGAGATCATGATTCACCTGGATGTCAACAAGGATGGAAAGGCCTTTCGATAGTTTCGAAACCCTGCAGCTTTTCTGTGTCACTTGAGATTCATCCCGAAAAAACCTCAGTGAAGCTCATTCAATATGTTTTCGATCAAACAGATCTGATTGGTGGTTTGGAACATTTTTTATTTTCCATAATATATGCGATAATCATGGATAATCCTTCCCATTGACTTTCATATTTTTCAAGATGGTTATTGCACCACCAACCAGAGATAGTCTAACAATGTCTAACAGATGCGGTCCAGTGGAATCAGTGTTCAAAAATGACAGGTCAATACACTGGACGAGGTGCCCTTTGTGCCTGTTTTTTTTTGGCTCGCAGCGGTGACCATTCTCCACTCTGATTGGAGAGAGAATCTGAACATCTCGGGGTCAACTTTGGGTGAACATGGTCAATGCTTCATTTTTGAAGTTCCGAGTCTGCACAAAGTGGCGCCAAGGGGATGTCTGCACAAAGTTTCGCCAGGTTCGTACCCTCTTCTTCGGGGACATGTTGTCACCTGCCTCGATCCCACAGCGGCCCTACACCGAGTGCCAGCCACAGCGGGGTCAGTGACGGTCAGTGGCAGTGATGGCGATGATGTCTTTGCATGTGGGACCCACAACCCAAAACTCCAAAACTTGGCATTGATGGGTCATGGGTGCCACACTTTGGAGCCATAGCCGCTGCCATTTGCGATGCGGCAAACTGCTCAGGTGAAAATCTATCAGCTTTGTTAGATAACAATTTGAGGCGGCAACCAGGTTTTGAATACTTTGACTTCCTGAGATCTGCTTGGCCACTTTAAACTTCCAGGATCAGAAAAAATGTTCGTGTTGATACTGTGGATCCACCGTGTGACCTAGTATGTATACGCAGCACAAAGAAAAGGAATCGCTATAAACTGTAGCCTATATTAGCTGTTCCAAGCTTCGCCATGGCGACTTTCGTTGAGACCGGGAGGCCGGCAGAGTGATTCACTGTGTCACCGAAACCCGCAGCCAACGGTGCCAGGAAAATTGTGGCCGTCGGAAAGAACTACCGGAAGCATGTGGCTGAGATGGCGCAAATAGGTGCCGCGAAGTTTTGCTTTGTCTGATCTTCTAGGTGTCCATGGACGTCCCCTTTGCGCCATTTGCGCCATTTGCGCCATTTGCGCCATTTGTCAGATGGTAGTTTTCCATGTTTTTTGTTCCCCATGAACAGTTCATTTGAGATAGTAAAAAATCAACAAGAAGTTGGGATTGAAGCCATCTTCCAAGCGCCAGGCAGCAGCAAAGATGAGAAGTTTATCTCTGAAGGGCCAAAGGTGCCCGTGCTGTTTTTGAAGCCGACCACATCTTATCTTCCAATGGGTGCCCTGGCGAAGGAAGTTATCTAGTGAAATTTGGGGTAGATGACGGTAGATGTCAAAAAAAGTGACACTAGGACCTGTCATGAGCCTGTCATGTCACAAATGACTAATGCAAGACGTGTTTGGTGGACTTGGCAATCCCTTCCTAACATTCGACACGCCCGCAGAAACCCTGGTTGAATACGGGATCTACTGATTTTGGGCTACCTGATTTCAGGGTAAGTACTAGACGCAATGGAAATCAACAATCACACATGAGATGATGGAAAACAATAGAAATGGAACAGTAGTATGGAAATCACACATGATTCCTTTTTCCATCTTTCCATACTACTTTTCCAAATGCAGGACTAGCACATGGCACATGAGATGGGAAATGAGAGGGCCCCAGCTATGGGGCCGTTTGGTTTCGCAGCGATTGGTGGACCATCATTGTGATGTTTTAGACATTTTCAATTGGGGGATCAAACGCAGGTACCCCAATGCCAAGTCTGGAATGACTTGGTCTTCAGTTTACCTCTATGTCAAAGGTTGGGTTTCAGTTCATTCGTGACCCATATCCAAAAGACCAGTCCAGTCCAGTAATCAAATTTGGCTGGAAAATTCCCCATGTCTAGATGATTTCCCCCCAGCCAGAAACTTTCAGAAGATTTCAGCTGTTTTTATGGCTATTTTCGCCGTGTTTGATCGAGGACACCGGAGGCTGGGCCCCAAATTTCTGGCTTCACTGGGACAAGCCTTGACTAAAAGCGCATTCTAAATGCGCCCAGGTCAGGGGCCCATTCTGCTTCCCAAAGACATCGGACCCGTGCACCACGAGGCTCTGATGGCACGAAGGGTGACATTTTCTGTTGAAAGTCATCATGGCACGAGTCAACAATTGACCATATTGAGCAGGGTTTTTATTTATACCTTTCAATTGGTGTTGAGGTATGTTTAGATATTGGCTAGGTTTTACTTATAACATCTTATAATCTTTCAATTTGATTTCAATATGAATTGGATATCCTGGAAATTTGTGAAAAACCCACTCAGTACAGGTAGAGCTTGGCATTGTCATTGGTCAACGCTGCAAGCAACCTGGTGGCACTTCTTTTCCTGTTTGGTGCTTAGGGAGCTGTTTGTATGGGATGTTATGGGTATCCAGCATCCATATTACCTTTTTAAATGGGGAATCAATTGGAGCCACAGATCGTGTTTTCCAACTACTTCATAGTAGACTTGCATATTTGAACTGTGCATCTTTGGTGATTTTCTATGAACAGTCTCGGGCTGCAGAAGCCTGTCAGGCGGGTACCTGAGTCCAGAGCTATGGAGGTCATAGCAGGCGCTGCATGGGAATGAAGGGATTTTTACCTGCTGTACCGTGTACCAGTACCACAAAATGATCAATCTTGACGGCTGTGGTAGATGCAGGTTGTTAACCACCCAGTTTTTTTGGACATTGACCAACATTTGGACACAACCAACATGGGTTATCTGGGATATTTAGGCTTTGAAACTTATATAACCATATTGAGGATGCAACTGGCCAACTTAGGGGATTTAAGATGATGTAAGTATACAGTATAATATATATATACAACAATCAAAGGCTATTGGACATTGATTTCCAACTATTTCCAACATTTCTGCATGGAAGATCATGGAATTTTGATTGAGTGGGGTGTATCATGTCGTACGAGTCGTAGCATCCAAGAAGATGGCACAGTCAGCGAACCAGTTGAGGCATCCTTCATTTTAACACCATCAAAGTCCCAAAAACGTACTGTATATAATATATATATATTATATATATATGTTATAATCTGTTCACATTATAGATTTCCTCCATTTCGATGATTTCGGCCGCTTCTCCCTCCTTTTGAAACCGTGGGTTTTTAAGTTGCACACCAGCAGTCCTTTCGGTGATAAAATCTCCAGGCTACACCGTGGCTTTGGACCTCACGGCGAGGGATCTTCAAACATCGGCCAAAGAGCGCGGACTGCCGTGGTCGGTTCCCAAGGGATATGACGCGTGGCCGCAGATGGCATGATGGGAGATGGGAGGTTCAACAAGGGAGACATGGGGAATCTGGGAGATGAATTGTATGTACAGTATAATGATAATGTATATGATTGTATATGATGTATTAATATAATATAAGACTCGTATTTATATCATATCACAAGTATACTTAAGAGTATATTATATAGTTATAATTATATATATATATATTACAGTAGTACATATACAATCATATGGTGCAACCTGGACAGGATCACTTCACTCCAGTGGGTTCCTTCATCGACAAAGCGAAAGTGCCAGAGCCTCACGGTGTGGAACTCTTCTGCAGCGTGAATGGCACCGAGAGGCAGCGTGGACACACCAAGGAGAGGGGAAAATTCTAGGGATATCCTGGTGGAAAACCATGAAGGAAGATGTGGGGCCCCCGTAAAATGGATAGCGTTCAGTTGGGGTTCACATAACTCCAATAACTATGGTTTATTCTACTATATTCTACTTATGACCATAGTATTCATGGGGTTTTATAAACCAACGTTCACATCACTGGGGGGCCCCACATTGTAGAAGATGGAAAAGTACGAAAGATGGGCAGTTGATCAGTTTCTTTTTCGCAGGAAAACCTGGATATATTTTTGGTTGGGGGGTGAAAAGCAGAAATTCCTGTAGATTTTTGCATAAACTAATGCATTGAAAAATCTAGGAAGCTCACATTTGGGTGGTGTGTCTGAAGATGCACATAAAATGATCATTCTAAGAGGGAACATATAGATATATAGGATGTCTTTTGCACATTCTTTCTCAGGCAAGATGGTTGAAAGATGTCCAGTGGATACTTGGATATTGTTTGTTTTTTTGCTTTTCACCATCAGTTTGGAAGTTTGGAGATATATAGTAAAGGAGATCCAGTAGGCAGAGACTTTCCTGCTTACTGCATATGGAAATTGGCTAAATTTGGTCGATATTCGGGGTTTTGATTCAGAGGCTTATGGGTCGGAGTGCTGAACTTGAGCCAATTGACCCCCCCAGTAAGCAGAAAATCATATCGTGATAACCGGTGGATAATTTTTCATCTACTTAATTCTGCTTACTGCATTCGCGTTCCTGATGGCCTCAACTGCCCAAGATCACAATAAAAAAACACACCCAGCAGTGTCTAGTTTTGAGTAAGAAAAATTGAAAGGCCAAGGCGCACACACACACACTCATATACATTTATATATGCATATATATTTACATACGTAAATACATATATATACATACATATACAGTGTATATATATATATACATACATGTACAGTGTGTGTGTAAATATATATATGCTACAAAATGTTTATAGTCTCAAAGCGCGTTTTCCCCTACTTGCAACATGTTTTCTCTTATTTTCCAATTTGAAAACGAAAAGGAACCAAATTTCAAAAGCTGTAGGAAGCAGAATTGTGATTCTGCTTACTGGTGGGGGCCTGGAAATAGCTAAGAAACTTCTATATTGAGTTTCCAGACACCTTTTTTTCTACGTACGGCAGGTTTTCTCTTGTTTTCCCATTTGGAAACCACAAGGCGCTGAAATTCAAGGACTGTAGGAAGTAGAATGGTGATTCTGCTGATTTCTTGGGGCATGCAAATAGCTAAGAACCATCTAAATTAATTTTCAAAGCGCGTTTTATCGCCTACTTCTCCTCGTATCCTCATATTGTCCCATTTGAAAATGCAAAGCTGCCGAATTTCAAGGGCTGTTGTAAGCAGAATGGTGATTCTGCTTACTGGTTGGGGCCTGGAAATAGCTCAAAAACTTCTATATTAAGTTTCAAAACAGATTTTTCCTCTGCGTTTTCCCATTTGAAGGTACTGAATTTCAATCACTGAGGGAGGTGGAATGTTTGTCTTCTTGCTGGCAAGGGCCTGGATATAGCTAAGAAACCTCTATATTGAGTTTCTAGACACCTTTTTTTCTACGTACGGCAGGTTTTCTCTTATTTATTTTCCCATTTGGAAACCACAGGGGCGCTGAAATTCAAGGAATGTAGGAAGTAGAATGGTGATTCTACTGATTTCTTGGGGCATGCAAATAGCTAAGAACCATCTAAATTAATTTTCAAAGCGCGTTTTATCGCCTACTCCTCGTATCCTCATATTGTCCCATTTGAAAATGCAAAGGTGCCGAATTTCAAGGGCTGTAATAAGCAGAATGGTGATTCTGCTTACTGGCTGGGGCCTGGAAATAGCTCAAAAACTTCTATATTAAGCTTCAAAACATATTTGTCCTCTGCGTTTTCCCATTTGAAGGTGCTGAATTTCAATCACTGAGGGAGGTGGAATGTTTGTCTTCTTGCTGGCAAGGGCCTGGATATAGCTAAGAAACCTTTATATTGAGTTTCCAGACACCTTTTTTTTCCACTTACGGCATGTTTTCGCTTATTTACTCGTTTGAACACGAAAAGGTGCTGAAATTCAAGTACCGCAGAAAGTAGAATGGTGATTTTGCTGGTTTCTTGAGGCCTGCAAAAAAGCTAAGAACCATTATATACTTCTTCTCGTATTGTCCCATTTGAAAATGCAAAGGTGCCGAATTTCAAGGGCTGTAGTAAGCAGAATGGTGATTCTGCTTACTGGCTGCGGCCTGGAAATAGCTCAAAAACTTCTATATTAAGTTTCAAAACAGATTTTTCCTCTGCGTTTTCCCATTTGAAGGTGCTGAATTTCAGTCACTGAGGGAGGTGGAATGTTTGTCTTCTTGCTGGCAAGGGCCTGGATATAGCTAAGAAACCTCTATATTGAGTTCCCAGACACCTTTTTTTCCTCTTACGGCATGTTTCCTTCTTTCTACCAATTTGAAACTGAAAAGGTGCTGAAATTCAAGGACTGTAGGAAGTAGAATGGTGATTCTGCTGATTTTTCTGGGGCAAATAGCATCAAATAGCTAAGAAACCTCTCAATACATTTTCAAATTGCGTTTTACCCTACTTATTCTCGTATTTACCAATTTAAAACTGAAAAGGTGCCGAAATGCAAGGGCTGTAGAAAGCAGAATGGTGATTCTGCTTACTGGTGGGGGCTTGGAAATAGCTCCGAAACCTCTATATTATATAAGTTTCAAAACGCAATTTTATCTTCGCGTCTTCCCATTTGAAGGTGCTGAATTTCAAAGACTGAGGGAAGTGGAATCTTTGTGTTCTAGCTGGTAAGGGCCTGGATATAGCTAAGAAATTTTATATTGAGTTTCCAGACACCTTTTTTTCCACTTACGGCATGTTTTCGCTTATTTACTCGTTTGAACATGAAAAGGTGCTGAAATTCAAGGCCTGTAGGAAGTAGAATGTTTGTCTGCCGGCTTGCTGGTAAGGGCTTGGAAATAGCTAAGAAACTTCTATATTGCGTTTCAAGACTCGTGTTCCCCTGCTTGCAGCATGTTTTCTCTCTTTTTCGGTTTGAGAACCAAAAGTTGCTGAATTTCACAGAAATGGGGAGGATGTGGAAGAAAACGTGCGGCTGATTGGTTTCCAGCAAAAGAAGGGACAAAATGGTAAACCATAGGATTTTTTTCCGTTTTTGCCATCTTCCAAGCCAGATTTACAGTAAGCAAAAATTCAAAAAGGGGGGTTCATGATTTCCCACTTTCCAGTAAGCAGATTTGGCACTATGAAGTAAAGTTTTTTTTTTTTCAGAACCAAATTGGTACCCCATCTGCTATCTGTTTTGCTTGGGACAAACTCTGCCTACTGGCTGTCCCTGACTATATCTTTAAAACCATATTAAACAACCGTATCAACACCTATCAAATATCAATCCATGTAATTATGCAACCAAATTAAACTACACACTATTCTCATCCATTTGATTCAACTTCCAATTTTCAACTCGTCCATTTCCACCTTGTGTGACTGAACGGTAGTACCAAGCAAGTTGTTGAGATGTGAGTTCCATCCCGGTGTTGTTCATGTGACTGGTCAGCAGTTTACAGCACATGCTGTCTCACATGGTATACTAGTATACTCACTTTACTCACTTGTGGCAGCTCTTTTAGTAGTTTTAATTATTCGTATTAGTTCTTAATATATTTTCTTGTTAAAATTAAAAAGTTATTATGATTCTTTTGTTCTCTTAATACAGTTCTTATTAGTTGGCATCCGTTTTTACATGTTTTTACAAGTGTGTTCTCTATTCCTTATGCTTCTTATATATGTTGCACACACGCAACGCGTTTCTTTTCGCGGCTTGGCTCGGCTGTTTGTTCAGGACATGATTTTCCAAGTACCGCAGCTGATCGTGGAGATCACCAAGATTTTCACCTTGGAAGCTGGAGATTTGATCCTCACAGGGACACCTGAAGGTGTTGGGCCTATTCAGGTGGATCCGCAGCTTTCGGAGGTTTTTTTTTTCGTGAGATCTTTGAGCCACACCATTTTGCCGGAATGTTTGCACAAAATCTTATTTGGCGAGAGAGAGAGAGAGAGCGAGAGCCAACCATTCTCATATTTGGTATATGTGTTTTCTCAAAGATGTTCATGTTTTTAGTTTTACCCGGAGAGATTGGGTTGATCATGGATCACCCATTCCAACTGAAGTTTTTTTCCATTTGGGCTTGGCAATCATAAATCACCAACCATCCAGGCCCATGTTTCCTTTCCAGGCTGGAGATGTGGTGCGTGCCGGCATCGTTGGGATGAGTGAATCCGAGATCCAATTCGATGTGGCCATGGATGAATAGCTCGGTCAGGCGACCGAATCGATCCAACCAGCCGAGCTTATGGAAACTGAAAAATATGGTCCGAAAGGGGGGGGTTCAGTGCCAATGTGGAAAACTGTTTGAATTATATGGTTTGTACATGTTTGTAGCACGCTCAATGTGTGTATCACTAATTCATTTTCCCAGTTATGGCCATTGCTATACTTATGGAAGAAGTCTGGTGACTATCATTGCAACTCCTTTTGGTATCAGTAGGCATCAGCAAGGATGCTGTTGGAATTCTGGAACATATATACATGTCTTTATTATTAGTATAATTTCAATATATTCATTGGACTTTCAATCATTTTCCCATGTAAGGATGTTTTGAACATTCATCACAATTCCATGTTCTATACTCACTCCAGGATCACTATATGTGCAATATAAACAACAAAGTTACTACGACAATCTGTGCCATAGTATTCATAGTCAAAATTCGGGCAAGTGATCCACATTGGGAGATGGTCATCAATCCAAACCAGTATGGCCGATGATGGGATGGGGCAGCGTTCCAAGCTGTTGTAATTCTGTTGTATTATGTATGTGCATTTTCGTAAGAATCAAACAATTTCCGTGGCACTATTTAGAGTATTTGGATTAAGCGCACAGAATCAGATAAAATTTCAATGTATAATTTCTCAAATGAGCGCCTTACATCGCTGACTGCACGAGGTTGTTTGTCGTTGGTCTTATTTGGCTCCTTCCAGATCTGTTTTTCTTCCTGAACTTGCCAACAGCTTCTCAGAAGCTATTTGAACCCTCCAAACCCTATATTCACGGGATATAAATGAGACATAAGTGGGTTTTCGAAATGGATATGAATGGGATAATCCCTGGGTAATTTTTCACACGACTACTGTAACTAGAATCAGCATGAGCATCTGCACCCCTGAGGTGTCCTGATGTGGCCGTGCTGCAGAAGGCAGATCAAGCAGCAATTAGCCGTTAAGCAATGGAAAAATCGCTGTGAACTGATGGGAAATCCCATATATAAACAAAATGGATGAAAACTAGGGGTACCCCCATTTATGGAAAACCCATATCTATATATATATATTTTAAAAACTCATCCATTGATATTGTTCATAGCTATAAATTGATATAGATGTGGAAAACCATTGGTGAATCCCGTTCGTAAACGATCTACAACTAGTGGGATTCTCCACATTGTATGGGAGGGTAATTAGTGGCTTCTTATTGTGAAATTCCTGCCTACCCACCTATCAATTGGGAATTCAAACGCTGCATGGTGAGGATTGTTGGACCAATCCTGGACAGTCTGGGACGAGTCTGAGCAAATCTGAGCTAGATTGCTGAACAGAGCATAGCAACCTTAAAACAGTGACAATATATGTGTCTCTCTTTTTTGGGATTATGATACACAAAACCTGAATGAGAAGACGTTTTTCCCTGCCAGTTTTGGTTTTGCGTGCCAGTTCTCAAAGTTCACATAAGTTCACATGTCAAATTATCCAGGATTAAACATCCGAGATCCATCACTATTGGTTCGTTTTCTGGATAATCGAGTCACAAACGCATTCAAAGACCATTTCGAACAGAATCCGCTTTTTTTTGAACCAATCCCTTCCGTTGTTTTTGTTTCTTCGCGAGGAAATTGAAGCACATTTGGTGAGCTACAATGAGATGTCCTCCAAACCCATGGATTTGGTATGTTTCCTCTACATGCCGCTGGGTTCCGATAGCTGGGATGGCTGGTATAGCTGGGATGACACTGGCCAACTTCCGACTAGGATCTTGGGGGTTTCACTAGTTAGCCACAGAAAAGCCAAAAAATGGCTGGAACATTGAGTTGGGATACGACATCATCACAGCTAGGGTGCCATTTTTTTGGATGCTCTTCATCCATTCATTAGCAACATTTAGGTTTGGCTATGGCTCAAGATGATCGTCCCAATCGCTTTGAACCATATGGGATTGTTTCTAAATTTGGACCCCGCAAACCCAATGACTTATCATCATTTTCCAAAAACGACATATCAAATTGATGGTAGTTGTATCCCATGAACTATCCCCAGCGTTATAAATTGCCCATGTTTGCTTATCCGTCGTTTCTTCCATCTTAATTTCCCCCACATTGTTTGACAATAACCATAAATCAGCTGGTAAAATCTCCATTCTACTTCCCCATGGTGGCTTGTAAATCCCCATACCTTCCGGTGTCCTCAAACGTGGCTTGCTGGAAAATCTACCATTTACGATGATTTTCCCATCTATAGACTTCCATTTCTAGTTGATGATTTTGATTTTCCCAGCTATAGACCCTCCATTTCTGAACGATTTTCCCAGCTATAAAGCCTCCATTTGCATGGGATTTTCCCATACGTTTCGCGTCGCTGCGCTGTGGGTCGCTCGAGGCTGGAACACTTGGCCCGCGTGGCGCGGGTGATTAAGAGCCCAGGTGGAAATGCCCTGCTGGCTGGGGCACTCAGGGGTCCCGTTGTGGTCATGGATGGTCATCCCCCCATTTGGCATATGTTACATATCTCCCACACAGGTATATCATGTAAGATGTATATCTGTTGTACCTTATATAATATTATATGTATATTACCTGTACATAGTATTGCGCATTATTACACATTATTTTATATTATTTTATATTGTTATACAACTTATACATTATACACTATTATACATATTGTTACATTGTTGTACATGATGATACACTATGATACACTGTTATACATTACTCGTATCATACATTATTTTACATTATTGTACATGAGAATACTCTATGATAGACTGTTATACATTAATAATTATTATACATTATTTTACATTATTCTACATTAATACTGTAGAATAATATTAATACACTATTATACATTACATGTATGTACATGTCTAATGTAAATTCATATATATATATATGTATGATATAGTATCCAGTATAAGGGTTCCAACAGTGATGGGAAACCACACCCTTTTTCTACCACGTTTGATCATGGCATGTCTTGCTGGGACTCCAGGTGGGCTTGGGCGGCTCCGGACGTCAGAGTTGCACGCGCTTGGCTTCTTGGCGGTATAAATATGTTGTGGGACAATCATCTATAACATATGGAAAAAATAAGAATGGAAACTCCACTATTAAAATAAAAAAATGTTGTACACATCGATTTTTGCTTATCATGAAATAACTAAATAGATAAGACACACATATACATATATACATATATATATGTATATATATAATATACATGTATGAATGTATGAATATTGTATATATATATATAGATTATGTACATACAATATTAGGTGCGTGTGTACACATGTTATTACATGTGTGCAGTGTATATGATTAATGTTGGATTACACCTATGGTAGTTATAAGTTGTGGCACACACACACACAAGCTGGATAAATAAACAGAGGTTCACAGTATGAAGGTTGGGCTATAAATAGAGGAATATGAAGTATCACAGGTTGGCCAACTGGATTATGTTAAACCAAGAGAACCAACCTTGGCAGGTCCCAGACTCCCAGTCTACAATTCAACTGCGATGAAACCGCATGAACAGTGATGGAGATAGGATTGGGAATGGTATGGAATGGTGATTTGTTCGATTGCAGTTAGGCTTGCTACATGGCCGACTTCACAGTCTTCCAGATAGAGATTGCCAAGGGCTATGACATGTCCGCTTTCCGAGAGGCAGAGATGGTTTCAGCTGTCTAACCCATCTTCAACCGCCGGTTGATGTGTGCAACCCCAAACAAAATCCACAGATGTAGCTTCAGAACGAACAGCATGATTACCATGGCAGGATATGAAGAAGATGCTCACGAAAGCGGGCGGAAATGAGGAACGAACGATTTTCCTCTTCAGTGACACCCAGATCAAGGACAGATCTTTGTGGAGCAGGCAACCCTTTTTGATGATATTTTGATGATGTGATCTGAATACTATCTGATTAAGAAGAGAATCATCGCCAAATGGCCACATTCAGATTAGTGAAATGACATGCTATAATTTACCCAGATATTGCGGTCCATTTTATCTAATGTGGGTATAGCAATAATAAAGCGTCCCTCAAATCACCATTTTTATAGCTGGTATGTTTACCATTCCCAAATGGATGGTTTATTGTTGTTTTACCGACATTAAATTGATCTGGTTGGTGGTTTGGAACATGAATGGATTATGACTTTCCATATATTGGGAATAGTAACCCCAACTGACGAACTCCATCATTTTTCAGAGGGGTTGAAAAAACCACCAACCAGTGATCCATGATTATCCAATCGGATTTATTTGTTCTTCATGATGGATGTTCGTTGCACATGTCCAGGACGAAGGCTTTGTGGAGGACGTCAACAACTTGCTGAACACTGGGGAGATCCCAAACCTCTTTCCTGCAGAGGAGACGCGGCACATTGTGGCACGTTGTTTGGGCCGGGTTGGGAGTATTCAGCACATGAAATCATATATGAAACTATATAGACCACAGAAACACACTAAACATATATAATATATGTTAAATTAAAAACCATACATAGACATGATTAAAACATATGTTTTTATAAATGTGGTTGTTGGTTTCCTGTTGAAAAACACCGTTTTTGTGTTCGTTTACATGGTTGCAGTTGTATTGTCCGTTGAATCAAAAACTAGTTTCTCCTTACATGGTTGTTTCGATCCGAAGGTTGATGGACATTTGAAGGTTGTAAAGAACATGACAGGAGAACATATCATAAAATATACATCTGTTGAATCAAACCCTATTTTCTTCAAATGACATGGATGGACATTTGAAACAACAGGTAATTAATCATAGACAATCCATCCATTACAGATCATCCATTAGGACATAAATACCCGTTGTTTCAAATAATGATTATCATCCATTTCTATGGACATTTGATATTCATAGATCATCCATTTCTCCATCCATTTCTCCTTAGGTTGATCGATCAAAGCGCAAGCCTTAGGAACGGGTGGCCGTGTGCGAGATGGTGCGGAAGGCCGCCGCGGACGAGGGCAAGGCTCCCGTGGGCGTTCTCAGCGACAGAAGGGGATCTTTTCTTTTAGCTGGAGCTTTGGGGGGGGGTCAATCCTGAATGTTAGAAGTAATTACCCTCTGAAAATCACCAATTTATAGTGGAAACTAGTCTTCCAACCCCTATCTGGCAGGGTCTATGTTAATTTACTGGAGAGTAACTATATAATAATATGTATGTTACATATCTAATGTTAATATAATTGTATATATATATGTATATGTCATATTATATTATATATATACAATATCATAGATTATTGATTTTCCTGGATTCAATTTGAGCTGGTAAGGGAACATCAGCATGTTGAATAGGATGAATAGGTAGATCATCTTGAAAATGGAGAGTTTTCCGTTGCCATGTTTGTTTATGAACGGGAACAATTTGGGATCTGGTTCAAGCTGTCTAAATCGATCAAACAAGGCGCAAGAGGTCCAAAAGTGGTGTGTCCAACAGGCAACAGCGCCAGTTTTCACAAACACATTTGCATACATGTGAGGGTTTCCATAAATGGGGGTACCCCTAAATCCCAAATTTTGAGATGTGGGTATGGATCAATACCTATAAATACCATTTTTAGTGGGATGAACATCCATAAATCCCAGCTATTTTGATGTGAACAGAAGGGGTACTATTGGTTTTGACATGTTTTGACACACTGCCATGTGCATTCTCCATCATTCTCCCTCTTTATCAACTTCCATGCCTTTGTTGTAATCACAGCCACCTTCAGCGGCCATGCTTGGCCGCACACGCCATGGAGTTCCAGCAGCTGCTACGGCAGTGTTTGCTGCCGAATGGACGTCAGGCAGAGCGGGAAATCTTGAAACTGCAGCGAGACCAGGTGCGGGGCAAGCATGGGAGTAACGGGGCCAGAGGGAAACTCAAAAATCCACCGGGAATTTCCCATGGAAATTTAGATATTCTTAGGGTTTTTCTGTAGTTTTTCCATTCGACCAAGTCTGGGAATTATCCGGATTTTCCGTGGGATTTTTGTGATGCTGAGAGGTTTGTTGAATTGACTTTGTTGGCTGAAGGATACACATGTGGTACTAGCTATTGATTTGCCGAGTCCAAGTCTGGTACTAGCTACTCAAACCATGGACTGGATGGCAAAAAGTGGAGAAATGACATTCTTTGCCATTTCCATGGAACCCATGTGGGCCCAAGAAATCTCAGATGGTCCTCCATGGGACCAGGTGGCTTTTGCGCTGGCCTGCAGCCAAAGCCTCCAGGATGCCACGCTCCCCATGGAGGCCACCAGTTTCACAGTCATTGGATAAAATTGGATATGGATCAAATCCATTCAAATCCTCAACCCCCAAATGGATCCAAATGGATCTATACTTTTGAGCCATCCTCATTTTATGGCTCAAGCGAAACAGTGAAACAGAAATGTGTTGGCATCCAGAAATGTTGGACACCGCGCGCCCAACAGGTGCGCCACATGGCGGTATGTCTTCTGAAGAACGTGCTGCCTGCTGCAGCGCATCCAGATACGGCCAAGTTGCTACGGGCCGCAATTTTGCAGGCGACCATGTTTCCATGATATTCCCATGATTTTCCCATGATTTTCCCATGATTTTCCCATGATTTTCCCATGATTTTCCCATGATATTCCCATGATTTTCCAGTGATTTTGCAATGATAGTCCCATGATATTCCCATGATTTTCCAGTGATTTTGCAATGATAGTCCCATGATATTCCCATGATTTTCCAGTGATTTTCCCATGATTTTCCAGTGATTTTCCCATGATTTTCCAGTGATTTTGCAATGATAGTCCCATGATTTTTCATGGTTATAACCCCCAATCCCCACCACTGAGCCCCTTCCAGGCCTTGGACGATGAGGCCCTGTGCTGTCAGGCCGCCCTCTGCGCCGGACGCCTCTGGAAATCCGCGCCGTGGCCGGAGCTGGTCCCGGCGGTGCTGGCCTTGGGACAACGAGGTGGAGAACTGCTTGGTGGTGACTGGAACATGGGATGATTTTCATGGTTAATACTGGCTAATAATGGTGAATTATTAGTAATACTGGTTAATGGTGAATTCTTAGTAACTGATTGGTGGTTTGGAACCATGGAATTAGTCATGACGTTCCAATACTTTCCATATATTGTGGGTATAGCAATAAAAAACTGTCCCTCAAATCACATTGGTTTTGCTTGGTGGTATGTTTACCATTCCCAGTCATGGGTGGTTTATTGTTGTTTTACCGATATTAAATCGATCTGGTTGGTGGTTTGGAACATGAATGGATTATGACTTTCCATATATTGGGAATAGTAACCCCAACTGACGAACTCCATCATTTTTCAGAGGGGTAGGGCTCAACCACCAACCAGTAGATGTCTGGTTTTTTTTCAGTAGGTTAATCGACTATGAATGAGACTACGTGGTGGCAAACTACCCACTAAGTAGGTGACTAATTACCCTGTTTTATACTGTCTTTTTCAGTGAGACAAGTAGGGTTCATCCACTTATCTGGGCATAACAACCTCGCTGCTCACTGGAATCATGAACCAATAAGAGGAATCATCCCAAAATGGCTCAACATGGCTCAGGTTAGTGAATGATTGTAATTTGCCCAGATTTTTGTAGGGTTAATCCACTTATAACTAGGGTGAACCAACCGAATTACATTCGAATGGGATTTGGGGGTTTTCTAGAATTCGGGTAACCCCTTTATCGCTGCATGATTTATGTCATGGGAAATCCCATATATAAACAAAATGGATGAAAACTAGGGGTACCCCCATTTATGGAAAACCCATACATATATATATAATATATATAATATATATATATAATATATATATAATATATATATATAATATATATAATATATATATAATATATATAATATATATAATATATATATGCGAATATATGTGAATATAATGTTCTCTGAAGACATTCTCTGTCAATATCTGATTTTATATGAATCTATAATTGTCTAGGAGTCTAGAAACATGTGATATCTGCAAAAAAAAGTGTTTTCAATCAGCAAACATAAAGTTTTAAGCAACCAAGATTGGGATATAACTCTATGGATTGAAGCGACCTGACCTGACCCGATTGGAATGGGTCAGTGTAACATCAGATGTTTCTTTTGAATGTCAATGTTGGAGTAATTTAAGACGCCATGCAGGGCCTAGACCCATCATGGCAAGGGTGCAACACGAATGAGATCCAGCAGTGGATAAAGCGGACCAGGGAGGAGTCGAACCTCCACAGACAGGTTGTCAAAGTCTAGCTCCAGACATTGCAAGCTACGCCACACCCATAGGGCAACTGGTCCTCTTACTTTGTTGAAAGCTTGAGATAGTACTGTATGTGAAACGCCCTGCAGATGCACGCGGAAGAGTCTGGCCGGTCATTGCCCAGGTCAACCTGCCCATCTAAATTCACTGATCCATTTCTTCTTCGATGGATAATTATTACCTCTGAAAGTCAACTCACCTTCTCCACCAGTTTGTAGAGGCAATCCAAAACTTCGTCCAGGGGTATTAATCCACAAGTCATTGAGATGTTCAGGACTTACATATCAAAAAACTGGCTGACAAAAACTGGTTGGCCCATACGTTCTTATTTTTATTTTTTTTATCCTGGGTTAGAAACAACAAACTGCTTTGAAGTATGTTGAAGTGCTTGACCTGAAGCATCCTGAAACCAACAAACAAAACGGGCCAGTTCCCTCCCAGCGCCTGCTATGGCCAGGTCACGTGGTCTCTGCGTTGAAGGTCATGCAGCTGCTGGCAGAGGAGGGATGCACCGATGCCGAGATGACCGAGGCGCGGGGAAATGGCGGTTGAATGTCCATTGGTTGGTGGAACCATGAAAATTTATGTCGATATTATAATGATGTATATATAATATATATATATATATTATACACATATATATATATATATTATAATACATATATATATAATACATATATATATACTGTAAAATTGTAATACATATGTATATATATATATACATACATAATATATTTATATAATATATCAATGATGTCATATCAATGTTATATAAATGGAAGATGACATATATAAATTAATACAATATAATACATGGAGGTAAATGAGTGATTTTTTGGCACATCAACATGGGTTTTTATGTCAATGTTGCGGTTGGATAGAATAATCATCATCAAGTCGTGTCGCGACCTCACTGCAATTAGAGTGTGGCTAATGGACATTGATGTATGAGATCCTTGGGTAAACCATCCCCGATTGGGGCTCCATTGGCATTGAGATGCTATATGCCGTCTTTTTATTTATTGGGCTGATAAAAAATGACCATCCAAAAAGTTGGTTGGTTATTGGGGTGCGGTTTTTTCGTTTGTGGGTTTACCGGGTCAATCGTTTGTGATATTGATGTGGGTGTGTCTGAAAATTGATTGTGTCTATACCTCCATTTACGGCAATTTGGTTGGCAAACGATTGAACATGAGTATTGTTAAGCGAGTAAAGAACAATTTTTTGGTGTCCCGAATTTTTCAGCTAAGCCTATTGGTTAATCTTGTATATGTTGTTTCGTGTGTATAGAAGTTTTGAACTGATGATGATTTTGTTGAAGAGCAACAGTTGTTGATTGAGGGAAACAAATGATATATCATCTTGTTTCTCTTGGCTGGATACCTCCAGCCAAACTTGTGTTCAAACAGATTGTCACATGTCAAATGTTCAGAAGTATTCTTCCCAAAGAGGCAAAACTCTTGTTGTCTTTATGTTGTATTTCATGTTTTGTATTCCTACGTGTTGGTTATGAGTTGTTGGGCTCTTGTTGGTCATTCATAAGTGAAAACTGCAATGTTTGTATTCCATGAAAAGTCAAAACCATGAACGTATTCAGAACTTTTCCAAAAAGAGACACAAACAACCACTAGTGCCACTAGTCCATTCAGGATGATATTGATGACAATGATCACAACGAGACATAAATGATCATAACCGATACATATAAATATAATATAGTAGATATATAGTAGTTAAATACATATAATATAGTAGTTATCCCATATTACAACACAGCCACGAAACCTGGCCTCACAGCCAGGCGGCACTGGCTGCGCTGAGGGCGCCGATTTCGCTTCAAGTTGCAGTGGCTGCTCTGCAGGCGGGCAGAAACACAAGGGGTTACCCTCCAGTAAAGGTTTACGATGTGGACAATCATCATTTATAGTGAATTTTCCCATGTAAAATGGTGATTTTCCATAGTTATGTTAGTTTACCAGAGGGCACCCTCCAGTAAACGTTTACGATGTGGAAAATCAACCATGCGTAGACTATTTTCCGAGGAAACCATAGGAAACCATGGGTTTTCATGGGTTTCCCAGATCGATGTGAGTTTACCCTAGGGTATATAGTTACCTGTGGGGAAAACATAAGAATAATATAATGGAAAAAAATCCTTGGATATTCATGGGATATGAACAACAACCATTTTACGGTGTTCTCGAACAATTTCGGGAGAACCCCATTCCATCTACCAGTTAATCCTCATGTTCCCTATTTTCAGCCATAAAACTTAAGTGTCTACAAGTCATTATCAGACACGCCCGAGTATCCAGTATTTTCACCCAGTAAATCAATCCCTAAATCCCCCCGGTTGATCATAGAGTCAATCGCCCCGGTTGATCATGACGATGAACCATAAAGGATAGCCATGGCTATTATTCGGTGATACACACTATTAGGTTTGTCTAATTTCATCTGATTTCAAAATGGGGATGGGTCAAAACCTTGTACCCCTGGTGAACATCAAAATAGCTGGTAAATGGATGTTCATCCCACTACAAATGGTACTTGTAGGTATTGATCCATAGCCATATAATGAACCATTGGATTCATTGGATTAGGGATACACGATTTTCCGACAAACCCGAGCCACTCTCCAGGCCTTGGCCGCGCTACTACCAGCAGGAACTGCTGCACATCAGGCGGTCAGGGTCAACGGGTCATGGCATGTCATGGCATCCTCGGGATGGCAAAATTATGCAAAATTGCTAAGTTGACGCAAGGTTCACTTGGTGAAGTCTATCAGTCTATGGTTTCACGGTAAAGTTATGGTGATTTTAGTCAGATTTACTGGGATTTTGATAGTTAAGTTGGTTTATATGTCCAATAAATCTTGGGATTATGGTGTGTAGATATAACAAAAGTCGGTGGTTACCAACAAGCATAATGGTTGGCCCCATCTTGTATGGAACCATTGGCTTTACATCAGGCGTGTGATTTCATAAAGATGTTTGAGTTCTCAATCATCAAGACTTCCATGTGTTCGGAACTGGCTGTGATGATTCCCGCATACGAAGACATACATCTGTGATTGGCTTCTGTCAGAGCTTTTAGAGTGCTCCAGGTTGATGTTGTGTGCACTTTGCTTCTTCATCCACATTGGTCATGCTATGCTATGACTGTTACATTCCATGTTGTGCTATATCGTTGGAAAAATGTTGGTTATGTTAAACTCCCCATTTTGGATTGCTGAAGATTTCCCTCAACGAGCTGTTTCCGTAACTTCAGGCTGCCACCCTTTCAGCCGCATTACATGCACTGGATCAGTCGCAGCTTCGCCTTGAAGCCTACAGAGTCTCAACGTCAACAGTTGGATTTGAATAGCTGATGAATCAGGGGATGATGATACCACCTTTAGAAACCGGAATCATCATGGGGCAAACATTGTATACTGTAAGGACTCTGAATTAGTGGTTGGATGATCACAACATATCACAACACATGTTTTGGCACGTTTTGACCATGGCACATGGTCTTTTGTAGCAAGCATTTTGCTGGGAAACAGAGATAAAACAACTCACTCTAAGGAGCCTCAAGACTGTATGATTTGTATGGCATTTGTTTTCTGTGCTTATTTTTGGGGCAGCTGATTCAGAGGCTGCTTTGGATATGCCGCGTCTCAGGATTGCTTGAAGTCTGTGTCAGTGAGTCCTACAACGTGATCTCAATACCAGCTTTGCAACAGCGACCTGGTTCTATTTGGTCATTAATTAATCAATTTGGCAGTGATCCATGCTGGCCATTGGTATTTTATTGTGATTTACTGGAATTTGGACAATCGGATATATAGTTAAGTTGGTGAACATAAATCCAAGAACTATGATTTATGATACTTGTAACATCTCATGGGGTAGTTTATGAACTAACAAACATAAGCTTTGGAGATTTTGGAGGCCCCACCTGGGGCGACATTTTAAATATATGGGGGTTCTTGAAATGGGGGGATCCGCAAAACCACAGGTTTCAAAACCAACATGTTTGTAAAGTAAGAATAAGAACCATGCACCCATATTCTGATGGTTTATATACAACCCATTATGATAGAATTTGGGATGATGAATGATGTACTGTTTTACTATTGCTTTACTAACACTACACCCGTTGTTCCCTGCAAATGGAACCAAGTCAGGTTGGTTGCAGCGACACAAACGTCCATTGCTGGCGACTCAGAGGAAGTCGCATCTCGTGCACTGGATATATGGGAATCTTGGTCGCTTTCAACGGGTAAATCTTGGTGTGCGACATCGCTTTTAGGTCGTGAAAAATAGTGGTGGGTCCCCAAAACCATGGCTTTCAATATACTATTGACGGTGAACTTTTTAATGAAATTGGGGGTACCCCGATTTTAGGACACCTCCAGTTTGGATATGTAAAGATAGAAGAAATATCAGGAACCCTAGATTTTAAGATGTGGACCAAAATCTAGTCTCTCCGCGATTAAAAAAATCAAGGATGGCACCGCCCTCAGGAAGCTTTGGCAGCGCAAGAGTTGACGCGAGGATCACAAGGTCGGTGCCGATGTTTTCGTGGTTCTGTGAAGTCGTCAAGGGCAAGGGATGCGGGGGCGACATGTCTATAGCAACAGAGGGTTTCCTAAAATTTATAGATGGGATTTGCCCTTATAAACCATCCAGCGATAAAGAGGTATCCCATGACTTAGGAAACTTCCAAATGACCATTTTATATTGAATCCCATATAAAATCATCTAATAATTCATGTATGTGTGTATATATATATAGTGCCGGACATATACTTAGAACATTGGTTTTGGAATTCCAAAACATGTTCTAAGTAGAGATCCTGGACCACTACTTAGAACATATATGTTCACGGGATGTTCTAAGTAGAGGTTTTGGGGGTTCCCCCATGTTCTAAGTAAGAATCTCCCCAGCTATCTACGTGCATTTTTGGAAAATCCTGTGTATATATAATATATTTTTAATATTGTAGTTGTCCGGCACTATATATTCATATAATAAAAACTTTCCGAACCTGATGTTCGAATTGTAGCCTCTCACCTAGAGCATCCGGATCCATTCGCTCATTTTGTTCAGCTCAATATATGTCCCGCTGTAGGATCTCGAATCTCGAATCTCGTCCCGCTGTAGGCTTTGGACCATTCCAACCGCTCAATCGGTCATATAATTTCAATATACAACGTATCTTAACGCAACATCACACCACCTGTATATATAATATAAATATGCAGTGTTAAGTTGTATGTATGTATACATATACATATATTTACATGTATATATGATGGCATGTTCTAAGTAGAGGATCCTCATATGTTCTAAGTCACTTAGAACATACGTCCCCCTATTCGCCGAAAATGTTCTAAGTAGAGCGCGCGTACCCACCGAAAAATTTCCAAAACGATGTTCTAAGTA